>CM077198.1:34695410-34702910 GCA_039654625.1 Rhinogobio ventralis
CCTTCATTTGGAAGGACAATATCTATCTGTCTGTCTGCCTACCTATCTATCTATCTACGCCCACCACCACCCCCTTCACTTGGAAGGACAATATCTATCTATCTATCTATCTATCTATCTATCTACCTACCTACCTATCTACGTCCACCACCACCCCTTTCACTTGGAAGGACAATATCTATCTGTCTGTCTGTCTGTCTGCCTACCTACACACCTATCTATCTATCTATCTATCTATCTATCTATCTACACCCACCACTACCCCCTCCATTAAAAAGGACAATATCTATCTGTCTGTCTGCCTACCTGCCTACACATCTGCCTATCTATCTATCTATCTACGCCCACCACCACCCCCTTCACTTGAAAGGACAATATCTATCTATCTATCTATCTATCTATCTATCTACCTACCTATCTACGCCCACCACCACCCCCTTCACTTGGAAGGACAATATCTATCTATATATCTATATATCTATATATCTATCTATCTATCTATCTATCTATCTATCTATCTATCTATCTATCTGTCTACGCCCACCACCACCCCCTTCACTTGGAAGAACAATATCTATCTGTCTGTCTGCCAACCTGCCTACACACCTGCCTACCTATCTATCTATCTATCTATCTATCTATCTATCTACGCCCACCACCACCCCTTTCACTTGGAAGGACAATATCTATCTGTCTGTCTGTCTGCCTACCTACACACATATCTATCTATCTATCTATCTACACCCACCACTACCCCCTCCACTTAAAAGGACAATATCTATCTGTCTGTCTGCCTACCTGCCTACACATCTGCCTATCTATCTATCTATCTATCTACGCCCACCACCACCCCCTTCACTTGGAAGGCCAACATCTATCTATCTATCTAGTCTGTCTGTCTGTCTGACAATGTATGAAATCCAACCTTGAGCGTTCGGTACATGGTGGAGGGTTCTCCAGGAAAGCTTGGCCGTCAGCTCTGAGTTAGACTCGAACAACGTTTTTCTTCCTGAAGGGGGTAACGCAGTTGAGTCTTCATCTCTGGAGGACTCTAGCCCACCCTCTGATGCAGCGAATGAGATACTGTGTCACCCATGAGAAGGACTAGAACCACCACCTGGAAGCTCCACAGCTTGCGATGCGATATAGTGGGGGGGCTATCTATCTATCTATCTATCTATCTACGCCCACCCCCACCACCCCCTCCACTTGAAAGGACAATATCTATCTGTCTGTCTATCTATCTATCTATCTATCTACCTACCTATCTACGCCCACCACCACCCCCTTCACTTGCAAGGACTCTATCTATCTATCTATCTATCTATCTATCTGTCTACGCCCACCACCACCCCCTTCACTTGGAAGGACAATATCTATCTGTCTGTCTGCCTACCTGCCTACACACCTGCCTACCTATCTATCTATCTACGCCCACCACCACCCCTTTCACTTGGAAGGACAATATCTATCTGTCTGTCTGCCTACCTACACACCTATCTATCTATCTATCTATCTGTCTGTCTGTCTACGCCCACCACCACCCCCTTCACTTGAAAGGACAATATCTATCTGTCTGTCTGCCTACCTGCCTACACATCTGCCTATCTATCTATCTATCTATCTACGCCCACCACCACCCCTTCACTTGCAAGGACAATATCTATCTATCTATCTATCTATCTACGCCCACCACCACCCCCTTCACTTAGAAGGCCAACATCTATCTATCCATCTTGTCTGTCTGTCTGACAATATATGAAATCCAACCTTGAGCGTTCGGTACATGGTGGAGGGTTCTCCAGGAAAGCTTGGCCGACAGCTCTGGGTTAGACTTGAACAACGTTTTTCTTCCTGAAGGGGGTAACGCAGTTGAATCTTCATCTCTGGAGGACTCTAGCCCACCCTCTGATGCAGCGAATGAGATAGTGTCACCCATGAGAAGGACGACAGCTTGCGAGCGATATAGTGGGGGGGCTATCTATCTATCTGTCTATATATATATCTATCTACCTATCTACACCCACCACCACCCCCTTCACTTGGAAGGGCAATATCTATCTGTCTGTCTGCCTGCCTACCTACACACCTATCTATCTATCGATCTATCTCCACCCACCACCACCCCCTCCACTTGAAAAGACAATATCTATCTGTCTGTCTATCTATCTATCTATCCATCTATCTATCTATCTATCTGTCTGTCTACGCCCACCACCACCCCCTTCACTTGGAAGGACAATATCTATCTGTCTGTCTGCCTACCTGCCTACACACCTGCCTACCTATCTATCTATCTACGCCCACCACCACCCCCTTCACTTGGAAGGACAATATCTATCTATCTATCTATCTATCTATCTATGCCCACCACCACCTCCTTCACTTGGAAAGACAATATCTATCTATCTATCTACATATGTACACCCACCACCACCCCTTCATTTGGAAGGACAATATCTATCTATCTATCTATCTATCTATCTATCTATCTATCTATCTGTCTACGCCCACCACCACCCCCTTCATTTGGAAGGACAATATCTATCTATCTATCTATCTATCTATCTATCTATCTATCTATCTATCTATCTATCTACCTACCTACCTATCTACGTCCACCACCACCCCTTTCACTTGGAAGGACAATATCTATCTGTCTGCCTGTCTGCCTACCTACACACCCATCTATCTATCTATCTATCTATCTACACCCACCACTACCCCCTCCATTAAAAAGGACAATATCTATCTGTCTGTCTGCCTACCTGCCTACACATCTGCCTATCTATCTATCTATCTACGCCCACCACCACCCCCTCCACTTGAAAGGACAATATCTATCTGTCTGTCTATCTATCTATCTACCTACCTATCTACGCCCACCACCACCCCCTTCACTTGGAAGGACAATATCTATCTATCTATCTATCTATCTATCTATGTATCTGTCTACGCCCACCACCACCCCCTTCACTTGGAAGAACAATATCTATCTGTCTGTCTGCCAACCTGCCTACACACCTGCCTACCTATCTATCTATCTATCTACGCCCACCACTACCCCTTCACTTGCAAGGACAACATCTATCTATCTATCTATCTACGCCCACCACCACCCCCTTCACTTGGAAGGCCAACTATCTATCTATCTAGTCTGTCTGTCTGTCTGTCTGTCTGTCTGACAATATATGAAATCCAACCTTGAGCGTTCGGTACATGGTGGAGGGTTCTCCAGGAAAGCTTGGCCGACAGCTCTGGGTTAGACTCGAACAACGCTTTTCTTCCTGAAGGGGGTAACGCAGTTGAATCTTCATCTCTGCAGGACTCTAGCCCACCCTCTGATGCAGCGAATGAGATACTGTGTCACCCATGAGAAGGATCAGCACCACCACCTGGAAGCTCCACAGCTTGCGATGCGATATAGTGGGGGGGCTATCTATCTATCTATCTATCTATCTATCTATCTATCTATCTGTCTACGCCCACCACCACCCCCTTCACTTGGAAGGACAATATCTATCTGTCTGTCTGCCTACCTGCCTACACACCTGCCTACCTATCTATCTATCTACGCCCACCACTACCCCCTTCACTTGGAAGGACAATATCTATCTATCTATCTATCTATCTATCTATCTATCTATCTATCTACATACCTACCTATCTACGCCCACCACCACCCCTTTCACTTGGAAGGACAATATCTATCTGTCTGTCTGTCTGCCTACCTACACATCTATCTATCTATCTATCTATCTATCTATCTATCTATCTATCAGTCTATCTACACCCACCACTACCCCCTCCACTTAAAAGGACAATATCTATCTGTCTGTCTGCCTACCTGCCTACACATCTGCCTATCTATCTATCTATCTATCTATCTATCTATCTATCTATCTATCTATCTATCTATCTATCTATCTATCTATCTACGCCCACCACCACCACCCCCTCCACTTGAAAGGACAATATCTATCTGTCTGTCTGTCTGCCTACCTACACACATATCTATCTATCTATCTATCTACACCCACCACTACCCCCTCCACTTAAAAGGACAATATCTATCTGTCTGTCTGCCTACCTGCCTACACATCTGCCTATCTATCTATCTATCTATCTACGCCCACCACTACCCCTTCACTTGCAAGGACAACATCTATCTATCTATCTATCTACGCCCACCACCACCCCCTTCACTTGGAAGGCCAACTATCTATCTATCTAGTCTGTCTGTCTATCTGTCTATCTGTCTGCCTACCTACACACCTATCTATCTATCTATCTATCTATCTATCTATCTACACCCAACACTACCCCCTCCACTTAAAAGGACAATATCTATCTGTCTGTCTGCCTACCTGCCTACACATCTGCCTATCTATCTATCTATCTACGCCCACCACCACCCCCTCCACTTGAAAGGACAATATCTGTCTGTCTATCTATCTATCTATCTATCTATCTATCTGTCTACGCCCACCACCACCCCCTTCACTTGGAAGAACAATATCTATCTGTCTGTCTGCCTACCTGCCTACACACCTGCCTACCTATCTATCTATCTATCTACGCCCACCACCACCCCCTTCACTTGGAAGGACAATATCTATCTATCTATCTATCTATCTATGCCCACCACCACCTCCTTCACTTGGAAGGACAATATCTATCTATCTATCTATCTACCTATGTACACCCACCACCACCCCCTTCACTTGGAAGGACAATATCTATCTGTCTGTCTGCCTACCTATCTATCTATCTATCTACGCCCACCACCACCCCCTTCACTTGGAAGGACAATATCTGTCTGTCTATCTATCTATCTATCTATCTATCTATCTATCTATCTACGCCCACCACCAACCCTTTCACTTGGAAGGACAATATCTATCTGTAAGTCTGTCTGTCTGCCTACCTACACACCTATCTATCTATCTATCTATCTACACCCACCACTACCCCCTCCACTTAAAAGGACAATTTCTATCTGTCTGTCTGCCTACCTGCCTACACATCTATCTATCTATCTATCTATCTATCTACGCCCACCACTACCCCTTCACTTGCAAGGACAACATCTATCTATCTATCTATCTATCTACGCCCACCACCCCTTTCACTTGGAAGGACAATATCTATCTATCTATCTATCTATCTATCTATCTATCTACATACCTACCTATCTACGCCCACCACCACCCCTTTCACTTGGAAGGACAATATCTATCTGTCTGTCTGTCTGCCTACCTACACATCTATCTATCTATCAGTCTATCTACACCCACCACTACCCCCTCCACTTAAAAGGACAATATCTATCTGTCTGTCTGCCTACCTGCCTACACATCTGCCTATCTATCTATCTATCTATCTATCTACGCCCACCACCACCACCCCCTCCACTTGAAAGGACAATATCTATCTGTCTGTCTGTCTGCCTACCTACACACATATCTATCTATCTACACCCACCACTACCCCCTCCACTTAAAAGGACAATATCTATCTGTCTGTCTGCCTACCTGCCTACACATCTGCCTATCTATCTATCTATCTATCTACGCCCACCACCACCCCCTCCACTTGGAAGGCCAACATCTATCTATCTAGTCTGTCTGTCTGTCTGTCTGACAATATATGAAATCCAACCTTGAGCATTCGGTACATGGTGGAGGGTTCTCCAGGAAAGCTTGGCCGTCAGCTCTGGTTTAGACTCAAACGTTTTTCTTCCTGAAGGGGGTAACGCAGTTGAATCTTCATCTCTGGAAGACTCTAGCCCACCCTCTGATGCAGCGAATGAGATACTGTGTCACCCATGAGAAGGACCAGCACCACCACCTGGAAGCTCCACAGCTTGCGATGCGATATAGTGGGGGGGCTATCTATCTATCTGTCTATATATATATCTATCTACCTATCTACACCCACCACCACCCCCTTCACTTGGAAGGGCAATATCTATCATCTATCTATCTATCTCTCTATCTATCTATGCCCACCACCACCCCCTTCACTTGGAAGGCCAATATCTATCTGTCTGTCTGCCTGCCTACCTACACACCTATCTATCTATCTATCTATCTATCTATCTATCTCCACCCACCACCACCCCCTCCACTTGAAAAGACAATATCTATCTGTCTGTCTATCTATCTATCTATCTATCTATCTATCTATCTACCTATGTACACCCACCACCACCCCTTCATTTGGAAGGACAAAATCTATCTATCTATCTATCTGTCTACGCCCACCACCACCCCCTTCACTTGGAAGGACAATATCTATCTGTCTGTCTGCCTACCTGCCTACACACCTGCCTACCTATCTATCTATCTACGCCCACCACCACCCCCTTCACTTGGAAGGACAATATCTTCCTATCTATCTATCTATCTATCTATCAATGCCCACCACCACCTCTTTCACTTGGAAGGACAATATCCATCTATCTATCTACCTATGTACACCCACCACCACCCCTTCATTTGGAAGGACAATATCTATCTATCTATCTATCTATCTATCTATCTATCTATCTATCTATCTATCTATCTATCTATCTATCTATCTATCTGTCTACGCCCACCACCACCCCCTTCACTTGGAAGGACAATATCTATCTGTCTGTCTGCCTACCTGCCTACACACCTGCCTACCTATCTATCTATCTACGCCCACCACCACCCCCTTCACTTGGAAGGACAATATCTATCTATCTATCTATCTATCTATGCCCACCACCACCCCTTTCACTTGGAAGGACAATATCTATCTGTCTGTCTGTCTGCCTACCTATCTATCTATCTATCTATCTCTCTATCTATCTATCTGTCTGTCTACGCCCACCACCACCCCCTTCACTTGATAGGACAATATCTATCTGTCTGTCTGCCTACCTGCCTACACATCTGCCTATCTATCTATCTATCTATCTATCTATCTACGCCCACCACCACCCCTTCACTTGCAAGGACAATATCTATCTATCTATCTATCTATCTACACCCACCACCATCCCCTTCACTTGGAAGACCAACATCTATCTATCCATCTTGTCTGTCTGTCTGACAATATATGAAATCCAACCTTGAGCGTTCGGTACATGGTGGAGGGTTCTCCAGGAAAGCTTGGCCGACAGCTCTGGGTTAGACTCGAACAATGTTTTTCTTCCTGAAGGGGGTAACGCAGTTGAATCTTCATCTCTGGAGGACTCTAGCCCACCCTCTGATGCAGCGAATGAGATACTGTGTCACCCATGAGAAGGACCAGCACCACCACCTGGAAGCTCCGCAGCTTGCGATGCGATATAGCGGGGGGGCTATCTATCTATCTATCTATCTATCTACGCCCACCACCACCCCCTTCACTTGGAAGGCCAATATCTATCTATCTATCTAGTCTGTCTGTCTGTCTGTCTGACAATATATGAAATCCAACCTTGAGCATTCGGTACATGGTGGAGGGTTCTCCAGGAAAGCTTGGCCG
>CM077198.1:35390410-35422910 GCA_039654625.1 Rhinogobio ventralis
CAGCTCGTCCTTCCTGACCATTTCCCAGAGCGAGGACGGCTTCAGCGGGAGGCCGAATTCTTCAACCTCCCTGATCTTGTTAAACTGTTGGCACCGAAGATCAGCAAGCAGAACTCTCTGGGCGACGAGGGGTGCCAGAGCGACCCCGAGGAGTCCTCGCCGAGCACCGACATCGCCCGTAACCTGGCCTCCCTGGGGGCCGCCGCATGTTCCAGTCTGGCGCCGGGCGATGGAAAGTGCTCCGGATTCATCACCATTGGCTACCGGGGCTCCTACACTCTCGGCCGTGACAGTCAAACAGATGCCAAGTTCCGACGAGTGGCTCGGATTATGGTGTGCGGGAAGACTTCTCTTGCCAAGGAGGTTTTTGGGGAAACGCTGAATGAGAGCCGCGACCCTGACCGCCCCCCAGAGCGCTACACGTCGCGCTATTACCTAAAGTTTACTTTCTTGGAGCAGGCTTTTGACAGGCTGGCCGATGCCGGCTTCCACATGGTGGCCTGCAACTCCACAGGAACCTGCGCCTTCGCCCATGAGCAGACTGATGACAAAATCTGGGCCAACTACACCGAATACGTGTTCTACCGTGAGTGAACTTAGACCTGTGTCCCAGCGTCTCCTCCCTGCCTCCCAGACCAGAGATGTAGAAGCTTCTAGATCACAATCCCCCACCAGACTTTCCCATGCCTCTCACCCACTGCGCTCATCTAACCTTTCAAACCCCATTGATCTTCCCCTCACCAAGAGACTGCCTTCCCCTTTGCTTTTGAGAAACACAAGCTGTTGCTATA
The DNA here is from genome assembly GCA_039654625.1 of Rhinogobio ventralis. Taxonomy (NCBI): domain Eukaryota; kingdom Metazoa; phylum Chordata; class Actinopteri; order Cypriniformes; family Gobionidae; genus Rhinogobio; species Rhinogobio ventralis. The sequence goes on from CM077198.1 coordinate 35,391,202, forward strand.
TTTTGTCGAGCTAAAGGTCGGAAATGAACTGCTAATCTATAGGCTTGAGCCATTTGAAAGGGCTTCTCTAATGTCAGTCAAATTGTTGGACGTATTACAAAGCTTTTGAGTTGTTTTTTCATGAGAAATATATAGATATATATGATTTTAGGTCATTATTATCATGTGGAACCCTTTAATGGGCCCAAAGAAGAGGGAATCCACTAGGCTTTAAAAAGGTTAGGTAACACTTTACTTTAAGGTGACGTAGTTACACGTTACTGCATGTACTTACTATAGTAATAACAGTAAATTATGCATAATTACAAGTGACTACAACCCTCTACACACACCGTGACAATAGAATCACCACTGGCTAGTAAATTTTTTTGTTTACCTGCCAGACTGATATACTATATATATATATTTATTAGTGCTGTCAAATTGATTAATCACGATTAATCGCATCCAAAATAAAATGTCACGTTTACATAATGTGTGTGTGTACTGTGTATAGTTATTATGTATATATAAATAAACACACATTCATGTGTATATTTAAGAAAAATTTGTTATATTTATATATAAAATATTCATATAATAAATATATATATATATAAGTATATACATGCAAATATTTCTTAAATATATACATGTCTGTGTGTGTATTTAAATATACATCATAACACAGTACACACACATATGTAAACAAACTTTTATATATCGCGATTAATCATTTGACAGCCCTAATATATATATATATACATGTATGAATGCATATTTTATATTTTAACTGAACTTAGTCAAAGGTGGTGGTGCTTAAGATATTGTTGGTCATTCAGTGTTTCTGTAAAGATAATAGCAATTATTAATCAGATAATAATACTACTACTAATAACAATATACAACGCACTAAGGATTGATGAGCTGCTGGGTTCATGAATATTAATCATGTTGTCTGCGTTCGCTCAAACTGATTTGCTGAAATCAATAGATTAGCACCAGCCAATGAGATTGCCGTTTGCGCATTAGCTCCGCCCACTACCAGAGAAACCAGCATCTTCTGCTTGTTCTTAAAAGCTGAATAATTCCAAATTAACTCTGTTATTTTGACAGGAAAACACAACAAAAAATACTTGGTATGTAAGACTTGGTATGTAAGACTCTCTCTCTCTTTGCGTGTGTGTGAGAAACACAGTGCTCTCAGCAAAGCGACGGCGAGTTTACGGTACGTCAGGCACGCTGCGCAGTTGTTAAGCTGAATTGAAATAGTACAGATCGCTTGACGGAGAAAATATTAGTGAAAATATATCTATGCTAAACTTAGTCTTAGCCTCTAACACACACACTGGCGAGTAAAATCTAAGCATTTATCAGCCAATGGCTATTGATATACATTATTTAGTCGCCCAGAGTGAAGATTTACTCGCATATGCGAGTGATTTACTCGTATTGTAGAGGGTTGAACTAACCCTAACCCTAAACCAAACCCTAACCGTAACTATAGTAAGTACATGTAGTTAATTAATATTACTCAGTACTTATTTTAGTAATTACAATGCAACTATGTTACATTAAAATAAAGTGTAACTAAAGGTTATAAAACCCTCTGTACAAATAGATGCAGTTACTGCATGTGGATATTCTAGTGACACTAGCCGCGTTTCCATTACCCTACAAATTGCACAAATTGAAATCGCGAATTGAAAATACGCCCAATGGAAACGCGTCCATTTCGCAAAAACTCACATATATCGCAAAAAGGTGGTTTTTCAGGCAATTCAAAAAAGGACATTTTCGCAAAACTGCAATGGAAACAGTTTTTTCGCATTTACAGGTCACCTGGCGTACGTAAAAGATCATTCTTTACAGATGACGCGGTGTGTTTGGACAGAAGACGAGACAGAGTCCTTTATTAAACTCATAAAAGACAATAGAATTACAGGAATACTGGATTCTAGACAACAAAGAAATGCCACAAATGATCATGAAGACCTTGAAGTAGATACGAGGGAAAACACACACACACACCTCATACGTGCCGCTCAAGTATAAGGGGCTTTTCTTGCCATTAATGCTTGGATAACACGCCTACGTCTTCTTCCATTACAAATAATGGCTAGTGCGGCGGCTGGGATATACATAAACCCAACATACGTGGCATTTTTGGAATGACTTATCGCGAGAGGAAAAAATATGTTTTAATCACATAACAGCGGTTAATGGGTTAATCACAATAGTTTTTTATCCACATTTAGAAAATCCGTAATGGAAACGTGGCTAGTGTCATAATACGGAATATTTAAATTGGGAAAAAAGTTGTTTTACTTTGAGTATATTCATGTGTCTGTTTTAGTTTGTAACTAGCATTACACATCTAGTGAACAGTGTCAAGACACAGTGCATTGACTGGGCAGAATGAACGTATCAGGACTGCGTAGAAGCTTTCAGTGTTTTATTTGTGTGAGGTTAGAGGATGTGAGTCCGAACACTCACGTTTTATTTTCAGGAGTTTCCAGTTCACTTGAGGCATAGCCTTATCTTGTTGTTTATTATCAGTCAAATATTTTAGTTGCTTACCTTTCTAATTTTTCATATGCTAACATTATTGTTGTTTAATGTGTTCAAATGTAATGATAATACATATAAATTAATATGGATCATCAATTAAATTCAGTAATTGATGTTTGGATATTTAAGTGACACCATATATTTTTGATTTATGAATATGTTATTTTTGTGATTTGTGTCTTCTAGAGCTTTAAATTTCAGGTATTTCCTACAAACACATCTGATGTAACCTCAGGCTTGAATTATAAACTGTAACACACAATCTCACAGTGGGCTTTCAGTTATGAGATGCCATTTGGGATAATAAATATCCACCAGTAATTTATTTTATGTCAGAAATTAAATGAATCCCTTAATCATAACTCTTTCCCCGCCAGCACTAGCGTTTTTGATCGTTTTCACAATCGTTTCATGGCCCGCAGAATATTTTGTTGTGCAAATATATGTGAACATGCAATATGTCCAAAGAAAGAACAGATCCTCTGCTTTTAAACATAAAAACCTGTTTTATTCTAGCTTCATGCATTCTTGAATGTTGGTAAATTTCATTAAAAAAAGCAACAGTTTGAGCAAAAAGCTGAGAAAATCCAGTTTTTTGGATCTGGATTGGGATCAGAACGATGAGTCCATCAACACCCCGAAAGCTTCACAGTCCTGTAGCTTGTTCTGGGTCAACATTTCATTCAGTAACATTAGATAGTTTTGATTTATAAGCTGTTTATTGTTGGTGATTGCGTTGTTTTACATATGCATGTGATTACATATGCTATCACATGTTTCTGCTTCTTCTTCACCTGTGTTACTCTTTCAGAAGATGTTTCATAGCGCCCCCTACCTTATAACAATGTTTGGCGGGGAAAGAGTTAATTCCTCCTGATGGAAGGTTATGCTCGGCATTGTTTATAGTGCTAGCCTCAAAGTGTCTTTTTGAAAGCATGAATAAAACATAATTATTTAACAAATTTTTTGTCCTAAATATAAAACAAATGTATGTATTTAATGTATATGCACATTATCGAGACAGGCCAAAAATGTTATACTGTACAAACACATTTCCTGTTACATCAATAAAATGAAGTCAAGTTTAAATGAAAGCAACAGTGAATGCTGTATTTAGACAAGGCAGTGTTTCATGTCTCAATTTTGGCACCTCATTCATGAGAGAAATTTCCATATTGAATACCAATTTGCAAGTATAAAAGATTAGGGGCCAGATTTACTAACAGCTTGCTCTAGCGCAATCCCTCTTTTGCTGTTAAAAACTACTGGCAGGATTTACTAAACACACGCAGTGATAAATTAGCGCTGAAAAGGCGTGGACAGGGTTATTTTTGCGGCTGATCTTATTGCATATGCATTTGTAGGAGTTTCCCTTTCAGACGCAAAATTCTTGAACCAGACGCTAATTTGCACGGCTCTTGGTAGATTGTGTTGTTCATTATGGAAATGATCCGGCTGCGTCTGTGTTCTTAAAGGGATAGTTCACCCAAAAATTTAAATTCTGTCATTATTTTCTCACCCATCAAAAATATATTAACTTGTGAAGATGAACGAAGGTCTTACGAGTTTGGAACGACATGAGGGTGAGGAATTAATGACTGAATTTACATTTTTGGGTGAACTAACCCATTAAACGTGCGCGTCGTCAGTAAATCACGAACTTTACACTTCCATCTGCGCTTTTATGGGATTGCGCTCTCATGCTAATTTGCCCTGTTAGGCTAAGGGCCAGAGTTACTAAACAGAGCAAATTAGCATGAGAGCACAATTCCTGTCCAATGGGACAGAAGAACACATATGCAGCCGGATCATTTCCATAATGACCAACACAATCTACCAAGAGCCACACAAATTAGCATCTTAAGACATGCTTTTTTTGGGCGGTAAATAATGGCAAAAACCTTAGTAAATCACCTTGCATGATTCATTTAAATACTCTCCTTCCATAAATTTTGCGTCTGAAAGGGAATCTCCTACAAATGCATATGCAATAAGATCAGCCGCAAAAATAACCCTGTCCACGCCTTTTTAGCGCTAATTTATCACTGCGTGACTTTAGTAAATCCTGCCAGTAGTTTTTAACAGCAAAAGAGGGTTTGCGCTGGAGCAAGCTGTTAGTAAATCTGGCCCTAAGCCTAGTAAAAACAGTCAGAAACAGCATGAGTACACTGAACTAAATGTTATGTTTATTCCGTCTTATAATCACTGGTAGCAGTCTTTTGAAGGGTGAATTTGGCAGGTCTGCTTTGCTTAGTGAAAGTAAAGAAAAATGGAAGCATTCTCACTGAACCCTCTGTTATCATGCTTCTTCCTAGTTTCTCTCTTTCATTTTGCTCTTGCGTTCTCTCCGCCGAGACTTCAAAGCATGAACATATGATAGGCAAGGCCGGCATGAAAACCAGGACAAACCTATAACCAGCTCAGTCAAAGCAGATTACCCAACCAGCCTTTGTGTTGCTGTATCTAATCTATCTAATTAAGATTGTGCCGGCACACTGAGCAGCTCACATTTTACTCCAGTGAGGGAACAACACATTCATATATCTTTTCAGCTCAGTTATTATGGAAGCGATTCAAAAATTCAAACAGATAACCTGAGATCACTGACACGAGAGCTGAAGCTGTGCAGGAGTCTGAAACATCAACATCCCTGAGCTGGTGTATGATGAGAGAAAGTGAACCAGACAGGTAGACTTTAGAAGGCCTGAACTCAGTACAGCCAACCATCTCAAACACATCTCAAAATGGATCCTGCTATTTAATGTAATGATAAACACTGCACAGGCTGAATCAGATGGAGCTGAATGATCATTTGGCACATCTGGCCATTGGCCCGAGACACCGGGGCAGGCTCCAGCATCCCTGCGAACATACATAGAACAAGCATACTTTCTTAATACACGTTCCTGGTCTTATTGCATTCTAAAAAATAAATTTAGGTTGTTTTCAAACCAATGGCTGGGTAATATTGGACAGAACACATGTTGGGTTAATTTTACCTAGCAAATTGGGTTGTTTTTGCACTGAATCTCATGCCGGAGCTTGTCTCATGTTCAGTTGGGAACTTCTAACTTCAGACCGCCGCCCTGCGATTCACTGCTTCACATATTTTTAGATAAAATGTACACAAACCTGTATTTTACCGAAGACATGCACCAGTTTGACAGAGCTGCACTGCTCTCTCCTGAAGAGACTGCAAAAAGCCAGCGATAAATAGCTCAACCCCTGGGTTGGTACGTCTGACCCAAGATCTGGGTTACACAAAAACTACCCAAACACTGGGTTGTTACGTCTGACCCAGGATCTGGTAACACAAAAACTACCCAAACACTGGGTTGTTACGTCTGACCCAGGATCTGGGTTACACAAAAACTACCCAAACACTGGGTTGTCACGTCTGACCCAGGATCTGGGTTACACAAAAACTACCCAAACACTGGGTTGTCACGTCTGACCCAGGATCTGGGTAACACAAAAACTACCCAAACACTGGGTTGTCATGTCTGACCCAGGATCTGGGTAACACAAAAACTACCCAAAAACTGGGTTGTCACGTCTGACCCAGGATCTGGGTAACACAAAAACTACCCAAACACTGGGTTGTTACGTCTGACCCAGGATTTGGGTAGAAAAAATAACCCAAGATTTTTTAGAGTGTGTGCATCATCATTGCATCATATTCCAAAGTAGAAGAAAAAAAACTGTTATGGAACACAGACTTTTCACAATCCTATCACGACTTTACGTGTGTCGTGGATGTATATTATAGCAGGTGAGTTTTAAAATGCATCTAAGCACTAAAATGGTTTAGCAGTGACAGTGTTACTGTCGATCCTTCACTCTGGCCAGCGGTATAATTTGTTGCATTGTGTGCTCATGTTATTTATAGGGTTCAGGCGCAGCTGTTAAGCCATTCGGCCTGCCTACGAACTCCAGTGAGCCAAAGTCGCAATCATCATAGGCATTGAGGGGGATATATCCTCCCAATAATCATAATGGGATTTTTAATCACAATGACCGATTCTTAGACTCTTTCACTTGATTCATCATAATCATCCACATCCTTGGATGAAAACACACAGCTCTCGGTGTGGGGCGGGTGTGATGGTGCCTCAATTGAGTAGCTTTACTAATTAATAAATCGGCAGTGACAGAGAGGGGCTTGAAACGTATCTGCTGAGACTGAGAAAGAGAATGCTCTGTGCTTTTATTTTGCTCCCTTCTGTTTGTAAGCTCTGTGTACGTAAGGAAAGACTTACAAGGGCCGTAACCCCTATAGACAAGTCCCCCCCAATAATTAGAAATGGCCAAATTGTCCCCTCCAATACTTGATATTCTCGATGCTGCTCTGGTGCTCTCTATTACACACTTTTCTGTTTGATGTTAGGATGACAACGAGTTTTAAAAGTTATATTTTAGGCTGCTCAGCCATCTAACAGCGCTCAACAATGTCAGCATGACTGAGATGGCCAATCAATGTCGGCCTTGCTTTAATGTCGCATTTGTTTATCCTAGACAGATATGAGTTAAAATGTGAAAGTTTCCTACTTCTCTGGGTTTTCTACTCAACTATGTCTCAAACTGTTCAGATTTGCAGCAATTCCGACACGTCTTGTCAAACCAAATGATCTGAGCAACAAAATCTAAAATTGCTATCACAATACGTGTCATAAATTAGAACAATAGACAATCTATAGGGATCCTAATGGTGTCAGGTAAGAATCCAATAAGATCCTACTCAAACTGAAATGCCTGTATAAAATCAAATCTTATTTGATTCGGGTGCAGTTCATGTGAACTCTGATATGGTTCACAAGTGAAAGCAATCCTAACGTGATGATGTACAGTTTGCATTTTGCAATATTTGCATGTTCCCAGTTATAATATTAGCCTATATAAGATTACATTCATAGTATGGTGCATTCGTCTTTGTTGCTTGTCTCCAAATAAATGTCTTTCAAAGCACCTCACATTCTTTGGACCTCATGCAGTGCATAGTTCTGGACAAATACTTCAATAATACAGTGAAGATGGTGTCTTCTCCTGGGATACAGTAGTAACATACTCAGTTACATACTCATAAAGATGATGCAAAAATACCATAGTTCACAACCAAATAACACACAACGAAAGAAGACTTGTGGGGGCAGAGGTATGTGGGAGGATTTGAACTCCGGTTCAGACTGAGCAACTGAACCATTGAAAACAGCATCTTAAAGAATGAAATCCTTAAGAAATCTTAAAGAGGTGAAACGCACACAAAACTTGTGAAACGTCTCGATTACATGAGTAACCCTGGCTGCCTGACTATAGATGCAAGGTGCAAGAAGGAACAAACAATCATCGCCACATGCACCTTAGTGCCAATCTTTCCCATATTTTAGATCTGCTCTGATCAGGATGCTCCTTCAGGGGAGACACCAGATCCGAGAACCAAAACAATGGAAACCCCAGTTCTTGACTCAGGGTGTTTCAATGGGGAGAGTCTGTCGCTGTAAGAGGATCACGAGAGACGCCTTATCAGTGGGTTGGGGCACAAGGCGTGCAGATTGGAGAAAGCCTGTTGCGTATGAGGCATAAAGTATCGTTCTGTGCATATGTGTCACAGACCTTCTTGAATGGGTGATTGAGCAGCAGGGAAAACCCCTCCCAGACCGGGTGAATACAAGGTCTGACTCAATATACGGATATAGGGATACCGTCTGAAATGATGTGAAGCACATCTCCTGTACTATGAAGGCATCATTGCATGGAGCACGAGCGAGAAGATTCAAGACACACAGTCTGCTGTTGCCCGAACAGACTCTAAAGACTCTGGGACTGACAGAACAGAATCTAGAGGGAGGAAAGGCAAATAAACTTCTGAAAATTGACACAGTCCCCCAAAGCAGGCCAGTCCTCCATTTCCAAGCCATTTGATCAGGAATGGCCCTCTGGACATACAGGATGGGAAAACTTAGGCCCTGTTTACAGCTGGTATTAAGATGCGTTTTGGTCGATCGGATCACAAGTAGACGAGGGAGACACATTCCCGTTTACACCTGGTGTTTCAATCCGTCTCTTTTGTCCACTTTCAACCACTTCTGTCCTGATTTCTTTCTATGGGCGGGTACATACGGAGAGCATTAGCTTTCGTTTCTGCTCTGACAGACGCAAGACCAGCCGAATGCTGTGAGTGTGTGTTAGTAATCAGGAATGATGAGAGAACATGATTGGTACGTTTTTCATCTTCAAATCAAATTTGGGTCTCCAGCCAATAAAGTTTAAATCCCGTCTGGCAAGTGCTCTTCCCATAATGTTTATGCATTAGCTCAGTAGGCGGAGTCTTTTGTGGCTGTTCGAACACATTCGACGACAAGAGCGTTTACACTACGAAAGTAATCCGGTCAAATGCATTTTTGACTACCTCTGGAAGTGGTTAAAAGTGGACAAGCTCAAAACCTTTTAGACCCCGTTTACATCTGTATTTAGTGCCGTCGACGTCCGATTGACCAAAACGCATCTTAATACCAGGTGTAAACAGGGCCTTAGTTGCTGACCTCAGGTCTACATTCCTGCAAGAGCCCGGACTGCCTCACTGCTCTTCTGCTTTCTTGTGGTCACTGTAGACAGCTGGAAAGGGAACGGCCTGAAGGATCTATCAGGAGACTTCACTGTCAGACCATCTCACCTGTCAGACATTTAAGTTTCAACCCGTCATCAAACGCATAGTGCGACCACAGCCGCGACGCTAGCGCACTAGATCAATAGCGCTCCTATTGTAGTCACTGAAGTGCACGGCAACTTTTACACATGATGACAGCGATGTCGTGTCGTTTTTCAGCCCTGGTCGCGCATTCGTTTGGCGGGAGGTGAAACTTCCTGGTGGCGACGGCGCATCGTTTGGCTAGCGTTCCTAGCAGACATTAGCTGCAACATAAATGTAAACAAAAAAGTAAAATGTGAGACTACAGACATTCTCCTCTTTGTACAGTAATAATTTGATAGGAATACAATGCAATACAAACCTTACTTTCATTCAGGAATTTTCCCCTCAGGACGTTTTCTCTCAGAACAGAACACAAATGTATCCAGTTTTAACCGGTTTGGCACAGACTACCCAACATTGGGTTACACTGACCCAGCTGGTATGTTACAGAAAAACTACCCAGCACTGGATAAAAATATAAAAAATAACCCAATATGCAGGCTGAACCCAGCATTTGGTTTGAAAAAAATTGGTAAAAAGGCATTTTTTAGAGTGTAGAAAAACAGCAACGGCCTGTGAGGCAAATTCAGTACTCGAGAAGCATTCGTTGATTTCGCTGCTGGCTGGGGGTTCCACACAAAGGAAATATAAAACTCTATGTGGGTTGCAGGAAACATGATACATGATACATCTAATAATGAAATAATAAATCCAAGGCTTCTCAAAAAGCATGGGCAGATAAACCATCTGAAGAACAGAAATCTGAGGATTAATGGCACGGACAGATCCTTTTGAGGAACTGGTGACGCAGTGCTTCGGTGGGTGCACGTTTATGTCATCGGCCGATTAATTTCCATAATACAGGTTTCAGAGTCAGACAATCATCACACCTGGAGGGTGTTCCTATAGTCAAGTGAATCTACAAAAGGGAACTGAATGAAGGCAGTGTCAGATTGAAACTGCTTCTACTGCTGAGCAATCTAGAAGCAAGCATGCTGGGAATCACCTCAACCATCTGGAGTCTTGAGCCTTTAATCTGTCCTAACAGTCTCAAGAAAGCTCTATCCTCAGTCGCCTGACCCTAGAAGATTTACAAGGATGGGCTCTTACCTCGGGCTGAAATGCTGTGTGAGACTTGTGCAACGTCACAGCTTTATACAGAGCAGTCGTGCACTGCAGTGATACTTGCCAACATGCAGATCGAATTTAGGACTTTAGCTAGATTACTGTTTATTTTCATCTTTCTATTTAGATCAATCCATTTCTATTGCTTACATTTACACGCGTACTGTGAGTCAGATTGAGACTGGCATGTGCGTAATGCGTTAAGAATCCGTCACGGTACAGGCAGCTGTCAATGCAGATAAACTAGAGACTCTGGAAGAAAGTCCAAAGAGAATCTAAAGACAAATATTGACACAGTGGGATTAATTAAAGCCTACGTCTGCATTGTTCAGAAACACATGAGGGAATGGAGAGGAGAATCGCACAGATGGAGGAACATGTTCAGCGATAGTGTGGCAGTGTTTCTCTATTCTCTGTTTTATCTGCACTGTCCATCAAAAAAAACAAAAAAAACATTTGTACTATCAGCAGAGAGACCCTGTAGCAACATTGCAATACTTGTTTAAACCAATTAAACGTACAATTTCAAATTAAATATTGGTTAACCCACATGTATAACAGCAAGCTCACATAGCAATGAGTTATTAATCCGTAATTACAAGATAATTAAAGAAACAGTTTTTCAGTAACGGATGAATATGTAAAAGTATGGTATTTGTGGTAAAAGGCGCCGGTGCTGCTGGGCGAAAGACACAATAATTAACATGATAATAAACAGCCGGCTGACTTTTCAATTTGTTGACACTACATGAGTAGATTCAGATGGTCAATATATTAAGTTGGGTTTCCACCTTAGAGATAATACCCATATTTATAATGAAACAATCATTTAAAAACATGATATTAAAGGCACAGTATGTAATTTTCACCACTAGAGGTCGCTTATTCAAAACAAAGGCATAGCTTGATGGACCATGGGAGTTGTCGTCTTCACCTCTACAGCCGGTGGAAAAGAATCCGACGGGACTCGGGCAGAAATCATATTTATGGATGAGCTAATGTATTATAGATTTATTAACGTTACTGTAGTATGAAGCAGGGTGGGGCTGAACGAGGCCGCTGGAGCGATTGCTAATGAGAGACGAGCGCGACACACAGCTAGAGAGCAGCGGAGCTTTTATTATGCCTCAGACGATCGCTCTTCCGCTTCTCCCACTCATGCGTATGTGGGGGAACGCAGCGCTGTTTTATCATATTACATACATCTGAGTGTGTTGAAAGTTATGTTATAATGCTACTCCGGCTACTATGAGACACGTGTCCACCAAAGCGTTTTTGCCAGCTGAAAACAGTAGGAGCTCTGCTGAAACCGCCTTGGTGTGAGCGCTTTTTTCAGTTGAGATAGACGCTTAGCGCCTCATTAAGGGCCTTTTCAGACAGGATGCGGAATGTGCCGCTGAACCCTTCAGATACAAAGTGATTTGCGCTACGCTGGCCACAGCAAAGTAGGCAGAGTTTTCAAAACTTTTAGCGGGAGTTCTATACATCTAATCATTTGCTTTTTGCGCTTGTTTGGATGCCCCGTTTCTATTGGCCACTCGGGTAATCGTCATAGAGCACGTGTGCACTTTGGTCAACGCAGCAACAAACCGTCCATGCGCGGTGCAAGCCATTGAAATAATAGATTTCATAGCGCAGTGGTGCCGTTGTCACGTTCTGTCTGAAAGGCCCTTCACAGTACTGGTGTGAAAAAAAAGCTTCAGTAGGCACATGGCCTAAGACTAACTGTGTTGAGCTCTATAACAATGATTCGTTTTCTGTCGATGAATGTATCCAAACAGTTGCTCGCCTGTCTAATAAAACACATCATACACTCACCAAGGATTATTAGGAACACCTGTTCAATTTCTCATTAATGCAATTATCTAATCAACCAATCACATGACAGTTGCTTCAATGCATTTAGGGGTGTGGTCCTGGTCAATTTTGAGCGTGGCATGGTTGTTGGTGCCAGACGGGCCGGTCTGAGTATTTCACAATCTGCTCAGTTACTGGGATTTTCACACACAACCATTTCTAGAGTTTACAAAGAATGGTGTGAAAAGGGAAAAACATCCAGTATGCGGCAGTCCTGTGGGCGAAAATGCCTTGTTGATGCTAGAGGTCAGAGGAGAATGGGCCGACTGATTCAAGCTGATAGAAGAGCAACTTTGACTGAAATAACCACTCGTTACAACCGAGGTATGCAGCAAAGCATTTGTGAAGCCACAACACGCACAACCTTGAGGCGGATGGGCTACAACAGCAGAAGACCCCACCGGGTACCACTCATCTCCACTACAAATAGGAAAAAGAGGCTACAATTTGCACGAGCTCACCAAAATTGGACAGTTGAAGACTGGAAAAATGTTGCCTGGTCTGATGAGTCTCGATTTCTGTTGAGACATTCAGATGGTAGAGTCAGAATTTGGCGTAAACAGAATGAGAACATGGATCCATCATGCCTTGTTACCACTGTGCAGGCTGGTGGTGGTGGTGTAATGGTGTGGGGGATGTTTTCTTGGCACACTTTAGGCCCCTTAGTGCCAATTGGGCATCGTTTAAATGCCACGGCCTACCTGAGCATTGTTTCTGACCATGTCCATCCCTTTATGACCACCATGTACCCATCCTCTGATGGTTACTTCCAGCAGGATAATGCACCATGTCACAAAGCTCGAATCATTTCAAATTGGTTTCTTGAACATGACAATGAGTTCACTGTACTAAAATGGCCCCCACAGTCACCAGATCTCAACCCAATAGAGCATCTTTGGGATGTGGTGGAACGGGAGCTTCGTGCCCTGGATGTGCATCCCACAAATCTCCATCAACTGCAAGATGCTATCCTATCAATATGGGCCAACATTTCTAAAGAATGCTTTCAGCACCTTGTTGAATCAATGCCACGTAGAATTAAGGCAGTTCTGAAGGCGAAAGGGGGTCAAACACAGTATTAGTATGGTGTTCCTAATAATCCTTTAGGTGAGTGTATATTAAAGCATCAAGATCGAGATAAAGTGGAAATCGAGGGTAACGCAGGTATGATGTCACGGTCCGTGTCCTGGTTAAAATTGCTTATTTCTCTGGATTTAAACATTCTTGGAAACATCTGAGATAATGTAAGTACACAAGTCAACAAAAATCTTACATATTGTGCCTTTAATCATATTATATAATAATAAAATATAATTTATTGTTACTACTGCAAAGCTTTTTGGATTTTTTTCTGTATTTTTAAAATGAACATTTTAATGACAGTATATTTTTATTGAACAAAGATGAATTCTTTTATTTATCAAAATAAACCAAAAATAGCGCAAACTTTGCTAAAGTGATTGTTTTGAACAAGTATTAACTTAGACATTATTAAAACATATTACTTTAGCTAAAGTATTTGTATCAATACTGTGTGCCTTTTGTCCGATGCTGGTTTTACCTCGCCACCTCATACATTTATAAGATTATTAAACAAACAATCCACTTTTATGATTTATTTTCATACAAAATCTGTTGCTCCATCAATATTCAATAAAAAAAATGTTCTGCAATCATACACTATGGGAGTAGTGAGTAGTGAATATAATATATATATATATATGTGACCCTGGACCAGAAAATCTGGAATCTGAGGGTGCAAAAAAATCTAAATATTGAGAAAATAAAGTTTAAAGTTGTCCAAAGGAAGTCCTTAGCAATGCATATTACTACTAATAATACATTTTTTATATAGTTACGGTAGGAAATTTGCTAAATATCTTCATGGAACATGATCTTTACTTAATATCCTAATGATGTATTGTTGGCTATTGCCACAAATATACCCGTGAGACTCATGACTGGTTTTGTTGTCCAGGGTCACATATATATGAGTAAGTAGTCATATAAATATTTGCACTTGCTCAATAATGGAATTTTGTCCATTTATAACCAATAAATCTTTCATAGTGCCACATGAAATGGCTCTTATTCATCAACGGCATAGTCTTGGATATTATACTGAAGTTTGTTCACTGACTGCTGGTCTTTACAGCTTTACTTTCCAGTTTTATACAGATAGTACAGAATAGAGTGGACATGAAGCAATGTGGGAAACAGAGAGCGAGAGAGAGATCATAGGATTCAAACTTGACTAATTGTTTGTGTTGTTGTTGGTCTGTTATCTCAAGGCCGGCTGCTTTACAGTTCTCTCTCACTGCAGTGGTGACTGTGTTCACGACCGTCGCTTTATGCCAAGGCATTTATCCTCAATCTGTGTCTGAACATTTTTCCATTGATATTCATTCTGTTTGGACCGATGAACTGCAGATGCAAGACTTGCGTCTATAATAGGGATATGTGGTTTGTTATATTGTTTGGTTGTGTTTTTTAGTTGTACTTTTATTTTCAAGCTTTGTAGTTGAGATGACCCTCTCCATTTAAAATGAAAAAAAAAAAGTGATCTCATTTAATTGATGAAATTACATCTATTTAAAATTATACCTTAAATAGACATAATAATGGGAGGACGGTTAGTAAATACGCATTTAGGATAGGAGATCAACTGTATTTGTGTACGGTGAAAAAATATTAAAATCGGTTTTTAATCCAAAGCCATTAAAGTGCCCTCTGGAGGAGATGTGACTACATCATAAAGCCATTATGAGCCGTAACCATAGAGACAATATGCATTTGTCTCTTTGAAAAACATCTCACAGCCCACTCAAGGCCAGATCACAGGCTCTTAACCAGCACTGGGTGAACGCAAGATAACAGATATTCAAGACACAGATTTGGTTTTCTTGTCGGTCAGTAACGTTTACAGTTTGCATGTTGGTAAATATGGAAGTGTTTATGAAATGTTGTTCCATTGTGTCATCGTGTTATTAAATTGCTATTGTAAAAACCCATTTGAAAAAAGGTGTGTGTAATAATGTGTACAATTAATTTTCATGTTTTCTATTTTCATGTTTTCTGCAGTTTACTGACTATTAATAAACTGACTCATCCCACAGTTGGTAAAAAGAACAAACACAAAAAAATAAATAATTGTGTTTTACATCTAGTGCTGTCAAAATTAAAGCTAACGTATGCGATTCATTTTTTTCAGTTTAACGCGCTAAAAATATTTAGCGCAAGTAACGCAGCATCCGCTCTTTCTGTCATCCTTTGGCTAGCGTTACATTATATGATCACGCTCTTATTCACGCAAATGCTTTGAAACCATTCAAACACGACGAGACAGAAGAGAACGCACCGTCTGTGAATGTCCTGACTATGACGCACACAGAACTGAGTTCTCGTTCACGCTTGAATTATGCAAAAATGCCCGTTTTGTCGAGTATAAAGGGTTTAAATAACGTCCTAAATGAACTTAAAGCAGGGGTGATTCTAGGATTTTCACTTTAGGGGGGCTCAGCCCCAGTGAGGGTATGAAAAAAATGGTAACACTTTAGTTTAGGGTCCAATTCTCACTATTAACTAGTTGCTTATTAGCATGCATATTACTAGAATATCGGCTGTTTATTATTACTTATAAAGCAAATATTAATGCCTTATTTCATGACCATATTGTACATCCCTTAATCGTACACAGGAATGTAAGCAGGGTTTTATAAATCACTGAGATCCCAAATGTGAACATTTCGATTTCTATGATCTACATATGTGCATTTTAAGATGTTCTGAAGGCCAAAAAATTAGATAACAATAGCTTGAAAACCATGTCAGTGGGAAGTAGATTATTTGTCTCTTTTTCTCTTTGTTTTTATCTTGCCCTGTCTCTTCCACTCCTAAAGCTGAGCTTTGACTGATATAGTTTTTCCATTTTCGTCAGTGAAGAAAGTAAACATTGGTTAACTGATATTTATATGTTTTATGAATCTTTTTCTTAGACACGTTAATTTACTGAAGGCTACCAGGAAAGCTTAAATTAAGCTTAAGTTTATTAAATTAATTCACAATTTGCACACTATTTTACTAATTACTAATCTTATGTCCAATACAGGCTGATACTGAAGGCTACAAATGGAATTATATTAATTTACAATATGTACACATTCATTATTATTTTATCTGAAGAAAACGGCTTTGTTAATAATCAGGCCTATTTTCAATTCAAAATGGCGAAATTAGACAAATGTTTATTAATTTGCCTGAATATTTTTGTCATTTGTTTAACATTTCTGGCTTAAAGAAGCAGCTGTCAAATATGAACTGTTTAGTTTAGCTACTTATGCTGCCTTCACGTGCTCTCAGAATTATCGTAAGTACGAGTTTCCTAGGTAAAAATTGCACATGAACGCCCTCCTATTTCAAAATTTGAATGCGATGAGCTCGTAATCACGACTTCAGAAGTGGGAATTATCAAATTTCCAATAGCACGTGAAGGCAGCATTACATATCTTGCACTTGACGTCGAGTTTCATCGCCAGTTTCATATGTTTTAAAGGCTGAAGCCCCCCTAAAAAGGGCCTGGTGACACCCATGACTTAAAGAGTTGTGAGAAAACGAGATGCGCGTGACAGTGTGTCAGATCCGCTTTCGGCAGAGGCAGATCTCAAAGTCACAGCAGCCTTAAGGCCGTTACATACTCTGCAAGAACAGAGAAAAAAGTTCTCTGAGCAGAACTTTTTTCTTGTGGGTGTCTGAGAACTATTGTGTGATTGGTCAGAAATTTAAAGTGGGCGGGGTTAATGCTGAGAAATGTTCGGCACCTGCTTTTCTCGTGAAGTATGGAATGTACTGCCCAGAACAAACTTTGTTCTTGTTCTTGCCACCTCGAGAAAATCGAGCTATACGCTGCATTCACACGGGGTGTCGATGTCAACGCTTCTCATTTACTTTGAATGGGTGACATCATGCGTTGCCGAACTGAATTGTGGGTTCCGTTGAGTCGCGTCACTGCCGTTGCTTGTGGCAGAAGTTGAAAAGTTTTCAACTTTTCAAGCACCAACACATGCGTAAACCAATCAGACCGCCTATGCAAATACCCTAGCGCAGATGCTAGCCAATTGCGTTCATTCAACACCGGAAAAGTAATATGATTGGCTGTTGTCACTATGATGGCCGCGTCAGCACCGGCTTCAGACACGCCCTCCATCAAGCGTTGACGCAGATGCCCCGTGTGAATGCAGCGTAAAGCCTTGTTTATACTTTCGTCTGGCTCCGCAGCGCAAGCCTCCGCTGACTGCACGCACTCCTCCCCAAATGGACGAGGCATTTATACCATAGACTGTAAAAAAATATGGACGTAGTGTCCGTGACGCCACCCATAGGATTCTGAAGAGCAGTTTTGAAGCGTAAAGTAGGGACGAGCTGGACGTTGCCATCTTGGCAGCGTGCCATCGTGCGTCACTCCCGGATAACATAAAATGGGCAAAGAGGCGGCACGTGGGTGGAGCTGAGGTGACGCGATGACTAACAGACAGCAGATAAATGGCTATCCACCTGTCACTCAAAGTGGCCACGCCCTTAATTATGCAGAACTTTAAGGCTTTATATAATGTAAACGAATGAGTTCTAAAAAAATTCACCCCCCTCAGGCAAAATTAGTCGTATAAACCAAAACCACAGTTTGTACCAGGATGTAAACATGTTTTTTTCTGCTGTAAAGTAACATGGGGCTCAATGAGATTCTGCTCCCTTTTGGAGCCTGTCCCTAGTGGTCACTTCCGTATTGGCATCAAGAGAAACTGCGGGAGGTTGCCGCTTGGTTTATACTTGATGCGCTCGCCGTTGTACTTTTCTTTGAAGCGACTCGGAGTAATTGTTCTATAAACCACCAGTAATCAGCGGTGAGAAGTAATGTACACAGGTGACGATATTTATTTTAGTACACTTCACCAAAACCACACTACAAAAGAATTGTGTAAAACTCAGTAAACCTTGAGATTATTACTTGTGACATTAGAACAAAATGTATGTACGCATGTATACAACTAAATTAACGATCTCTTAAATATTTCATAATTTCACTAAACATTTTTATTTAGTTTTGTGAACATTTTTTTAAAAATTATTAAACATGGATCTTTATTTTCAATAAAAGGGCTTGTTTCTGCTTTTGTAGGCTCATTTTGTAAATATAAGCAACTAATTTGTATGTGCCGGTGTGATGAGACGTCATGCTCGGCTAGATTTGCCTCGAACTCGTGCATCTTCGGACGTAGAGCCGTGCGAAAATTTACAAAAAATGTGCCGCAGCGAGTATAAACCAGGCTTGATGAACCAGTTGCTGTGATTTTGTCATTAATGTTAATCAAAGAACAAAGGTAACAGAGAAAATTGTAGCTTTAATAAGGATTAATCCATATTTAATTTATTATTTATGCAGTGCAGACTGTTTGATAACTTTATGTGTTTTATGGGTTTATGTGAAGATTGTTTTAAGTTCACTTAAATTAAAAGTTTTTTTTTTAAAGCCTGATAAATGTTGAAATTGATATAGCTTTCAATTATACTGTAGTGTTGAATGTCTATCATTAATATTCGTCATATAGAGACATCAGTATCAGTATTAGAGTCAGTGATTCTGGCCTTCATTCATAAAAAGATGCCATTAAAACAAATATTTAAAATATACTGTCTTTAAGTTGTCTCAACATTAATTCGGAGAGTAATAGTGAAATTATTACAATATAAAAAATATTAAAAACTATATATAAAAAATTATATATTAAAAATGTGTGATTAATAAGTTAATTGTTTTAATTGATTGACAGCACTAGTTTACAGTAATGCAAGTCGACAAGGCAAGGCATTTCACTGTATGTGTTGCGAGAGTCATGCTATATTGTGTAAACGGTCAGCTATAAGGTGTTGTTAGGCATGACTATATTCACATAGAAATGAGCATTCCTTTAAATATTAAATGAACTGAGCATGACTGTGATGATACATTTTTTCATATTCATTGCTGTGCACACATAGACATAAGCGCACACACAGACACAGACACACATACTTGTTAACGAGAGCCTTGTTCTCATAACACATTCAAGTTGATGATGGTGCTGTAAAAATGTGCCACAGACAACAGATGGACTGCCTGGAAAAGAGTTGAGGAAAATATATTTAAACCGGCTTAGAGACCGTACCGAAGCTACGATGAAAGGCAGTTTGCTTTCATAGGTTCACTTGACACTGCATCAACAGCTAATGCGATGGGAGTGAAGATCATCTGGTGATGATTGTCTGAAGCCTGTATAGAAACACACCAATTAATTGGCGGCTGGTGCTAATACCGCCATCTAACGTTAGAAGTCACCAGTGTCTTATCTCTTTCCCCACCAGCGTTTTTTAAAGGGGTGGTTGATTGCTCCTTTTCACAAGATAAGTCTCTGATGTCCCCAGAGTGTGTATGTGAAGTTTTAGCTAAAAATACACCACAGATAATTTTTTTATATGTTAAAATTGTCACTTTTTAAGGGTGAGCAAAAACGTGCCGTTTTTGTGTGTGTCCCTTTAAATGCAAATGAGCTGCTGCTCATGGGGCGGAGCTTCGAAAACTCCAGTTATCAGCTCTGATTACCTCACACAGACAGGCAATGAAACTGTTCAGCCTTTTGTGTTCAAACCGGAGTCGGACAATTATGGAGAGACTCGAGAAGAAGTGACGTAGAATGAGACAGGACGTTTCTGAATGGTTAGTTGATGAATGTATGTAGCTGGTGTGGAGTTATCTCCATTGATTAGTCATTGATTAGCATATTCTGTCATGATAATCTCACCCCCTTTGTTGCATGTTCTCGGGGGCGGGGTTTATGTAAATGACAGGGTTAGTGATGTCACTAACCCAGGAGGAAACTTGTGTGAAACAGCCGTTTGTTGTAGTCCTTTAAAAAGCAATTTCTTTAAAAGAAAATCTCTCTCTCCCTTTGCGTTGAACTTTGAGCGTCGTAACTTTGCAGATGTTGTTTATGCTCAAACAGCAACATTACACACTAACTAAAGTTTAAAAAGTGAAATCATAATCAACCAGCCCTTTAAAAAACGTTGCCAGCCAGCGCCAGTGTTTTTGATCATTTTCACAAGAATTTCATGGCCCCCAGAATATTTAGTTGCATGATATTGCATGCAATACATCAAAAGAAAGAACAGACCCTCTGCTTTTAAACAAACCCCCCCGTTTTATTCTAGCTTCATGCATTCTTTTTTTTTATCAACACTTGAATATGGTTTAATAAAAAAGCAACATTTTGAGCAAAAAAATGAGAAAATCCTGTTTTTGTCAAAGACTACATCCAGATCAGATTCAGAGTGATGATCAAACACAGATGGAGTAGATGGAGTCCATCAACACCCCTACTGCTTGCACAGTCCTGTAGCTCGTTCTCGGTCGACATTTCATTCAGTAACATTAGGCAGTTTTGATTTATATGCGGTTTAATGTTGATGATCACGTTATTTTACATATGCAAATGATTACATATGAGATCGCTAGTTTCTGCTTTTTTTTCGCCCTGTGTTACTCTTTCAGAAGATGTGTAATAGCGCCCCCTAGCATATAACAGTGAAAACACAGAAACCCAGAAAATTCTGTGTTTGGCAAGAAGGGTATAGTTGCAGCCTGGAGATCTCCAAAATGTGGTGGGAGCTCCAGAATAGGGCGTGGCTTCCTCCCATTGACAAACAGGCACATGTCACGCATGCATGCAAGTTCAGCGCAAACTCCACCCCGTAGCCGATTCTAAAGATTTCATTGGTCACATTTAAATAATGTCATATTTTCAATTCAAAATGGTGAAATTTAATAAAAAATGTCAAGTAGTTTGCATCACTTTATATTACTGTTGGTCGCTGAACGTTTTAATTGTAAAACAGTTTTCAAATATAAAATGTTTAGCTACTTACATCTTACGACGCACTCTTTGTGCGTCGTAACAGTGTTGCGTTGGAACAGTAAGCCCCGCCTTCTTTGATTTGATTGGCCATCTCCCTCATCCTGACAGTGACGAGTGCTGTTAGGCTGAATCCCAAATGGCACACTTCATATGCAATTCCGGTCTTGTGGACTTACAATGGCTGCCGCGTGCACTTGTCCGTTAAGTCCTTGAGACCGTAGGGTGTCCCATTCATAATTTTAGGTTTCAGAAGGGTGCTCACGAGTGCAGTACCCTTTGCGCCCTCGATGCGCACTTCAGCTGAGCCCGCAAGTTTGCGGGCTACGCAGAGGACTTTACCCAGCAGTCAAAGCGGCATTAATCACTAAAGTGCAGATTCACGGAAGACCGTGAGGGTTTAGGGTGTCATTTGGGATCCAGCCTAAGACTGCTGAGGCAGACCAACATAAAAATGTACCATTTTACTTTTGTCACCCTAGCAACAAACAGAGCGGTGTGTAATGGAGTACAGCAGAGCAGCATCAAGAATATCAAATATTGGGGGACAATTTGCCCATTTCTAATTATTCGGGGGAACTTGTCCCCCTCAATGTCTATAGTGGTTATGGCCCTGCCCTAACCTTAACCAGTTAATTGACTGCAAGGCGGGATTTAAGCTGAATGGCGGGCTAAAGAAAATGGCAGTTCAGGAGATAAGCAGTAATAAGATCAGTATGCAGTATGAGATCGCTATGAGAACTTTCCAACCAGACCTCACCGGACATTGGCACATTTTTAGTTGCACCCTGCGTCTTCACCCCCTCCCACCCTGTGAACTCCGGCCCGAATGCCACTGGCCACGAGCTCTCGCCTCCTCTCTGATGGAGCATATTTATTTATATAGCATATTTTATAATTTTTTTTGTTTTAATATCAACTAGAAACAATGTTTAATTTACGGACATTTATTTTGAAATGTAAGTCAATGACAATTGGATGAAGCCAGAGCCAATAGGAAAAGTCTTTTTCACTTGCAGACCCCGCCCCCTTTTGGAGTTCACGCCCCATTTTGGCGGTCTCCGGTCTGCAGTTATACCTACTTGTGTGTGATGGGGAAAGAGTTATGAGTGTCCTCATGGCATCACTCCTCAGATTTCAGTTCTTCAGATAAGATCTGCTTGAGTATTATTTGCTTTGAATTATTGGATTCATTGTGTTTCAGCATTATTATTCTCCTCATAGTGGAAAACGGTGGCTTTCGGGAGTGTTTATCTCTGTGTCCTCGCAAGTGTGTGTAATGCTTGGCCGTTTGGCATGTGCAAACGGCACTTGAATGGACTGGTTGAACTGCCTGCACTTTGATATTTTTAAAATAAAAGTGCTTCACTCAGGGCTTGTCTTCTTTTCGAGGCAAAAGTGCAATCGACTATCTGCCATTGCTCTAGTTCTGAGTTTTAAGGATCCGATGTTGAGCTTGAGGTTATGAAAAGCGAGCAGACAGTCTCTACTTCTCTCCTGCTCTCCCCAGACTGTGTGCAACACTGTAAACTCTTGCTCTCATACTATCAACTTGTATATATGTCTCTTTAATTTTGCAGTGACTGTTTGGCACTTTCAGCTTCACGCTACCAATTGGTCGCCCCATGACTAATTCTGCTTTGCCAGGTCCACTGTGTGCCACATTTTAGATAACATCAGTTTAACTCTGAGTTTTGGGTACGATAATATCTTGATTGTGGCTTGACTGTGACTTTAAGTCCAATTTTTATGCCCTTCCCTCACTAACTTCCCTTCGTTCACTCAGATGTACGTCATTGCTTATGTTTTATTTTTAATCTTATATCTTTTTGCTTAATATGCTATTTATGTAAGCTATTTGGGGTCTTTTTGACTTTTTGAAAAAAACTAAATCATCTAAATGGCATGAGACTGGATGTGGTGGTTGACATTTGCTAGCTCTACAAAAAATGATATCTGGCTGTATGTTAGCGTGAGAAAAAAAAGAGACCCCAGAAAATAAAATGTGATTTTGTTACGTAATAAAGTAGTGTTTTAAAACAAATTTAATATTACTCACTTTATTAATGTTTTTACTCTACATTTGTCTACATTTAGATTTTTTTTTAATTTATATAAATAAATGTAATTTAAAATTTGTTCAACTGTGCACATTTTCTTGCTCCAGAAGTTGTGCCCCAACTCGCATGTCCACGCCGTTGGACCCAGGCATGTTTCATAAGATTCCTTTATATCCATAAATCGGACATTTTACCCTTTCAGTAAATCATGTCACTAACATTGAAACACCAATGACCAACACTACCACCCCCATTAGACCCATTACGCGACTCTGAAAAGTGGTATTTTTAAGAAGATGTCCAAATGTTGAGTGAAAGCATGCAGTGGCTCTATATTTATTCATCCATTAAGGGATTCAGAGAAGTGCATGAGCTGCTTGCAGATTTTCTCTCCCACACTTTGAAATCGCACAAAAAACACGCCATCCCACATTGTATGGACACTCATTTCTGCACACACTCAGGCAGAAAGCAACCAGCACTGGAATTAACAGGTTTTCTGTGAGGCAGTAGTTTTTTTCAGTTATGTAAGCCGTACCAGCGTCGATGAGCCTGTGGCTGAATGAGGGTGTTTATGTATGTGATTAGAAGCAGATGAAATAATGCCAGAGCTTGAACACCAGGGGCATTTTCTCAACGTTGTACACAGCTGATCGTGTTCTCACACTTTGTGCTGCTGATATAACAAACAAACATCAGGGGACACATACATTTGCCAGCATTTTCTCCTGGAACTCTTCCCAACGCTGTCCGTATCCTCTTTTACCTATAAAAAGCTATTTTCCACCTGTACTCACTCCATCACTTTACTTTGATACATGTCAGGTATAAAGTTGCCTAAAATGGAATTGGATACTTATATCACACTTGTTTATTTCTGAATGGTGTGATTTTTCTCCCAAACCAGTTAATTGCAAACCCAGCACTATAGCCACAGAGGTGTAAAGGCTTTCCTGTAGCTCAAACAGTAGAGCGTGGCGCTAGCAACGTGCCGAATTTCGACCTCCTGACAAATTATTACCCCCCTTGTTTAAGTTGCTTCCTGATCCTAACCCCTCCCCCTAATCCTAACCCCTCCCCCACACCTACTCCTAAACCTACCAATACTAGGGGGGTAATAATCTGGCAGGGGGTCAGAACAACGGCAAGTTAGTGGGGCAGGGAAAGGTAACAGAACATAGCCTATATATGGCCTATATATGTATATATCTCAGTCGTGTTTCCATCCAATTATTTTGATGCACATTTTGAAAAAAAAATCCTGAAAGGAAACGGTTGACATGCGAAATAAACTCTCAGAATTATAGACATTTAATGCGCTAGATGCAGATTATCTTGAGTTTTGCTTTAGTTAAAATGCGCATTAAGGTGATTGAAACAGTTTATTCGCATATGATGATGTGTTGTGACCATTTGCACATGTAAAACACCATGGCATTATGCATTAGGCCCAACAAAAGGTCTAAATTGGCACACAACTATCCCTTGACATTCACGCGGAATTCATTTAAACTCTAGCCATAGTCATTTGCGCGTGATCGCTTGCAGCTACGGAGGTCGCCGCACCGGCGAATGGGCATAACAGCTGTTTAAGCCCCCATATGAAAGGCTATAGGCTATTTCATCAATTCTTCTGCGTCTGCTTTAGCAATAACAATATGCAACTATACTGCATTTCCATCCCTTCTTGTTCTGTTCAAAAGAACAAAATCATAACTTCCTGGGAAATTCTAGCGATGAATTTAATATTAATAACATGGTAAAAACATGTCTAATTTCTGGGAATGACAGCACAGCAGCGTGTCATGGGGAGCACTATATGCATTCATCCATCATTATGAATTTGCAATGCAGATCTAACATTTCAAAGGTGTCAATAAGATGACCCTTCAGTTTACGTATGTATCCGACCAATTCCACTCTACAATCTAGCTTTGGAATTTTAGAACACCAAATTTCAGAATGATCAGCAACATTTCAAATGCGATGCTTAGTCCGAAGATTACTCCAGTTATGAATGAATTATTCAGTCACATACTTTCTAAATATGCATCTTACGTTCCTAATAAATTCACTAGGAGCTTCTACTGTAAATATGTTTTCATCACAGTTTATGTGCATTTCTTTTTTTTTGTCGAATAATAGGCTAAATGATCCACCTCAAGCGAGAGTACATGTTTCATTTTGGAGATTTTGCTCATGCATGCTAGTTTTTCAGAAAACCATTAAAGATGGTACGTGACCCATTTAAAATCCTACTTACATTATTACAGCCAAATTAAGCCAATTATTCCAAGAATAAGTTTCAGAAAAGCGCTTCACAAGTAACAGAAGTGCATCAAAGTTTTTATAGCCTATTTTATTGTCAAGTGTTGGAAATGTGAATAGCGGTCAAATCCAATAGATCAGCGGCAAAACATGGCACACTACTCTGTAGCGGCATTTCTTCTACTTCTTAATACTTTTTTAAATACATTTAACATGGATATAGCAAGTTATTGTTAACATTATCATTATTATACTTAATTTCCCTGAACATAGGTCATAACATAACTATCTTTCAGTGGTGTATGAGATGTGGGATCTCCCAAATGAGGTGTTTTAACTCAAATTAAAGGGTACATAACACACACAGTTTCTGCCAATCTCATGTTAATATTGAGTATCTATAGAGTATTGCATCCTTCATATCTCCGAAGAGTCTTTAGTTTTCTTATATTTATAAAAGACAGATACGCTGTACTGATTCTTTCCGAAAACAGCCGAGCTCATGCAGACATGCAGTAGGCAGAGCTAAAGAGTCACAAGCACACACACACACACACAATATATCATGGCATTACCCCTGGATAACTTTCGATTTACTATATGTTCGTGTTGCTCATATTCATATTGCACTTACACACCGATTGTCAACAAAACACAGACATTTTATGCAGTTTCACTCACCGCCTGTGGTTCAGACTCATGACCGGGAACAAACAAACACACTTGCAGAACTCCGTTGCTTCTCCGGAAAAACAAACCGCATCCACTGTTTCCTTAACACTGGGTTATTTGGAAGCTGAACAAGGTTATCTTTCCCTCACAACCAAAAACACACTTCTTTAGTGACATTGTTGATTTTGTGATCTAAAAACAAAATGACAGCGTTACTGACGGCTTCTGTAACCAGAGCGAAGCTCGTTGATGGGCACGCTCTTGCTCTCGCACGTGCTCATCCGGGAGAAGTGCCCATACAATCAATTCCGCCATTTATGAAGTCAAAAAACTCAGAAAAAAAACTTTCCAAAACTTATTCAAATCCTGAAGGAGTGTATTTGGCACAGAAATACTCCGTCATACATCCAACTAATTTTGTGAAATTTTGGCCGTTTAGCATGATAATCCAACTCTTTAACAGTGTAAATAAGTCAGAATGCATGAAATAGGGGTTTAGAGTATTAGATTTTAACAGTACTTAAGTATTTTACTCGTACTGAATGTAGGATCACAGATGGACTAGTCCTAAATTAAATTAACTACCTAAATTATTTTATTAACAAAGTTCGGGAGGAGCACGTTCAAATGGTCAATCAGCACGAAAGGATGCCTGTGTTTATAGCTGACTTTTTCTGCATCCCTTCACCACCACAACTCGGCTGGTTTCTATCCCAGCCAGAGATACGGGGGAGTACTCTGGGTTCGGGCCACGTTCCTCCCCCGGACAGCACGGCAAATACGCATACACTTTTACTCTATCTGATTATTTGTGATTGTGAACTCGCGAAGAGGCATGCCAGTGAAAAACGTCTTAGGTTGCGTATGCAACTCGGTTCCCTGAGAAGGGGAATAAGACGCTGAGTCTGGGGTTGACATGGGGAATGTCCTCAGCATGACCGGTGTCTGAGCACGGGTACACACACGGCAATCATTGGCAGACGGCAATCATCATCAACTCTTTTGTCTGAAGGAGACGTGCAGGCATGCCCTGAAGCATGGTAATGAGTTCTCAGGTAACCAGGTTGCTTACACAACTGTAGACGTCCCCTTTCAAAGTGAAACTACACCATGCTGAGGAAATGCCTGCTCACTAGATTGTGGATACGCACAAACAAAATGAGCATAACATTATTATCCTTATGTTGCACAGTGGCTCTACATGCGTAAACCACCTCAGTTTTGACGGCAGGCAACATGTACCTCCCTGCTGCAATGCTGGCGTAGAAGAGATGAAATGATAATCATATCATATGTATAATGATGACTCTAGTCATTCTGTTTTCCTCTTTCTGAATGTCTCTGATTAATCACTTCCCTAATGTCTGGTTTGCTCTTCTTTGCAGCGCGCCTCTTCAAAGCAGCTTTACAGAAAATGCATGTTTCTACATTACAAAAGTTTCTACATTGTCAAAGTAATGACCATATGTCAGTGCTAACATCATGTATTCATTTAGGCAGAAACAATGAGCTCATTAAAGCAATTATTATTGAGGTAGAAACAGAAAGCAAAAGGTAAATAAGTAGCGTAGCTGCTGTTCATTACATTTCAAGCAAGAAATAGTAATGTGCATTTGATCTGATATAACTGGAGTGCAAGGTTATGAGATGCATTATGTGAATTTTTGGCTAAAGAGATGCGTCCAGAGTTTAGGAGCCCAATTTGAAAACGCTCTCCCTCCTTTAGAGGACTTCTAGGTACCACCAGAAGCCCAGAGTCTTAAAGAGCATGATGGATTACAGGCCGATAGAAGATCAGTTAAATACACAGGAGCTAAACCGTTTAGGGCCTTATAGGTCAGTAGCAATACTTTATAGTTGATACAGAACTTAATAGGTAACCAGTGTAGATGATAAAATTGAGGCTATTTGATCATATTTTCTTGACTAACACTGTCTTATTCAACTGGCCTCAGGTCTTAAACTGTAGAGGATGAAGTGATTGTATCCTTCTAGAGAAACCGTGTACATGTTTTTGGTCCAATAAGTAATACCTCAGTCTGAATTTAATAGAAGAAAATTACTGGTCATGCAATATTTTATATCTTTAACTTTCATTTGGCAATTAAATATTTAACGGAGTATCTATCATCAGCATAACAGTGGAAACTAATTCCATGTTTTCTTATAATATTACCAAGTGCCAGCCAATATATTGAGAATAGCAGAGGGCCTAACGCAGACACTTGCGGCACTCCATAATTTACTGACGTTAACTCGGATAATTCCCCACTTAAATTAACAAAATGGTAACAGCCAGAACACACAGCTTTTGACTAGTATTTTAGACATAAATGGAAAATTTTAAATGGGTCTGTAATTGAGACGAGTTGAGAAGTGGCTCTTCTGCTACATGTAACAACTCTTTCAGTGGGTATTGGATCTAATAAACATGTTGTTGGTTTAGATGCAATGATTAGCTCTTCCTGTAGTTGTAAAGTACTGTAGTTGTTGAGGGGCGGTAATTGAGTCTGAATCATAAAACGCTGTCAAAGGTTGTACATTTACAATTGGATTTTTTATGCTTTTGGGGTTTTTTTCTGTCTGTTTATTTAGCCGTGTTTCCACCACAGGAACTTTCCCCAGGAACGTTCCTGTCTTTGGGGTGGCACAGTCCCTGCTCGCGAGGTAGTACATTTTCAAAGTTCAGGAACTTTTGGGGGTGGGACTTGGACACTGAACATGCTGATTGGTTGAGTTCACGCAGCATTTTGATTGGTTGACTCCACGCACCTATTTTTAAAAGTCTGTTGCGGTGCGTGCAGTAAGAGTTGTTTGATATTCACATCAACAATGGAGTTTAAAAAATACGACCGATGGGCTGACGACGAGGTTCAGGCTTTATTATGCTTATATGAGGAGGATGAAATTCAGCGAGAACTGGAAAGTCACACGCAGTCCTACGCCACCAGGCTAATTTGCCTAATCTTCACGGTATTAGGCCGCGATGGAAACGCAGACAGCAAAAGGTCTGGAGGAAAAAAAGTTCCTGGGACAAACTGTTCTGGGTAATTTTGGTGGAAACGCGGTTTGTGTTTGTTTTGAGATTGTTTTGTTTATTTCTATATGCTTGACCTTGGCTGCTTTTACAGCCTTTTAATAGAGGGACAAACTTTCTAAAAACCTCTAAATGAGTTTGCTCTAGATTACGGGTTTCTCTCTTGATAGCGTGAGTAATACTGTTGTACCACAGTGCAGTACTTTTCTCTCTCTCTTTTTTTAATCTGGGGGGCGCAACAGTTTCTAATGTACTAGAGAAGATAGTGTCCATACTGCTAGCCCTTTCATCAAGTTTATTTATGGGTACACTGGGCAGATGAGACAGTTCAGGCAGGTTATATATGTATCTATCTCCTTAGTGGTTGGGATAATTGTTCTCCCTGGTCGATAATGGGGCACAATACAGCAAATATCAGCAGTACGCACGTTACAAGGTAGTGATCATTGGTCACTTTGCGGTAGAATATCTATATCAGTAAGATTGGTTCCATGCGATATAATTAAATCTAGAGTATGATTAAAACGCTGAGTGGGTCTGGTGACGTTTGGCTTGAACCCAAAGGAGTTTAGTAAATCTTTAAATGCAATTTCTAGTGCATCATTTGCATTATCTACCGACAATCAATACTTTATCGACGTTGACCAATAGGTCGGAGAGAAAATCTGCAAACTCTTTTAGAAACATAGGGCCTTGGAGGTACTGTTTCACGATACACGATAGCCAAAACAAGAGATAGCAGTGATTTTTTGTTTCTTTCTAATATCCGATAGCGTAACATTTAGCACAAGCACTTCAAATGAATTAAACCTGTGTCCTGTTTTCTGAGTAACATTAAGAATACCTTTATAGATAGTTGCAACACCACCGTCACGACCAATCAGACGGGGCTCGTGCTTATAACAGTATCCTGGTGGAGTAGACTCATTAGACCGAAATAATCATTAGGTTGAAGCCAGGTCTCAGTAAGGCAGAGTGCATAAAAACTATTATCTGTGATCATTTCATTTGCAATAACCGCCTTAGGTGTGAGCAAACTAATGTTTAAGAGCTCAAGCTTCGTTCACTTATTTTGTGATTTTTTTTAGATTCTATCCACCTTATTCCTGACGAGCCTACTGTGTTTTGAGTTATGGGTGGCACTTCCGGTTTGGGGGACTTCCATTCAAAAAGACTGAAACAAATAATTTCAAATCCTGTAAAAAAAAATCCCCGTAAAAATTTACGGCAAAAAAAAAACGCAAGCTGCAGTTGCCAGAACCTTACCGTTAAAAATACGGTAGCAACATTTTAGGTTTTATAGATTTAAGTTACATTTACAGTAAATAACCGTATTTCATTAACTGAAATAATGTTAAATTACCATCCTATTGAAATACTAATATCTGTTATGTACCTTTGATATATTCTGACAACCACCAATCACAGTGGTGATGAGAGTCACATGATGAGGACAATACTAATATATAGAAGGTGCACAGTGTCATTCACACAAACACTAAACACCATCATGGTAACACACATGACATTTTAAAAATGTAATAAACATTCATTTAACAACATTAAATGTAACATAAAACCCTAATGTACATAACTGATTAGAAGAAACTGAATTCTGGGAATGTCAATTTACGTTTTTTCACTGTAAATTACACAACGACTTGTTCTTTATCACTTCCAAAAACTGTAAATTTAACGGTATTTTACTGTAAAATTACATTAAATGTAAGGTTAGATCTATTACAGTTATTCACCGTATATAGAACAGAAACTCTGTTAAATGTTTTTAACCGTAGCATTTTTACAGTCTTTAAGTGTTAAAATCACGACCAATTTTACATTTCCGCTTTAATAGTACGAAAAATGACAACATATACTGCACATTTGTGGTCTGTTCTCCCAATTTAATTTATGATACATCCCATTAATAATTCACTGGAATGCACAAATAATCTCTCGTTTTTCTCCTCAAATCCTTTTTTCCAGGTTTGTGTTCACAGATGAATACAATTTATGATCTGTCAAAATAAAGGAAAACACTTTGAAATAGTATCACGCAATGCGGAAGTTAAGGAACGTTTTTGATTAAGGCAGCGTATAATACAGATATACACCCACCTAAAGGATTATTAGGAACACCTGTTCAATTTCTCATTAATGCAATTATCTAATCAACCAATCACATGGCAGTTGCTTCAATGCATTTAGGGGTGTGGTCCTGGTCAAGACAATCTCCTGAACTCCAAACTGAATGTCAGAATGGGAAAGAAAGGTGATTTAAGCAATTTTGAGCGTGGCATGGTTGTTGGTGCCAGACGGGCCGAGTATTTCACAATCTGCTCAGTTACTGGGATTTTCACGCACAACCATTTCTAGAGTTTACAAAGAATGGTGTGAAAAGGGAAAAACATCCAGTATGCGGCAGTCCTGTGGGCGAAAATGCCTTGTTGATGCTAGAGGTCAGAGGAGAATGGGCCGACTGATTCAAGCTGATAGAAGAGCAACTTTGA
>CM077198.1:35430410-35710410 GCA_039654625.1 Rhinogobio ventralis
TCGCCCTGCTTCAGTGATCCAGATATTGACGGAGCAGTGGCGGAAACCATATATAACCCACATACGTCTAACGTCTGTAGCCAGGATGACACAAACATTGACCTGGACAATGAATCTCTTTCAGACCCCCTTCCACCCCTGCCCCCACCCCTTCCACCGCTGGACAGTCCTGAACTGCCTCTGCCCCGGGAACCCAGCCCCCCTCTGGACCCGGTCAGTCCAGTACGCCCCACCACTTTGTCTCTGAAAACACTGCCCCGACTCACAGTCACCAGCACCATGGCTTCCACCACCACCTCCATTACCAGAGAGAATGGTGGGCCGCTATGCAAAGACCCCGAAGAAGACGAGAAGAAGGTGATGGAGGATGAGCTAAAGAAATGCATTGAGGATTTCAGGAAAATCCGCATACCGAAACTTTTCCCTGACCGCAAGAGACACTGGCAGAGCGATCTGCTCAAAAAATATGAGTAATACAGATGAAACCACCCTGCTGAAAACACCAGCATTGTTTTCTGGGTCTAGTTGCACCAGCTATATGTGAGTTACTTTGCCTAGTTATGGCATAAAGGAGCATTACACATAAGGCTATGTGTTAGAGACTCCTGATCTAAACAGCTCTGTGTTGTGCTGTGTTGTAAATGTCATTATTGTATCAATCTTTATTCATTGCTCCTTTTTAAAGGCACAGTATGTAAGTTTCACCACTAGAGGTCGCTTATTCAAAACAAAGGCGTAGCTTGATGCTGTGGATGAGCGTGGAATCATGGGAGTTGTAGTCTTGAGTCTTCACCTCCACAGCCGATGGAAAGGAATCCGACGGCATAACATTACTCGTTCGCTCGGTGGCAGCTATGAGAGACTTGTTGCACTTTATACAATATTATATTAATAAAAACAGGATGGCTAATTGACTGTTGCTAAATGACATGCAATTAATTTTAAAATATATTGTATGATGGAGAAAGCTTTCTCTGATTATGCTGTTAGCCACTTGACAAAATAGCGTCGTCTCTGAGGTAAAAACGTTACTCGCGGTGAATCAAGAAAACAACGATTCAAACAATAAGACTAACCGTGTTGAGCTGTATAACAACGATTAGTTTTCTGTTGATAAATGTATCCAAACAGTTGCTCGCCTGTCTAATAAAATACATACTATAGTAAAGTGTTTCCATGGTTTCTACGGAAATCAAGGGTAGCGTGGATATGATGTCATTGATAGGCGACCCGTGTCCGTGTCCTGGTGAAAATTGCGTATTTCTCAGGATTTAAACATTCTTGGAAACGTTTGGGATAATATAAGTACACAAGTCAACAAAATATATAACATTGTTCTAGTGGTTTTTGGATATTTTAATCTAAAAATCGTACATATTGTGCCTTTACTAGTTATTTACATAAAATACTTATGTTGTTTTATGATTAAGTATCGTATTTCAGTGGAAACTTTATTTTTACCCTTAATTACGTGAAACAAATGAAGCTAGTATTAACCTTAACAACCGACTACTTATTAATAACCTATTAGCTATGCTCCAGCTTTTGTTTTTTGTAATGTCATGACGGTGAGTAAATCATTTCCATCCCTTGAAGTAGAAACTTGCGTATGGCTGGTGCAACCCTACCCTCGTCCCCAGTATGGGATGCTGCTTCACTAACAAAGTCTACTAGATTTTGGTCAAAACAGCTTAGTTTTGCTGGTCCATCAGCTACAAAACCATCACTGGTGTGGGAATTCATACTGATTTAAGCCTGTGTTTTCATAAGGGGAACAAACAGAATTTACAATTATGAAAATGATTTCTGAAAACAACACAATGTCAAAGCATTTGAATGTCTTCATTTTAAGTCCAGAGTCTATTAGCAGTTTAGCAACATGTAGAACTAAATAAACAAATCTTCATTAAAACTGGGTGTTTAAAAAGTATCAAGACATCCTGAATGAAAATGAAATGCAAATGTATATATGGTTTATTTTTCAAGCCTTTGATGGTTTTTGATGGTTGATTTTTTTTACATAATAAACATTATATTTTGTGTAGAGAGAAGAAATTATTGTATCATGAATAAATGATGGTTAATTTAATAGAATGGACTACAAATATATGAAACCAAATAGTTCCTGCAAATTTCTGTAATAGTAAATAAAGCAATAATACTTTAAAGGTGATGTCTGTCATTTCTGAAACAAACAGTGCACAAGAAACGCTTTGATGGAATCAAAGTGTTTACACATTTCAAAGGAATCCACCTACAAATGGCTTACAGGTGGATCACAAGTGGACGACGCTAATACAGGTGTAAATAGGGTGTAAAATGATTTGAGCTTGTCCACTTTCGACCACTTCAAGAAAACGCATTAGACCGGATTTGCTTTCGCAGTGTTAACACTCATAGGGTTGAATGCGTTCAAACAGCCGCAAAAGACCGCCTGCTCCCCGGTCCAGTTTACAGCTGGTATTAAGATGCGTTTTGGTCGATCGGATCACAAGTAGACGAGGGAGACACATTCCCGTTTACACCTGGTGTTTTAATCCGTCTCTTTAGTCCACTTTCAACCACTTCTGTCCTGATTTCTTAGAGGGAAGGGTCTATGGGCTGGTAAATGTATGGGCTTTTTCAGATCTTTCCATCTAGTGGACAAAATAAGCTCATGCAATTTACATATGAACGTGCCCGGAGACGATGGGAAAACATGGAGAGCAGCAGCTTTAGTTTCTGCTCTGACAGACACAAGACCAGCCGAACGCTGTGAGTGTGTGTTAGAAATAAATGGTGAGAGAACACTGTGATTGGTACGTTTCTCATCTTCAAACCAAACTTGGGTCTCCAGCCGATAAAGTTTAAATCCCGTCTGGCTAGCGCTCTTCCCATAATGTTTACACGTTGGGTCAGGCGGCGGAGAGTAGACGGTCTTTTAGTGGCTGTTTGAACACATTTCACCACATGAGCGTTTACACTATGAAAGCAATCCGGTCGAATGCGTTTTCGACTACCTTTGGAAGTGGTCGAAAAAAAGCTCAAAACGCTTTAGTCCCCATTTACTGTATTTAGCGTCGTACACTTGTGATCCGATTGACCAAAACACATCTTAATACCAGGTGTAAACAGGGCCTCCAACCTACTGACCTAAACACGTTAACATTATGGGAAGAGCGCTAGCCAGACGGGATTTAAACTTTATCGGCTGGAGACCCAAGTTTGATTTGAAGACTTGTGATCCGATCAAACAAAACACGTCTTAATACCAGCTGTAAACAAATGGGATAAAAGAAAGATGGTTAACTGTTAACAAAAATTGGCAAAGGAAAATGCTGAAAAATGCAGTCTTTAAGTCTGCTTATTAACACATTTACATGTGTTACTTGGGTTTGAGTGTCTTGCTCAAGGGCACAAAGGTGATGATTCATCTAGCAAACTTTAATCACAACACCACACCACCCACAGACTGTGGGAATGCATTGATGTAAGCTTCTAAACCACATGAAACTCAAAGGAATAGTAATAATTTAGTTGCACCAGGTTTGATGACATTGGTTCTCATGTATGCTACACTGCCTTACCGTATCAGATTTTTTGTCCTGTCTGTTTACATTCACTTTAGACACGTCGGGTATCTTATATCTGTGTTTACATTAATCCCCGCACAAAATGATTCTGTTGGTGATCGCTTTACTATGCGACATGGTTGACCCTCAGGTTTTGAATGGACATACTAAAATTATTTTATAATTCACGTCAGGTGGCCATGATTATTTGCCATCATGGATTAGTTAAAATCTGACTGAATGGATATATAATTCAAAGGAATTAACGAGAGAGAGAGAGTGAGAGAGTGAGTGTGAATTACCTCTGTGCATCTATATGTAATACTGAAGCTTGTTAGTTTAATTACAAAAACAGCAAAGTTATCTCCTAATTGCTGAGAAATAGCCTAAGCTTTCAGTAGCGAAAGCTGACTCACAAGGCGGAGGTTGAAAACCAGTTACTATGCTCGTGAATGTTTCTGTGTGTGAATTTCTATAACTATAACGTTTCCACAGTAAAAAAAAGTTTTTAGTGTGAGCGCATACAGGCACGTCTGCATCATAATACAACATTAAAAAGCAAGGCGAGTGCAACACGTTTGCTCACAAATTCAATGGGGAATCGAATATATGTGTTTAGACGCAGGTCAGATGTCCAGATTTCAGATATGGGGGAAATCAAGGATGATAAAAGGTAATACTTTTTGTTTGAGCATCAGTAACTCAGTGGTTGTTTGTGCTAGATCTCTCAAACTTTGATACATGGTAGCAACATTTATCTGCTACAAATAAAACTCATTTGGACAAAATCACTGATTAGTTAATGTCAAATACAAAGAGCTGCGTTGTTACAAGCTTCCTCACAACTAGGGTGAGTTTTAACACAGGCTGGGGATAGATGCAACAATGAAAGGTAATTTGCTGAGATCCACACTAAATTTATGCAAGAACTTTGTTGGAGAACAAAGAATAATCAGTTTTGAATAAAGTGAACAAGTTAAAGTAACAAAAAACATTGTACTGTATTTCTTTAAGGACTTTAAATTTAGCACAAAACGATTGGCGTGTTCTGTATTCCTAACAGTTCAGACACTAACCTTACGAAAAAGTATACTTCAAGTTAATTTTATGATGTAATGTTCAAGTACACTCACCTAAAGGATTATTAGGAACACCATATTAATACTGTGTTTGACCCCCCTTCGCCTTCAGAACTGCCTTAATTCTACGTGGCATTGATTCAACAAGGTGCTGAAAGCATTCTTTAGAAATGTTGGCCCATATTGATAGGATAGCATCTTGCAGTTGATGGAGATTTGTGGGATGCACATCCAGGGCACGAAGCTCCCGTTCCACCACATCCCAAAGATGCTCTATTGGGTTGAGATCTGGTGACTGTGGTTAGTACAGTGAACTCATTGTCATGTTCAAGAAACCAATTTGAAATGATTCGAGCTTTGTGACATGGTGCATTATCCTGCTGGAAGTAGCCATCAGAGGATGGGTACATGGTGGTCATAAAGGGATGGACATGGTCAGAAACAATGCTCAGGTAGGCCGTGGCATTTAAACGATGCCCAATTGGCACTAAGGGGCCTAAAGTGTGCCAAGAAAACATCCCCCACACCATTACACCACCACCACCAGCCTGCACAGTGGTAACAAGGCATGATGGATCCATGTTCTCATTCTGTTTACGCCAAATTCTGACTCTACCATCTGAATGTCTCAACAGAAATCGAGACTCATTAGACCAGGCAACATTTTTCCAGTCTTCAACTGTCCAATTTTGGTGAGCTCGTGCAAATTGTAGCCTCTTTTTCCTATTTGTAGTGGAGATGAGTGGTACCCGGTGGGGTCTTCTGCTGTTGTAGCCCATCCGCCTCAAGGTTGTGCGTGTTGTGGCTTCACAAATGCTTTGCTGCATACCTCGGTTGTAACGAGTGGTTATTTCAGTCAAAGTTGCTCTTCTATCAGCTTGAATCAGTCGGCCCATTCTCCTCTGACCTCTAGCATCAACAAGGTTTTTCCCTTTTCACACCATTCTTTGTAAACTCTAGAAATGGTTGTGCGTGAAAATCCCAGTAACTGAGCAGATTGTGAAATACTCAGACCGGCCCGTCTGGCACCAACAACCATGCCACGCTCAAAATTGCTTAAATCACCTTTCTTTCCCATTCTGACATTCAGTTTGGAGTTCAGGAGATTGTCTTGACCAGGACCACACCCCTAAATGCATTGAAGCAACTGCCATGTGATTGGTTGATTAGATAATTGCATTAATGAGAAATTAAACAGGTGTTCCTAATAATCCTTTAGGTGAGTGTATATTGTTTTATCAATGTAATACCCAATTTTAAGTATTTTTTCTGAGAAGTACATAAAAAGACTGAAAGTATACTTTCTTATTTTTAGTTTAAAAGAAGTATACTAATAGCACACTTCAGTAAACCTCTTTTTCGTAAGAGTACAGCAAGACAATTTTCTTTCTCCTAAGGAAATTTAGGAGAAAATTCTGAGACAAAAGTCTTGCTGCATACTTTACCAGCAAATAACTACTGCAGCACAATGAGGGCTAGTCTCCTAGACACAAAGAAACTTTGCATTTAAAAATTGACATGGTATATTACTTATGAAGATGAGATTGAGTCCAGGGTTAGGAATCCAGCCCACCATCACAAAATTGTGCCGTTATCATTTTCAAATGAATTCACAGCTGTGAAATGGACATACTGACTAAGCAGATTGTGTTTCTGCTGATACAGAAGGATCACTACACTTTAATCAAAAAGCTCTTTTTTTACCCAGTTCTCACATTTATTAATGTCTCTCAGCTTAACTTTTTTTTTTTTTTTTTGCAGTCTGTTCCTAGACTGCCTTTCAGAGAGTGCACAGGTAAATCTTTTTGTCATTTAACAATTGTATCTCAAGAGCAGATGAGAATTTCCTAGATTTCCCTATTATGAAGGAACCAACAAGATGTCTAATGTTGGTTTGGAACCAATTTATAATAAAGAATAATGATCTGTGCCTGTATGTACACTATATTGCTAAAAGTATTGGGACACCCCTCCAAATCATTGAATTCAGGTGTTCAATCACTTCCATGGCCACAGGTGTATAAATCAAGCACTAGGCATGCAGACGCTTCTACAAACATTTGTGAGAGAATGGGTCGCTCTCAGGAGCTCAGTGAACTCAAGCGTGGTACCGTGATAGGTTGCCACCTTTCCATTCATGAAATTTCCTCACTACTAAATATTCCACGGTCAACTGTTAGTGGTATTATAACGAAGTGGAAGCAATTGGGAACAACAGCAACTCAGCTACGAAGTGGTAGGCCACATATAATCACAGAGCGGGGTCAGCGCATGCTGAGGCACACAGTGCACAGAAGTCACCAACTTTCAATAGCCACAGACCTCCAGACTTCATGTGGCCTTCAGATTAGCTCAAGAACAGTGTGTAGAGAGCTTCATGGAATGGGTTTCCATGCCCGAGCAGCTCATCCAAGCCTTACATCACCAAGTGCAATGCAAAGCGTCAGATGCAGTGGGGTAAAGCATGCCACCACTGGACTGGCCTGCACAGAGTCCTGACCTCAACTGGATAGAACACCTTTGGGATGAATTAGAGCGGAGACTGTGAGCCAGGCCTTCTCGTCCAACATCAGTGCCTGACCTCAAAAATGCGCTTCTAGAAGAATGGTCAAAAATTCCCATAAACACACTCCTAAACCTTGTGGAAAGCCTTCCCAGAAGAGTTGAAGCTGTTATAGCTGAAAAAGATGGGCCAACTCCATATTAAACCCTACGGATTAAGAATTGGATGTCATTAAAGTTCATGTGCATGTAAAGGCAGGCGTCCCAAAACTTTTGGCAATATACGTAGTGTATAAAACTTCTCTCTTATGCTCTTATGAATAGTCTTAAGTGTCAAAAAAGTAGGACTTTTCTAAGAGTAGGAGACTTTTATAAAGAAGCTAAAAGCAACTATCAACAAAGTCTAAGACTGATTCTTAAGTGCTGACTAAAGTGGCACGAAGTGTTCTGGGAGTACCTTCATCGTTTAATCCTGATCTACATTAATGACATCCTGGTAAACTCCTATTACGAGGCCCAACATTGCCACCGCATTCAGCTAGGGGAATACCATCTCTACATTTCTACCTCAAGGCTGAGAAGTGTTCATTCCATCAGAGCTCCACCCAGTTCCTCGGTTACGGGCGTGGGTGCTGTCCTCTCACAGCAGCAGGGGAATCCACACTCCGTCCCCGCAAAATTATGATATCGGCAACAGAGAACTCCTGGCCATCAAATTAACTCTGGATTACTGGTTGGTGGGGGCCCGTCATTCCTTCCTGGTCCCAACTGATCATCAGAATCTGGAATATCTGAGGGATGCCAAGAGACTGAAGCCCTGGCAAGCTCAATGGGCCCTCTTCTTCACCCTGTTTAACTTCTCCATCACCTATCGTCCAGGGTCAAAGAACTGCAAAGCCGATGCTCTTTCAAGACTCTATGCTCCTGAGGAAAGTTCTGACCACCCCGTACCCAGCCTGCTGCACAGTCTGGGGGGTCAGTCCCATCCAGTGGACCCTGGACGATAGGATTGCTGAGGCTGCCTCCACTGAGCCAGCCCCGCCAGTCATCACAGCGTAATCTTCTCATTGTTGACACTGGTCAGAATGTTTGTCCAAGTTTGTGAAGAATGCACCATGGAAAGAACACCTCACCACCTTCCGGCCAGAAAACCTACCATTGCCCAGTCAAGTCACCTTTCAAGTCACCTTTATTTATATAGCGCTTTTTACAATGCAGATTGTTTCAAAGCAGCTTCACAGTGTTAAACAGGAAAATAATGCAACAGAATTTGATTCGGCTGTACAGCCGCTCTAGAGAAAACGGTGATGTCATCCAGCTCATTTCAATTATCATACCCAGTCTAAGAAGACCAACAAGGAGTGGATTTTATGATAGATTTACCCACATCTAATGACCTTACCTGTATTTTTGTCATTGTAGATCGTTTCCCAAAGCCTGCTGCCTGATCCCTCTGAAGGGCCTGCTCACAGCCATGGAAAATGCAGAATTACTCTACAACCATGTATTCACAATTTTCAGTCTTCCTGAGGATACTGTCTCTGATAAAGGACCATAATTCATCTCCAGAGCCTTCTTCTCGTTCCTGCATGTGACCACCAGCCTCTCGTCAAGATATCCAGGAAGTAGGATATTTCCTTCAAACCTCCTGCCACAGCCACCAGAGCTCCTGGTATCGGTTTATGGCATTGACCGGGTATGCCCAGAACTCACTCCCACCATTGTTCCCTGGGATGGGGAACTCTCTGAAGTTCTGTGAGAGTAAGAGGGTCTGGGACGCTGACCACCATCATCTGCTGTGCACAATGCACCGTCATAAGAGCCATGCTAATGACTCCAAAGATCCTTGACTCCCATCTACCAGCCTGGACAGAAGGTGTGGCTCTCCAATAAGGATGCACCTGCCTTGCAAGAAACTAAGTCCCAGATACGTTGGAACAGAATTTCATGTGTCACTCCTCAAAGCCATTCACCCACCTTTGTCTGCTTCCTCCACAGAGCCTGGCCTAGCAAACCCAGTGCATTATGGGTGTTGAAGTTTTCTTACATATTTGGCAAAAAGGCCAAACAGCCTTTTTTCTCTGTTTTCTCTAGTCAGGTAGCACCGATTAATTTTTCTCATCTTTCTACTGTATAGGCAGGTACGTTTTATTGAAAGCCATTTTGACAGCGGTGAAGTACCCCTTTAAGTGTTTGCAGTGTGCATGTCAAGGCGCGTTTCCACCGAAATTACCCAGAATATTTTGTCCCAGGAACTTTTTTCTCCCCAGACCCGTTGCTGTCTGCATTTCCATCACAATCTAAGGTACCGTGAAGATTAGGCAAATTAGTCTCTGCATACCTTAGATGCATACCTTTGTTCCCATACAGATTTAACTGAAAATGCCGCTCATCTGCACTCACTTAATGCCAATGGACACAAGATTCGGTCCCTCTTCATTGCAAAATTTTAAATTAAGGATTGGATCTTCTGTCAGGTGCATATCAAAAGTGTGCAGCTATGATATTTTTTAAGCAATGATTATATTAATTCTTGGATTACATTAGCACCAGGATTACAAATGCCATCAGCTGGAAAAGGAAAGGACAACATTAGGACAAGAAAGGGCGGAGGGAGATTACACATGACCAGTTAGAAACACAGAAGCATGAACAGAAATTGTGCCTTTTTACTTCTTTAACACACAATACACACACTAAGTGAACATGCATGCTAAAAATAAATGTTTCGCAGAGCCAAGACCTCAGACAGGAGAATAAACCATACATGAAAGTGTGTCATTGAGTGGAGAGATGTCCTCCTCTCTTTCCACAGCATTAACATTTCCATTTCCATCATTAAAACCATAAACTAATCCAGTCCTCCTCCTTTAATCTCCTAATTCTCTTCTTTCTCACTCTCTGTCGCTTTCGCTGGATAAATCGCCCGACTCTAGTCAGGATCACTTTAAAATCTCTCAGCACTGGTGTGAGTATCCTTTCAATCTTCTCTCACTCTGTATCAGTCACACACTCTCAAGCCAAGCATTGCTATTACTATTGCTGATATTAAGGAGTTAGGATCTGGGATCAAACCCTGAGTATTTAACTCATCCTGCACTGTTTGCACTACAGATAAATGATAAATGAAATCAC
The DNA here is from genome assembly GCA_039654625.1 of Rhinogobio ventralis. NCBI lineage: Eukaryota > Metazoa > Chordata > Actinopteri > Cypriniformes > Gobionidae > Rhinogobio > Rhinogobio ventralis. The sequence continues at coordinate 35,440,678 of CM077198.1, forward strand.
CCACCCCTGAAACTAACCCTCAGTGGGGTGTGAGCAGAAAATTCATAAAAATTGGTCACCAATTTGCCAAAACACTAAATGGTTATGAATTGTCGACTATTTTCACTGTGTATTTGTTCATCCAATCATTTTTAATTCCTTACTCTCAATTTCTGAAACTACTCATACGAAAAAGTGTGCTATTAGTATTTACTTCTTTTAAACTAAAAATAAGAAAGTATACTTTGTCTACTTTTAATGTACTTTTTCAGAAATACAGTATACTTAAAATTTCACCTAAGAATACTTGGCTTATACTGACAGAAAAGTCTAAGTATATTTGACCTATACTTGTACTCAATCTTTTGATCGAGATATACTTAAAAGTATAATTAAAGGGATAGATCACCCAAAAATGAAAATGATCCCATGATTTACTCACCCTCAAGTCATCCTAGGTGTATATGACATTCTTCTTTCAGACGAATAAAATCGGAGTTATATTAAAAAATGTCCTGGCTCTTCCAAGCTTTATAATGGCAGTGACTTGTTGGTTCGTTTTTGAAGTCCATAAAAGTGCATCCATCCATCATATAACTGCTCCACACGGCTCCAGGGGGTTAATAAAGGCCTTCTGAAGCGAAGTGGCGCGTTTGTGTAAGAAAAATATCCATATTTAAAACTAAAATAGACTAAAAAAACTGACGCGATGTATAGGAGCATCTCAAGCCCCTCTTCTCTTATATCGAAATTCTCCGCCATTTCTCTTTAAAAACTCTCATTTTAGACTCCAATTAATGGCTGGTGTTTTGTTTTGCTCTATCCTCTGAGCTTCTGCTTTCGTCAATACGCATGCGTCAGGGGTTCAAGGGTCAAGGGTTACTCTTTCGCCGTGAGTTGACTTGCGTACCGCTGACCGCCGGAAGCTAGTTATTTTAGTCTATACAGTTTTAAATATGGATATTTTTCTTATACAACCACGCCACTTCGCTTCAGAAGGCCTTTATTAACCCCCCGGAGCCGTGTGGAGCAGTTATATGATGGATAGATGCAACAAGTCACTGCCATTATAAAGCTTGGAAGAGCCAGGACTTTTATAATATAACTCCGATTGTATTCGCCTAAAAGAAAAATGTCATATACACCTAGGATGACTTGAGGGTGAGTAAATCATGGGATAATTTTCATTTTTGGGTGAACTATCCCTTTAAGTATTCCAAGTATACTTGGCTTGTAGTTTACTCTTTTGATTGAGTAGCCTATTAAAATACTTTTTTTCACATAGTTTTACATACTGTCTTATTTACATTTTGGCAGACGCTTTTATCCAAAGCAACTTACATGACATTCAAGGTACACGTTTTACATTTTGTAAGTTCTTGCTTTCTCTGGGAATCGAACCCATGACCTTAGTGTTGCTAGCGCCACGCTCTACTGTTTGAGCTACAGGAAAGCCTGTCTTATAAACTCACATTGTTTAAAAATATTGATTCATAAAGAAAACGGGGTGACAATCTAGTTTAGGTTCCAATTCTTACAATTACCTAGCTGCTTATTAGCATGCATATTACTAGGATATTGGCTGTTTATGAGTACTTATAAAGCACATATTAATGCCTTATTTTGCATGACCATATTCTACATCCATTAATCCTACCCAATAGCTAAACTTAACATCTACCTTACTAACTACTAATAAGCAGTAATTAAAAATGAATGAGGAAAAAGTTGTAGTTAGTGAGAATTGGACCCTAAACTAAAACTAATCTGAAATGTTGTGTAGGCTAGTCCAATAGTAGTGTACATACGAATTTTACTTCCGCCATTGACTGAATTTTCCGGCTATCCATGTTTTCACTGTTGTACGGTAGGGGGCACTATTACGCATCTTCTGAAAGAGTACAGAATCTCTACTTGTTACATTGTAAGAAGAATGGCATCTACGCATATATAAGTCTCTCTTTTTCATTTGTATCCCGAGGTTACCATAGTCAGTCGGATCCGGTCCGTATCCAGATCACATGGTGGACCTGCACATGGACGACCACAACAGCCCTGAATATCAGCGGAGACCATGTCAACTAGACGAGCCCTAGAGACAGATCCCCTGTGAAGAATCAGCACAGATCCTCAGTAAAGACCAGACAAGTCCTCTGCACAGACCCTATGGCCAGCCCCGACTCCTCCCCATCATATGCCAGTATGATGTATCCCAATCTTCAAGCAGAAGGAACTGGATGAAATATTCTGAATGATACCAGTCTACAATCTGATGCCGTCTGGAATCATAACCACACCATGTTGGTTTGTTTGGCCAGAGAGGAACCGGCCCCTCGACTGAGCCTGGTTTCTCCCAAGGTTTTTTTCTCCATTTCTTTCACCGATAGAGTTTAGGTTCCTTGCCACTGTCACCTTTTGGCTTGTTTAGTTAGGGACACTTATATATTCAGCAATATTATTGACTGCAATGAGACTATTGGAGTGAGAACTGAGATGGACAATAACATCACGGTTTTCTACAGAGCTTCTTTATAACTGAATTTAACTGATTTCATATTTGATGATCTTTACACAGTTATTGAACAAAACCAAATCAACACTGAACTGACCTCAGCTGAACAATTAAATTATTTTTTTAGAGCTGTTTCACTGAATCTTTATTTTCCTATTTATCCCTGTAAAGCTGCTTTGAAACAATCTCTCTTGCGTAAAGCGCTATATAAATAAAGGTGACTTAACTTGACTGGTTTTCAGTTGCATTGCATTGGTTGTAATTTTACATTACATGTACAAAAGATCTTTTACAAAAGAGCTTTACATCGGCAGTGAGGTGTATTAACTAGTACTTGTAAACTTAGAAATTGTGCATTCTCATTATAATTAATAAATGTAATGTATGCAATGGATTTGAAACATATACAGCTAGTTTTGTAGGATGTAGGTTGCAAAGCAGTTTACTGTAGCAACTAGATTAACATGCATTCACCAGGCAGCAAGTAAAGCTTTTACAAATAAATGGCTTTAAATATAATAGTTGCATTAAGATTGTTAGTGTAGTATACATATGGGAATATATGAGCTGGTGAAGACAACTCTTTGACTTATGAAATACTGTCAATATGGAGAGGCACAGCAGGCGAAGGAGACACAGTACTGTCTGATGGAGCTTTTAAGACTGCAATTAGGCCATTAATCCAGCTGCAGCAGTACTCTTGCATTAATGGATTTTTAAACGTAGCAAATTCACACCCCGTTTGTCCCCTGCTACCTGCATCAATAATGCATCAAAGCGACTTAAACACACCCAAACACACCCACCAACAGCTGATGTGTCCTCAGAATCAACTCAAGATCTTGAATTAGACTGAACATATTCCTTATCAAATGTGATTAATCGTTGACTGACATTTAGCATTCACACAACCCAGTTTCAGTAACTTTAAGTTAAGTTAAGAGAGCTTAGATTATAGAACCCCCATACTCTAAATTCAGACAGACCTCAAAGTTTTTTTGTTTTTTTATTAATCTTTAATTTAATTTAATTTTTCTAAGTACTAATTGTTTCTGGAGAGGTTTTAAAACAACAGACAATTGACGATCACGCTCTTATTCATGCAAATGCTTTTAAACCATTCAAGCGCAACAAGTCAAAAGAGAACGCGCTGTCTGTGAATGCCTTGTCTATGTGACCAGTGGGGTGGGCGGGGGGTGGCCAAGGCTACTTTAGGGGGTCCACACACTGTGAAAGAATATCATGTGTAATACTTATTTGTTTTCATTGTTTTGAACGATGTAACATTGTGTGCCGGGGGGGCGTGGTTTAGCAAGATCTGTGACGGGAGAGAGAGTCAGGAGACAAGTACGCCGTAAGTGGGTCAAGTGCAAATAATGAACACCTGTGTCTTGTTCCAGTAATGGGTGTGGAGAGACCGGATATAAGCCACCTGGAAGAGAGCTTCTAGGAGGAAGTCTGACAAGAGACTCGTGGACACACTCGCAAGGAACTGGAGAGCTCTGGAGAGCAACTGGACTGTGATTTTGATTTATTTGTGAAACGCCTGGGAGAGTGTGTTGTGTTGAGAGAGTGTGTAAACAGAGTTAATAAAAGTCACCCGAGTCTCCATCAAGCCGACCCTGCCTTCTTCCTTCCTTACTCATATCGAACATTGTTACACATTGTATTCTAATAAATAAGCAACCGAAATTGTAGATACCAGTGAAATTTCAAAAATTTTGATTCCAACTGATATTCCACAACAAAAACTACAAGTAGTACATCAATTTAAAACATTATTGAATACAAGTTAACAGTCAGCCATACAGTGAGAACAGTGCTAATAATGAAGTGCTTTAAGGTTCAGGTCTAACAGTAATTCAGGTACAGAAATTTAATAGTCAAACGTAAAATAACATTGCATAATCTTCACTGTATAAATTAAATATAGATTAAAGCATGTTAAAACTAGCTACAAAAGTTATTCAGTCAAGATCAGTGGGTGTTTTGTTTTTTGGTTAACTTTAATGACAGACGGCAGGAGGTAGGCTATAGGTTGCGGTCACTTTAAGACCGAATGCACAATACTGAATCCAATATATAGACATGCGTCCGATTTCATTTGTCCATTTGTCCACCAGACGCGACGCATTCTCATGTTCAAGGCGGCAATGCAAAACAGTGAATCGAATCACCATACAGGCAAAAAGGTTCAAAAGTGGCGTCGATGTGTTTTACTGTAAGAACTGCACAAACGAAAAAAAAAAAGAAAAAAAAACGCAAACTATATCTTTCCATAAACACAGACTTTACACAGAAAGAAAAATACTTAAAAAGTCTATAGCTACACACTCATCCAGCCTAGGGTGAAGTCATTACACATTAACAACGTTTTGAGACAAATTGTGTCGTTTAATGGAAAACTATGTGAATGGCGCGGCAGGATTTTGAACAACTCTGCGCTTATGGGCGACCCTCTTTATTCTTTATCGTCTGTTTGGCAACTAACGTTAATATTCTCTTAATATTCAATGTTAATACATGAACAATGTGCCGCGCCGCCGCACGTCAAAATAAATGCTTCTTTCAATAGGATGTGAAATGGAAATAGCGATCTAAATTTTGGGGTGGCCAGTCAGATGTCACCTTGGACACCCCTCTGGCTCCGCCACTGACACACACACACGACGCACAGAAAGACGTGTGCTTGAACAAACAGTAACACACAGAATTATGCCAAAATGCCCGTTTTGTGGAGTATTCTCATAAGAGCAGTCCTACATGAGTTAAATAACGTCTTAAATGAACTTAAAGAGTTGTGAGAAGATGAGATGCACGTGACAGTGCGTCATCTGCATCATGTTCGGCAGCGGCAGATCTTAAAGTGACAGCAGCCACTAATGATGTCTGTCATTAAAGTCCCAGTGAACCGGAAGTTGCAGCTGATTTTATTTCAATGCTGTGACGTAGTGAAGTGAAAGGGAATATTGAATAGAGGGCAGGGTTTTACTTCAGCGCTCCTCCTCTCCATCTCTCGCTCATAGCAGACTAACGGTTGGAGGGGAGTGGTTACGGATATTCAAACCCAAGCCGTCAAATCTGAGAAGGAACGCCATTCCAGACCGGAAGTTACTTTTCAGATTTTGATTAAAGATTACCACGGCAAACAATTTTCTTCAGTGTATTAACTTGCACGGATGAATTGTTCACCCTAAGACCTGTAATGTGTGCTAACAAAGTAAATAAGATCGATTTTGATTTCATGAGGACTTTAATGATAATCAAAGAACAAAGGTAACAGAGGAAATTGTAGCTTTAATAAGGATTAATCTATGTTTAATGTATTATTTATGGAGTGCAGACTGTTTGATAACTTTCTGTTATCTCTGTTTGATCAATTTCTGTATATTTCCCACCTGTTAGACAGGAAGGCCACAGGTAAATATGACATTTATTATAACGGGTTTATGTGAAGATTGTCGAGATTCAGTTTTAGTGTCAGTGATTCTGGCCTTCATTCATAAAAAAATGCCATTACAACAAATATTTAAAAAATACTGTTTCAAATTTAATGAGGGAGAGTAACTGTGAAATTATTACAATATAAAAAATATTATATTGTATTATATTATTAGATTGTATAATATTATTATATTGCGATTAATCGTGATTAATTACAGAAAAAATGCGTGCTTAATTTTTTTTATCGTTTGACAGCACTAATATACATAGAAAGGTCAGAAATGTCGAGAAAGAAATTTGAGAGTGGCGCACAAAAGCGTAAAGTTCAAAGGCTTAAAGAGGAGCGGGAAAGAGATCTTCTGCAAAAGATCCCAAAATTAACAGGATATTTCAAATCTTCCTCGGCTGTTGGATTACCCTGGATTTGGAGACGAGGTATATGGCTTATATGGCAGAATGTTTGGTCATGTAATATATATATATATATATATATATATATAGAAAATGTAAGTTAGTAAATAGATTTGAACTTCCATAAAACTGTAGAGTAGTGGTCTGGATTCAAACATTCCGACATGCAAAGTGAAGTCCCACCCAATAATTAGAAATGGCCAAATAGTCGCCCCCAATATTTGAAATCCTTGCACTGCACTTCATTATGCAGCGCTCTGTATGTTTTGTTAGGATGACAAATAGGTTTTAAAGTTACATTTTAGTCTGGTCTGCCTCAGTGGTCTAACGGCGCTCGTCAATGTCAAAATGACTGAGATGGCCAATCAAATCAAAGTAGGCGGGGTTTACGTTCTCTTTTGGCTCGTGCACAGTCTTCACACAGACGAGCACGTCAATCTATCGGGATAGTTAACCCAAAAATGAAAATTTGATGTTTATCTGCTTACCCCCAGGGCATCCAAGATGTAGCCGACTTTGTTTCTTCAGTAGAACACAAATGAAGATTTTTAACTCCAACCGTTGCAGTCTGCCAGTCGTATAATGCATGTGAATGGTAACAAAATCTATGAGAGTAAAAAAAAGCTGTAAAAAAACATGCACAGACAAATCCATATTAAACACCATGACGACACAGTGATGTCTTAAGACACGAAACGATCGGTTTGTGTGAGAAACCGAACAGTATTTGTATAATTTTTTACCTCTAATACACCACTATGTCCCTCAACGCGCGATCACTTCTGGTGAGTGAGGTCAATGTACACGATATGGCGTAGTTTACGCAAGCGCCGGAAGTGATCTCTCACGCATATCTCTACGCCAGATCGTGTACATTGACCTCACTCACCGGAAGTGATCGCCCGTTGAAGGCTTTTGGACATGGTGGCGTATTAGAGGTAAAAATACGGTTTGGTTTCTCACACAAACCAATCGTTTCGTGTCTTAAGACATCAATGTGTCAACATCGATTCTTTCCGGTGAAATCACAAAACCAAATGCACACAAACATGTCCTGACTCCCTGCTCTTAATATACAATCATTGAACGGATTAGAGCCTTGAACCTTCGACACGGTTTACAAAAATTCTACCACCAGACCACTAATGAATTCAAATGTGAACAGCAGATCTATGTATTTATTCACTAACGGGAAGAATCTCAAGACTAACAATATATATTTCCCAACTAGAATTAGACCTAGAATTTCGTTCACTGTTCTGTTTCTTTATGCTTTATAAAAATAAAAAAATTGGTCCCCCCCAAGCACAGAGCTTCATTAGAAATTGCTCTGCAAACTCTATACACGCTTTAAAGCTTGTGTGCTAGAATTGAATTTATATCTCCTTGTTGGTTGTTGTACAATTTATTGTTAACTTAAGCAGACTTGGCTAATTGTTGCTAATCGATTTTCTTAAGTTCTGACACTCCTAAAAGAGCTTTAAGTTGAAACTGTTTCTAATTTATTTTGTTTTAGTTGATTTAGGAAGCAGTTGGGAGGTGGACGCCATTTTTGTTTATGCCCATGTTTTTATCCTGTTTGGCTAGAGAGGGAGTAAGGTAAGAACTTTGTTGTTCATTTTGAATTTTATTTTGAAAGGTTAGAAAGTGTTCCTCATAAAGTCAGAACTTAATGTTTATTAGTTTGGCCTTATCCCCTCCTGAAGCCTTTTGATGCTTCCCAGCAAACATTTGGATGTTTAATGACTGTTGAAAAGACGTCCCTCCATCACAGCCTGTCATGGTTGAAAAATAGTTCCAAAATGAAAGTTGAACGGACGTCTTTAAATGCATTTTTAGGAAATGTTCTGTGTTACATATTTTTACGGATTTGTGCTGTCCTACCGTGACTATTTCTGGCCAGGGACACGACATTGCTATCGGACCAATGTTTGCTGGGTTCCCTTTTTGTACTTTGGACCATCTGTGTGATTTTTGTGGAGTGCTGGAACAGGTGAGGAGAGCTCTTGTTGTCTGTTAACGTTAACACAAACTTCCTTGTTACTGCTTCCCTGACCCCTAGGCTGGGGAGGCATGTAATAATAGAATGTTAACATGCTAAATATCAACATTATTTTTGCAATTTTGTTTTGAAATTACTGTTTTTTAACCAGAGCTCCAGCCAGGTTTAGTGAACCTTTGCAGAAACTGTCTAAAAAGGCTCTTGTCTACTGCTGTCACTGAGACAGGCGGTAGGAGGACGTTTTGTGCAGTGTCAGGCCGTGTGGTGTGAGGGGACTCTGAGACTGTGCATTGCTCATACATCATTTTCACCTTCTGAACAACACCTGAGTCTGCAGGGACACTCGTGGGCACCGGACGCAATGCAGTAATGGATATCCACCCAACCACAGTAACGTCTGAATTTTCTCCATTTTTAAGTTCTGCATTTGTAGAAACAAACGCATTTGGCTATGAAAACATCAAACCTGACGTGCACTATTTGTCAATTGAACACACCTACAAATTTATGTTAGTTGTTGTTTAAATGTTAGTTGTTGGTTATGTGGATCTTTACAGACCTGATCACTATGAACTGTCATTATGGAAAAGAGCTTTCAAAATTCTCCCTTTGTGTTCCACAGAAGAAAGTCAGTCATGTGGTTTGAGTGAATATTTAACTCTTTCCCCGCTTAAAAAAAAAAAAAAAAAAGTTGCCAGCCACCACCAGGGTTTTTGATCATTTTCACAAAAATGTCATAGCCCCCAGAATACACTCACCTAAAAGGATTATTAGGAACACCTGTTCAATTTCTCATTAATGCAATTATCTAATCAACCAATCACATGGCAGTTGCTTCAATGCATTTAGGGGTGTGGTCCTGGTCAAGACAATCTCCTGAACTCCAAACTGAATGTCAGAATGGGAAAGAAAGGTGATTTAAGCAATTTTGAGCGTGGCATGGTTGTTGGTGCCAGACGGGCCAGTCTGAGTATTTCACAATCTGCTCAGTTACTGGGATTTTCACACACAACCATTTCTAGAGTTTACAAAGAATGGTGTGAAAAGGGAAAAACATCCAGTATGCGGCAGTCCTGTGGGCGAAAATGCCTTGTTGATGCTAGAGGTCAGAGGAGAATGGGCCGACTGATTCAAGCTGATAGAAGAGCAACTTTGACTGAAATAACCACTCGTTACAACCGAGGTATGCAGCAAAGCATTTGTGAAGCCACAACACGCACAACAGCAGAAGACCCCACCGGGTACCACTCATCTCCACTACAAATAGGAAAAAGAGGCTACAATTTGCACAAGCTCACCAAAATTGGACAGTTGAAGACTGGAAAAATGTTGCCTGGTCTGATGAGTCTCGATTTCTGTTGAGACATTCAGATGGTAGAGTCAGAATTTGGCGTAAACAAAATGAGAACATGGATCCATCATGCCTTGTTACCACTGTGCAGGCTGGTGGTGGTGGTGTAATGGTGTGGGGGATGTTTTCTTGGCACACTTTAGGCCCCTTAGTGCCAATTGGGCATCGTTTAAATGCCACGGCCTACCTGAGCATTGTTTCTGACCATGTCCATCCCTTTATGACCACCATGTACCCATCCTCTGATGGCTACTTCCAGCAGGATAATGCACCATGTCACAAAGCTCGAATCATTTCAAATTGGTTTCTTGAACATGACAATGAGTTCACTGTACTAAAATGGCCCCCACAGTCACCAGATCTCAACCCAATAGAGCATCTTTGGGATGTGGTGGAACGGGAGCTTCGTGCCCTGGATGTGCATCCCACAAATCTCCATCAACTGCAAGATGCTATCCTATCAATATGGGCCAACATTTCTAAAGAATGCTTTCAGCACCGTGTTGAATCAATGCCACGTAGAATTAAGGCAGTTCTGAAGGCGAAAGGGGGTCAAACACAGTATTAGTATGGTGTTCCTAATAATCTTTTAGGTGAGTGTATATTGTTGTATGAATATCTGCACATGCAATATGTTCAAAGAACACATCAGATGTTTTTCCCCAACAGTCAATCAAACGTTCACTTAAGACATAACGAAAATGTGAATACTCGCCAAGACAGATATTTTGAAATACTGTAATTCACAGCCACGTTCTGTTTTGTTCATGGACTTTCTGTGTTGTCATTTGTTGTCACGTGTTTCTTTGTCCAGTTTCCCGCCACTCATCTGTCCCCATGGTTACCCTCGTTAATTTAGTGTCTTGTCAATTAACTCGTTTCTGTTTGTTATTTAGTTCTCCTGTTTCCATCAGTCTGTGTCTGGTCTCGTCTATGTATTGACTGTGTTGCTACCGAGCTGTCCTATTTCATTAAACTTCGTTTGAGTATTATATTTACCTGTCCTTGCCTTCCTGCCTGCACACACCGTGATGTCTGTGTGTGTGTGTGTATATCGGGATTGCACGCTGTCTGAGAGGCGTCTTTGTGCACACGCGTTGGATCTGTCAGTCAGTGCGAGTGAGATTGTTTTGTTTACATTAGAGTTTAAAAATCACATTTCATTGGTTCTGATTCATGCCACTGAAAATTCGCTATGAAAATTGATTTAATATTTTATTTATCCTATTGAAAACAATGTAGTTTGAACCCTATAAGAGCTAGATGTGTGTTGAAGGCCTCATGGCCTACATGACTGTGAGAAATAATTATTACAAAAGATCAGATGCGTTTGAGAAAGTCTTATGGCCCACTAAGTAGTTTTTTTTTTTAATAAGTAGCAGATTGGCCTTGGAAAATGTTATATCTTGCTTCTGAAAAAGGGTTGACCATCAATTAGCAGGCTTCCACAATTAGAGAGAAAGGCAAGAGATGAAACAGGAGGAGTAAATCTAGCCAGAAATGTAAGTTGCTTGGTTATTGCGAAATAACAGATAAGAAAATAGTATAAGAATGGTGCCCTGGCCAGAGACAAACTGTTCTGCGGGCATCTCGGCTTTGTTGCTTTGCACAATAAAGTCTTATTTTGAACTCTGCCTCTTGAGCTTCATTTGCAAGGAAGAGATGACTTTTCTCCACAACAGTATTCACAAAGTTGGGAAGCCAGCAGAGAAAAACAGCATTTTCCACGGTCAAAGGAAAGCTACCCCACTCCGAAATGTACAAATAAAGAAACTTTTAGATGTTTAATTGCTATTTGTAGCATTGGGATGGCTAGATGAGGGCTTAATGAACTCCTTTTTGTGAAAACCTCAAATTTAACCAAAATGTAAATTTTTCACTTGTTTTGCCTGTAGCTTGTAATTAGCCTGTGCGCATTCCCACTCATTTTGCCAGCACGGGTCAAATATGATTGACAACAGCCATACAGATCTTGTTTCTTGATATGAATGACATTTAATTTCCTCCCTGGCCTCCCCCTCTAAATGGTCAAACAAAAAGAACGCTTGTTTAGCAGGATTCAAATGACCGGCTCGAATGCAGGCACATGTCTCCTCAACCCACTCATCAATACCCACACCAGAGCTATAAGGCTATCCAGAATGAGATGTTTCAGTGTGTGGAAAGGCCATACCTGGTTGTGGGGTACTGGTAGTAAAGGACCCTCCTGGTGCCAGTGTCCCTAGTGTTCTTGGGATGAATGTTATTAGCAAAGGCTATGAGCTTTCAACATGCCTTATTTGACTTGCCAATGGTGTGTCAGGCCCCTGGTCCTGTGTTTATGTCATGTTACATATGGTTATGTAAAAGGAAGGTTCAACGTATTCAAGTTGCTGCAACTTGTTCAACCCATTTCTCCAGTGGTTCTGCTCTATTTGAGCCTCCGGCCCAGAGGATTGTTAGCTTCCCATACTTTATGCCTGGTATACACATTGTACGATTTTGGGCTGTCCCAGACGAAAGATGATCAATCGTGGCGATTTCTGTGGTCGTGGCTCCTAAACACTGTCGTACAGTGAGAGAGGTTCAAAGACGGCTGTAGATAGTCAGCGATCATTGATCACATTGATTAACGTGACATGGCGCTAAAACTTGAACTCAAGCTCCAATTACAAAATTGGCATGCCAAGTTTGGCCTCTTTTCCCTAGCCATGACTGCGCCCATATTCTCCTCTTTTTGTCAGCGCACATAAAAACCACAATTGCCAAAAGTGTGATTCATCTTGCTCTATTCGTTTACCACTAGCTGATGCTGATGACATTTTATTCTTCTATAGTTGCGTCGTAGCCTAGGATTCAATATGTGTCAACATCGTACAATCTACATAGATGTTGTACTCAAGTTTATTAGATCCATGTCATACAGTGTGATTTATAATGATCTTATAAGATTGCTGAAATCGCACAGTCTGTAGCAGGCATTACTCTGGGTGTCCAGGGGTACCGTCTATGTTCCTGTTGTAAATGTTTGTACTACCAATGTTTTGCTTTATGCTCTCACCAAGTTAGTTCACCTTTGCAGTTGTGACATGGTTAGTTTGCCCAAGGGTGTAGCTGAGTTGGGGCCATTGAAGTTGTTCCAGGTCTATTGAGAGTCAAATTGATGCTCTTGATTTATCCAAAGTCAACAGTATGGATAACCAACCGGTTAGGACTTTGCTTACATCTGATTGATCCAATGGCGATGAACACTGCTAAAAGCAGAGCCACTTTCATAGTGCCTAAAATGCAGGATTGGCACAAACTAAACTGAAACATACCTGGCTATCCACCTATAGCAGCTTCATGGTATAAGCCCCAAAACACAATGAAACTAGACATAACCCCGACGATACCCAGGATATAAAAATGCCCAAGGTTGAAGAAACACCCTTCTACTTAGATTTAATAAAAGCATGTACAGTATGATGAGTCTACATTAACAAACTCATTTTTCATTTGGTATTCATTATCAATAAAGCTTTTCTCTTTGATCGTGCTTGCCAACACAATAAAATGGCAGCATTAAACTAGATTTTTACATTTCTGAAGACAATCTGAGTGGTGCAAAGCTTTCCACTACAGTGATCTATTGCTATATGTGTGCTATATTGTGAGTGGTTTAAACACATTGCTTGTTGCTCGGGCTTTGCTTGCCTTATAAAATAAGAGCAACGGCCAAGGGTGAGCCAGTGGTGATCAACCCTGTGACATTAGATCCCCAAATGGCTTCTTAATGAGCCGATTATTCATAACACTCTTATCTCAGATGATGTGCAGCATAAAACAATACTGTCCAGAGGTGTTAATGTGCCAACATCAGCTCTAATATAACATCATCCACCTGGTGAGGACAGGGTCAGCTGAACTGCTGATGTTTCAACTCATTTACATACATGATTAGTTTATTATTGTTAATCAAGGCATCTGTTACGACAGTCCTTAACTATACGAAATACACTATATTTTAAGAAATGCAAAATTGTTAGGGGCTTTATACCGCTTTTTACAGCGGATGCCACTGAAAACACGGTAAGTCTATCCCTCACAGCCTTATTTTCGTTTCCACCGCAATTACCCAGAACTATTTGTCCCAGGAACTTTTTTTCCCCCAGACCTGTTGCTGTCTGCGTTTCTATCGCAGTCTAAAGTACCGTGGAGATTAGTCCGGTGACGTAATACTGTGCGTGACTTTCCAGTTCCCACTGGATTTTGTCCTCCGCATATAAGCTTAATAAAGCCTGAATCTTGCCAAGTCCCACCCCTGAAAGTTCCTGAACTTTGAAAAAGTACTCGTGAGCAGGGACTTTCTGTGTGGGATACTTTTACCCCGGAACTTCTTTTAGACCCTGGTCCCTGTGGTCGAAACACACAGAGTACCACCCCAAAGTCCCCAGGGGAAAGTTCCCGCGGTGTAAACACTACCTGTCATGGCGCTGCTCTGAATAAGGTCTAAAGGGTTAATAGGCTTTCACCTATTTTGTCAGATAACTTTAAAAAGTGATAGCACATTTCTCCTCAATATGCCAATGATTAGGGATAATTCATATCTAGGGCAAGTAACAGGAAAAAGTTACGTAGGTTTACGAGTTTGCTGAAGTCAGTAACCCTAAGCTTGATTAAGTGATGTTGGCCTATAAGCAAGCGCCAGAGATTAATATACACCAACCTTAAAGTGCCCCAATTATGTTTTTTTTTAAATATTCCCTTTCATTCAGTGTGTATCTGTTTGTGAATGTAAATGTTCTGCAATGTTGTAAAGTCGAAAGTACATGATAAATAAAGTTATTGTCTCCCAAAAGAAAGAATCGTCTCTGAACCGCCTAAACGAGTCATTTCTATTTCAAATCTCACTGCGTTACGGTTCTACGTCACTAGATAAGACATTTGCATAATGACTGCATATGTTGTACGTTGTCCGCCCGCAAACAACTTGACCCGCCCACAAACACGTCATTTTACTGACGACTGCTTCTCAAATCAACGCGGGATTCACAAAACGCTTGTTCTTGAAAGATGGGTCAATAGTCAGTGTATTTTGGACCAGCTCCTCAGAATCACAACCTGTAAGTATGAATAATTATTGAGGTATATATTTTCTACCAGGTGTTCAAAATACGCAGTTTTGTGTTTTATATTGTGTAAGTTTCCGGCTAACTCACGTTATTACTGTCTTACTGAAATACTTCTGCTCATCAGCTGTGGGCCACTATCACCTAAAACTGAGTCTATTAATGCAGATTGTCTGTCGTTCTTACTACTTTGAGTAAAGATAAAGGATGGAGCAAGATTTGTTTTACACACTTTAATGTTACATCAGTCATTGACGTATGCGCTGTTATTGATACAGTTCCTGCATGCGCAATGCAATAAATTAGAAATATATGATGATTTTATATGATTTTAATACACTTGTTAATGCTGATGGTGAGGAATTACAGCTGCAACATCTCATAATGAACCTCAAACTGAGTAGCGTATCACTGAGAAACGTCCTGCTCAAGTCGTCCTAGCGATGGAGGTTCGGGTTGAATAACTAGTTCTTCCAATGTTTCATCATCAGACTCGTGCTCGGATTGAGATGGTAAAATCGTGTGCCAATCGTGTACAGTGTGTACAATCGCTGAGCTTTAGAAAGCCTCCAGAGCTGAAGTTCAGTTATGGTAATAGGTTATTATGGGGAAATGAAAGTGTTTTTTGACCTTTGATGCATGTAAACCTGTTGTAGGAGACTCCAAAACAACATTAGGAGCCTTTAAAATAGCATAATAGGGGCACTTTAATGTATGTGCCACTAATAATTCAGCCAAACCTATCTTTACCTGGCAGCCAAATGCAAATGCATAATGTCTATCAATAGAGGGCTGCAGTATTGTGCTCACGGGTGAACTCCTATAGATTTCTGTGGATTTAATTAGGAGCACATACGCTCAAACACAGCAACGCACACAGATTAATGTGAAGTTCATTCAGTCAGGACTGCATGAGATAAACCAATCCCCATTTTATGCATGCCTTATCATCATTTATTGTGTTGAACAATGCAGTGTTAGTGTGCAGTGATGGGCAAACAAGAGATACATGAGCTAGAAACCGCACAGCAGCACACTCCATTGAAACGGAAGGGACAAAGACCTAGAAAAAAGGCTGATACCTCGTTCTTGCTTGTAAACATACTCTGGGTATATACACTTCCTATCAGTGAATAAAAATAAGACCCCCCTTCAAAGCAGAAGGGAAACACAAGGGCTATATATACACACAAGAGGGTAATAGACTAACAAGGCACACCAGGAAACAATCAAAGACTAACCAGGGGGAAACAGGAACTAGAAACAAAAGTCCACAAAACAAGAGCACAAGACAGGCAGTACATTTACACCCACACTGCATGACATGCGTATAATAATAAAACATGCAAACCATATACATTCCTCAAATTGATCTAAAAGATATGCTTTTATTGCCATATTTATTTATTTTATGTGTATGAATTTTCCTTTGTTTTCTATGAGCAAACAAACACTAAGAAAAACTGAACAGAAACAGGTTTGAGGGACTAATTAACAATGAAGGAAATTAGCTAGGAACTCAGGCAGGCAAAACAGCAACAGAACACAGTGAAACAAAACCAAAACTGAACGTATATATTGTAACGTTACCTCAAAGGGTAAGCAATCGTGTGGATCTAAATGCAGATAAAAAAGATATTTAACGGCTCAAAACATGATTACATATCCATGACTTGACCGTGGAACAGATGATATGAAACGTAGCCGTAACACCATGAACCATGAAAGGCACGAACAGTAATTCACACAGGGCAAGACTGAGCACATGGTTAAAATAACTGAGAAAACAATAGGATAGCAAGCAACTAGCATGAACAAAAAGAACTACAAAAATCATGAAAAGAACCTGAACTTATAAATGGCGGCAAATTTGAAAATAAGAGACACGACAAAGTACAGAATCCTGACACGTAATTTCGGCGCATACATTAGCTGCGACGGCACGGTCGGGACGTTTGTTTGTATGTGTCCTGTTTGAATTCCTTTTTTGTTAAATGCTGTACTATGGCTGAAACATCACGGGAAAATGGATTTGGACTATTTTTATAATTTCATGGATTATCAGTGACTGCGCTGTATGGAGTAGGGGAGCGCAGGGCACAACCTAATGCGGGGTTAGTTGTAACACACATGGTTTAAAACTTTCCACACATGCCAGCATGACGAAACTTAGTGTATTTACTAGTTGCCATATCAACAGTATAAAGAGAAAAAAATGCACCAAAATTCAAAAGTCTTTGGAAGATAACACTGAACATTTATTTAACCAGCAAAAGTACATTTCTTAAGTTAATTTTTCATCTCTATTTTTGGTGTTTATTTTAAATGAGACAAATCTGATATTATTTTAATCTTATATCTGTTATTTGACAGTTGAGATCATTCTTTAATGCTGATCTAACCAGCAGAAGACACAAGCCGGGTTTAAATCCCAGTTGAGCAGGCGGGGCATGTTGTCACACTGCGTTACAATGAGCCCCTATTAGTGTCACGCGGACAACGCAGGAAAAAGGCGAGGATCCAATAGCAAGTGCAAAGAGGTCTTTATTGCTACACAAACTCAGAAGGTAACAGGAATAGAAATGTCCGAAACAGGCAGGATCACCAAGAAGACTGAGACTCGGCGAGGCGAGACATGACACAGGGACGCAATGGGCAAGGACCAGGCAACGGGAACTCCAGGAACCGGAAACATCCAACACACGAAACACAGGAAGAATGAACTGCACACAAGGACACCCAGGGACAAACTGCAACGGTCGACAAACACAGATAGCAGGTGAGGCAATTATATAGGCAGGTAAATGAGGTGCAGCTGGTGGTGATAATGATACTGCGATCAGTGACCACGCCTCCAACACAACCAAACACACACATAATGAGCCAGTGAATCCATGAACCGTGACAATTAGAACTACACTATTATATTCTATGCTTTTATGAATTCTGTTGAGAAAACATGAGAAGAAGGTGAATAAAGACTGAGAGTCAATGTTCAGAAGTTATTCATTATTATTATGTTTTGAACTATGATGTATAGCTGTGTTTTGAAGTGTGTTTGTTATCAAACTCAAAAATGTGTTTATTTTTTATTATTAAAAAATGCCATTATTTTATATAAAAAAATGTATAATTGTATTTTATCGACAAAATATTTTAGTTTGTCTTGTATATTTTTTTGATTATATCAGATAGCATTTTAAGCTGTCATATGTTAATGTTACATCGTGCCCCTCACATGTTATAGTGAACCCCACCTATGGGGCATGTTGTCACATTTCACTTCCATTCTTTCGGGGTAAATCACAAAAAAAGTATACACTGTATTAATGAAACAAAACCACATAATTGTACTAGACGTGTGAAATTAATGTGGGGAAAAATAAATACTCTGAACCACAAGTGGATTTACACAAACTGAGAAAGTCAAAAAGCGTTGTGCCCCGCTCTCCCCTACTCAATTAGATGCTGTCGGAGCAGGGCATCTATTCCCGGGATGAACTTCTACTTCTTTGCTACTCTATCCACTGTGAACTGAACCCATCATAAAGTCTTAAAAATACTTACTTTTATTGATTTAAGCTCCACTTTCAAATCAATTCAGCGTCATCAGGTAATAGGGAAACCACAGTGTCTGCAAGTTCCATAATCACTAATGCATTGGATTTATAATTTTCGCCAACCATTGTTCTTAATACTGGCGCCCCCCAGGGGTGCATGCTTGGCCCATTTCTTTATATTATCTATACAAATGACTGTCAGAGTCCATTTACCACTACTCATTAATTTAAATATGCAGATGATATAGCCATTCTTGCACTGCTTAATAAGGTCAATGACTCTTTTTAGTCAAAGCCTAAAGGGAGAGTTCACACAAAAACGAAAACCCTTACGTTGTTCCAAATGTCTTTGTTCTGCTGAACACAAAGGAAGATATTTTGAAGAAGCAGCAGATCTAAAAATACTATGGTAGTCAATGGGGCCCGAGATCTGCTTGGTTACCAACATTTTTCCAAATATCTTCCTTTGTGTACAGCAGAACAAAGACATTTGGAACAACGTAAGGGTGAGTAAACGATGATAGAATTTTTATTTTTGGGGTGAACTATCCCTTAAGGAACTAGATTTGAGCTTTTCCAAAACACAGATCCATTCTTCTATTATTATCATTAACGGAGAGATGGTTGAAAGGGTGGAGTATTTCAAATATCTTGGCATTTACATTGGCTCAACATCTCAACTTCAATCAGCACATTCTAGGTGTTTACAAGTGCTGTCAACAGAGACTGAGGGCCCTATTTTAAGCGCATGGTCTGAAATGCAGGTGCACTTAGGGCGTGTCCGAATCCACTTTTTCTAGTTTAACGACGGGAAAAATGGTCGGCGTGCCAGGCGCATGGTCTAAAAGAGTCTCATCTCCCATTCCCTTTAAAAGCCAGTTGCGCTTGTCACAATTTACATGGGGAATTTGTGAGCGGAAAGACTGAATGCTTCTCCAGAGAGGAATCTTTTTATTTTTATTATTTAAAAATGTGTGTGTGCTGCTGCGTGTCTCTGTGTGTGTAATAAGCAGAGTGTACGTGCGTTGTGCACCCGCCTATAGAGCTCTGGACGTCACGTGACGCATTCTGTTTACAACGCCATATTGGCAGGCAGGAACAGCCGGGAGCGAATATGAAATGAATGACGCCAGCATAAGTTTCAAGGCAACAGAGTTCACTGCGCACTTTAATTCAAAATACATAGACCTGTACATAGCAAAACTTAAAAGATTAAACATAACAGATCCCTATAATGCCCCCGGGGTGCTTTTCACGTGTATCGATAAATGAACGGATAGCTTTCCTGTCAGGACACCTGTTGCACCAGCTGTGCGCAAGTTACAACTAGCCTAGTTTTGACGTAAATGAGCACTAAGTTACAACTTATGCACTACTAAATATTTTTGCGTTGCACCATTAAACTTAGTTGAAGCCTAAATCTACGTATAAACTAAATATTTACGGAAGCCTCCGATCAGGAGTAACGTTAACGGATAGAATAAAATAGCAGACAGTCTGAACTGCATCAATAAGCTTGTTTTACATGACTGACTTCAATTCTTTACACGTATATGATAATGCTGACATATACACGCGCTTACATTTTAAGAGAGAAAACATGTGAATAGAGTACTATGTTAGCTGTCCAACTATGTTACATAGTAAGTTACTAACATAGTAAATATGTTACACAAACCCGTCCAAAACAGCGCGTCGCAGTGTGCATCTGTCCCATCAGACCGTGTTGTGCATGTCAAATAAAATCAGCCAGTTTAGTATTTATTTATTGATCCTTAATTTCATTTCAAACAGCCTACAGCCGCTGAATGTCATTTATATAAAAAAGCACTTAAGTTATTCATGATTAAGTATCGTACTTAATGGGAACTTATTTTTATCATTAGTTACGTGGGGAAAAAGTAGTTCGAATGAAGAATAAACTGAAATTCACGGCATTTCAACAACTTACTACGATAAAATGATTTTCCCTTTGCTTTCCCCCGCCTGTTCTGGCATCCTGGCGCACAGCAGCTATCCACCATGTATTGTTTAAACAGTCTGGTTTTAAATTATTTTTCGACCACTATAGATACCAATGCTACAGCCGCTCTAGCGCTCCCCTGATTGCCTGCCAAAATGGCGGAGTTTAGGCTGCGTGACGTCAACCTCCGGAGCTCTATAGGCGCATATTACTAATGTGCCCTTTAAATAACACAAAAAATTAGACTTTAGACCAGGTTTTTGTTGGTCAATGGCGCAGTTGTCTTCAGTTCCTCAAAATAGCAACGCCAGCACGCCCATGGGCGAACAGATGAGCGCGAGTGCATTTGCTATTTAAACAACGTGGAGCTGGACGTGAAAATGATAACTGCGTCAGGCTGAAACTAGCAAAAAACACTTGCGTCGCATTGAGCTGGGTGTATGATAGGGCCCTGAAAGTTATTCGTAAACTTAGACACTTGTCTGTTCAGCCTTGTCTTCTTTTTCTTTTGTACTGCAGTATTATTGAGCCAGTTAGGTAGATAGATAGATAGATAGATAGATAGATTAAAATAGTTCATAGAATGGCAGCTTAATTGAGTCTAATGGGCTTCTGGCAGTTTAAATTAAAATTTTGACAATTGGAGTTTGAATAGTCTTGGCTCATTTGAAAGTTTCGTCAATGTAAGTCTATGGGATTTTTCCGAGTTTTTAGGAAAACTGTAAGTTGGATCAGTTAGGAAATATATAGCAACCTATTTAATTATTCAAGATTTAACCAATATAGCACATAAAATCTTAAATGACCACCGCTCTATCAATATTTCATCAGGTATAGATTACCCATGTGTAGAAAGGACAGTTATAGAGTTTTGTTCCTGTAGCTATACAAGCTTTAAATACATAGGAAATCTGCCATTGATACGTTATTGAATTGAATTGAATATACTTTATTGTCCCGTTTCTGGGAAATTCATCTTGGACAACTATGACATGGCCAGTAACAACATTAGACTCAGTACATAACATACAATAATTTACTAATAACAAAAAAATAAAAGCCTACAGTATACCTATCGGACATCTCATTTTTGTTATCTTATGCTCTCGCTTTTTTTGTGATATGTCTGTGATTGTTTTGATTGTATTATGATAAGTTGATAAGTTAACATATTTTGTGTTGTGTTGTGTACGCATCTACAATGGAAACAAATTTCCTCTTGAGGACAAATAAATTATTATTATTATTATATACATGGTCAATTGGCAAAGGAAAAGGCCAGTGAGCTCTGTGTTCTTACAGTCAAATAGAGATAAATATCCTGTCCACATATCTCTGCTATGTGTGCCTCATAACACCAATAACAAATAACCTATGGCTGAACAGGCCCATAAATGTGATTGAGTGCTGTGGTGATGTGGCTATCTGGCTGAAAGCATCTCTCTCAGTCAGGGATTATACCTTTATTCAGGCTTGTCGAAAGTTCCCCAACGCTGTGGATTGATGCTATGGTGGATATTAGCATTTTCTGCACAGCTTGAGACTGCAAGACTTTGTGTCACAGCTGGTGGTGCAGCAAAACTTACATTCTATGTTTGAAACAACATTTCAGATGGAGAATGCAGCATGCATGTATAATGTGTACATTTTCTGTATATGCATGGAATACCCAGATGACAACAGGCTGCAATGACAGCGAATATAATTGAGACTGCATAACAGGTAAAGGAAGAGATACTGAAAAAAAAAAAAAAACATCAACGAGTTGATAAAGCATTCGGGTGCCCCATGAGTCCTGAGAGGTCACAAAAATACAGCACATTAAACTGCATAAACAGAGTGGGTTGTACTTTCTGAAAAGTTTTAGCAGTGGTTGATGAGCTGTTTTACTTATCCTAGAAATCCCAAGAAGCTTGACTTGTATATTCCACACGTGAAGTGGAACGCATCCCAGGACCTGAAATGGGTGTGTCAGATCATGGAGACATCCAACATGGATACTGTTAGGGGAACTTGAGGCCTGCAGTCCACTTCAAATTTGTATGCGCTTTCCTCACTATCTATAATTGGATTTTGGGAAATAGAGCTACATGTACATTTGAGTAGACTTGCTCCCACTGACAATATCGAGGGTTTGTTTACACTTCCCTCGCGCACTTGACAAAATGAAACGTACTTCCAAAATGGCTGGAAGTTTGCAAGTGTATGAGCGTATTATTAGCCGCGTATCCATTACAGATTTTATTTTCTAAATATCGATAAAAAACTATTGCGAAATTATGGTGTTTCCATTAACCGATGTTATGCGACTAAAACATCATTTTTTCCTCTCGCGATAAGTCATTCCAAAAATCATGGCAACGGATGTTAGTAGGTTTACATATATCCCAGCCGCCGCACTAGCCATTATTTTGGTAACACTTTACATTAAGGTTCCCTTTGTAAAGGGTTCATAAAGGTGTTTTTAAATGCATTATAAATCGTTGATAAGCAGTTATAACTGCATGAATAAAAAGGGTGACTAACGCAATACCTGCCAAATAGTGAGCCATTTTTAACTCACATGTTATAAATGCTTAATAAATGTATTTATTCACACTTATTTAACTCAACCATTTATTAATGAGTTACAAACATTAATAACCTGTGAAAGTGAACCTTAATGTAAAGTGAACACATGTGAACCATTTATTAATAAATTACATGATTTACATGTGTTCACTTTACATTAAGGTTCACTTTCACAGGTTATTAATGTTTGTAACTCATTAATAAATGGTTCGCATGTTTACACTAAGGTTCACAAGTAACTAATATTGGAATTAAAATATTTATTATTAATATCTCATCAATTGTGCTCGTTATCCAAGCATTAATAGCAGGAAAGCCCCTTATACTGGGGAGTGGCCACGTATTGTCACAGGGTGTTTTGGTTATGTTTCATGTGTTTAAGTTTGCCATGTTCACTGTCATGTCTTGCCATGCACTTCCTGGTCTTGTCATGTGATCCTGCCATGTGCTCCTTTGTCTTGTGTTCTGTTGTCGTGTTCTCATTGGTTTATCATTGTTCACAGCTGTTTCTTGTCTAGTCTTTAGTCATTGTGTATTTAAACCCTCATGTTTGCCATGTGTCCTGGTCTTGTATTGAATGTGTAACCCCGCGTGTTGGTGAGTCTTTGTCTTTGTCCAAGCCAAGCCAAGCCAAGCCTTTACGTTACCTAAACTGCACTTGGGTTCAGCAAACTCGCCTCCAGTGGACTCATGTTACACGTATGAGGTGTTTCTGGGTGTTTCTCCCTCATATCTGCTTCAAGGTCTTGATAAATTGTGGCATTTCTTTGTTCAGTATTATTCCCGTAATTCCTTTGTCTTTTATGAGTTTAATAAAGAACTGTAAGACCTGTAAATGCTGAAAAATCATTGCAGTTTTGCGAAATATTCCTTTTTTGAATTGCCTGAAAAACCACCTCATGCGAGCGTAAAAACTTTTTTAATGATATATGTGAGTTTTGGCAAAATTGACGTGTTTCCATTGGCCATATTTTCAATTCGCAATTTCAATTTGCGCAATTTGAAGGGTAATGAAAACGCGGCTAGTGTTGTCATGATGCAATTTTCCTTCAGTTCTCGAGTAATTTCTCATGTGGCTTTTACAGCTCAGCTGAATGACTAAAAAACAACTGTGTCCAGAACTGCAGGCAATATGCAGTAAATATGAGATTTGTCATGTAACAGCTGAGCAACTGAATATATATTAGTAGAAACTTTCGTTTATTAATTTTGTAAAAATATTTAATCATTTCAATTGACAACACTGAATTCTACTAAACCATCACCACTGGATGTGTAATATTGCCATGGCTGTGTTACAACATACACATAAAGCCCGCCGCTGCCATGCTAATAGGCAGATTAATATCATGTTATTATGCATATTACAGAAATCCTGGAAAATAATGTCTTGAAGGTGTAGAAAATGTTCACTAACAGAGAAAACAAGCGCTGGCTGGTCTAATTTGATGGTTTTAGAGGGGTTTGGGGCATTCGCTCAGTTGGTCAGGCTGAACAGAAGATTGGTGAGCACACAGAACCATCACAATATGCCCAGAACACTTTCTGGAAAATTAATCTTTGCTCAGAGCATGGAAAGTCCATAGATATCCAATTTTAAATTCAAGCAATTCAAACTAAACTGCTCTTTAAGCACTTAAGGACCTTGTATGAACCCTGTTGAAGCCATCTAGATCTCTACCAAATCTACCAAACTGTTCCCAGGCCGCAACTGAACACAAGCGGGTATAGTGTTCCTCTGCTCATTGTGGTGTTGTGCTGGCATATGGGACACATCATTTTTAAAAAGAGGATAGACATGTATGCTGGAGTGTAAATCCCTGGCAGGCCTTGGTTCATCAGAGATGCTGGATTATGTCTGCAATCTTCTGGAGTGAGTTGCTACCCTCTTAAACACACACACACACACACACACACTCTCTCACACACACACACACACTACCCTACCCCTAAACCTACCCATCACAGAAAACATTCTGCATTTTTACATTTTTAATAAAACATTGTTTAGTATGTTTTTAAAGCTATTTTTATTATGAGGACACAGGAAATGTCCACATAAACCATGTTTACATTGTAATACCAGTGTAATACCCACGTCATTATACAAATTTGTGTCCTCATAAATCACATAAACATGCACACACACACATGCCAATGACTGTGCCCAGGCTCTAATCCTCTGCTGCATACAAACACAGACTTCAAACCCAAACCATATTGATGGAATGATGGTAATCATTTACAAATGCATCTCTACACTTATCATTCTTGCATTTCTTTAAAGTTTTCCCCTCCACAGTTTGGTTAAATGATGATAATCATATAAAATCATATAAAACAGAACATGGAATTCAAATTGAGAGAATGTGATTACCCAGCAAGCAATAGCCGTCATTTCACCGTCTCGGTTAACTTTAGACCTGATATAGTCCAGCTATGGGTAACCCACTTCTAGCCAAAATAACCTTGAATTTAGTCGTTTTTGCCAAAATAACTTGCGAGATGTATGATATTCCATCATGTAAGCAAAGACAACAGTGATTAAAGGTGTTTGGTTTCATTTCTTTGTCATGTTCTAGATGACTAGTCTATTCTTGGGCTATGTTAGACATCTATTACATTTTCACTGACAGCCCAAATTTTGCCTTGTTTTAGCCTAGACGTCAGGGCTGTGTTTGGACGGCTATTAGACGTCTTTTGAACGCAAAATTTCTTGCTGGGTATACACTCACCTAAAGGATTATTAGGAACACCATACTAATACTGTGTTTGACCCCCTTTCGCCTTCAGAACTGCCTTAATTCTACGTGGCATTGATTCAACAAGGTGCTGAAAGCATTCTTTAGAAATGTTGGCCCATATTGATAGGATAGCATCTTGCAGTTGATGGAGATTTGTGGGATGCACATCCAGGGCACGAAGCTCCCGTTCCACCACATCCCAAAGATGCTCTATTGGGTTGAGATCTGGTGACTGTGGGGGCCATTTTAGTACAGTGAACTCATTGTCATGTTCAAGAAACCAATTTGAAATGATTCGAGCTTTGTGACATGGTGCATTATCCTGCTGGAAGTAGCCATCAGAGGATGGGTACATGGTGGTCATAAAGGGATGAACATGGTCAAAAACAATGCTCAGGTAGGCCGTGGCATTTCAACGATGCCCAATTGGCACTAAGGGGCCTAAAGTGTGCCAAGAAAACATCCCCCACACCATTACACCACCACCACCAGCCTGCACAGTGGTAACAAGGCATGATGGATCCATGTTCTCATTCTGTTTACGCCAAATTCTGACTCTACCATCTGAATGTCTCAACAGAAATCGAGACTCATCAGACCAGGCAACATTTTTCCAGTCTTCAACTGTCCAATTTTGGTGTCCAAACTGTAGCCTCGTTTTCCTATTTGTAGTGGAGATGAGTGGTACCCGGTGGGGTCTTCTGCTGTTGTAGCCCATCCGCCTCAAGGTTGTGCGTGTTGTGGCTTCACAAATGCTTTGCTGCATACCTCGGTTGTAACGAGTGGTTATTTCAGTCAAAGTTGCTCTTCTATCAGCTTGAATCAGTCGGCCCATTCTCCTCTGACCTCTAGCATCAACAAGGCATTTTCGCCCACATGACTGCCGCATACTGGATGTTTTTCCCTTTTCACACCATTCTTTGTAAACTCTAGAATTGGTTGTGCGTGAAAATCCCAGTAACTGAGCAGATTGTGAAATACTCAGACCGGCCCGTCTGGCACCAACAACCATGCCACGCTCAAAATTGCTTAAATCTCCTTTCTTTCCCATTCTGACATTCAGTTTGGAGTTCAGGAGATTGTCTTGACCAGGACCACACCCCTAAATGCATTGAAGCAACTGCCATGTGATTGGTTGATTAGATAATTGCATTACTGAGAAATTGAACAGGTGTTCCTAATAATCCTTTAGGTGAGTGTATATTCTGTAGGTTTTCAGAAACAAAAAATACATTTTACAGAGACTTCTACTACTGGACTGAAAAATCAGCAGTTGACCAAGGCTACGTTCACATTGCGAATCTTAGTGCTCAATTCTGAGTTATTGCTCAGATCCCTTTTTTTTTTTTGTATAGCTGTTCACATTGTTGTTTTAAATGTGGCCAATATCAGATTCCAGTGTGAACAGATCATGTCCTGAACTGACCCGCATGCACAAAATAACAATAAAAAGACATTCATACGGAAGTAAACATGGAGGACATTAAAGTAAGCGATTACGTGTTTATTTATAGTGTGATCTGCCGCGGAAGACAGTAAATTCATGCACAGTCAAAATATTTAAAAAAAGAAGCTTTTTTAGCATGTATGATACGAGCCCTCGTGTTTTGCTTGTATATAGAGCTGTCACTGTAATACTTATGAGCTCAGACACATCACTGACAACCTTTCACAGCTGTCTTGATAACGTTGGGTATGTAAGATCTCTGAAGTGACTCCCATGAGCACAGAATTGTGACGAATGTTGATCTAGAGTGATGTAAAAGTCGCATGAATTCCGATATGACTGTTCAGACTGAGGTCGCATTGCAAAACATCTGACCTGTATTGGATTTAGGACCACATATGGAAGTGGCCCAAATCAGAATTGACAAGATCAGATTCCATGTGGTTTGTGCTGTTCACACTGTCATGACACAAACCAATCCGAGTCACATATGAGCTAAAAAGATTTAGGCCAGATTTACCTGCAGTCTGAACTTAGCCCAAGACTGTCAGTGTGGGTTTCCTCTGGTTGCCCCCACAACCCAGACATTTTTCAGGAGGACTACGTTTAAATGATCTATCCCAGACAAATTTCAGGAGGACTACAATTAAATGATCTATCCAAACTCGTCATTAGCAATCAACACATCTATCCTATCAGCATGAGAGGAAGCCTATATATATACACAGTTGACCCACCAACATTCCTCAACAGTTTTCATCATTCCACCACCCCGACTCCTCACTCTTGGCATGTTCCTACCACAGCCAGGAATACGGGGGAGTACTCTGGATTCTGGACAAATACCGAACTTGGAGCCCTCTCCTCGGACAGCACGCCAAATACCATTTATTGTATCTGACTTATTTGTACTGTAAGTGTGAACTTGTGAAATGCAGGTTAGCTGAACTGAATGCACTAAATTGTTGCAGTAGCAAGTGCACTCTGAGTGCCGGTGTTGATCCCCGCCAGATTTATCACCTCCCTAAATCCCCAGTATAGGTATGTTTAGGATTGCATGTGGGGGGTTGGGTTAGGATTAGGCAATCAGGTAGCACCTTCAATGAGGGGGGTAATCATTTTGGCAGGTAAGCAAAACTGATCCTGGGTCAGTCGTAACAACTCAGTGTTTGGGTAGTTTTTGTATTACACAGATCCTGGTTCAGACATAACAACCCAGTGTTTGGGTTGTTTCTGTGTTACCCAGATGCTGGGTCAGACATAACAACCCAGTGTTTGGGTAGTTTTTGTGTAACCCAGATCCTGGGTCAGTCGTAACAACCCAGTGTTTGGGTTGTTTCTGTGTTACCCAGATGCTGGGTCAGACATAACAACCCAGTGTTTGGGTAGTTTTTGTGTTACCCAGATCCTGGGTCAGACATAACAACCCAGTGTTTGGGTAGTTTTTGTGTTACCCAGATCCTGGGTCAGACATAACAACCCAGTGTTTGGGTAGTTTTTGTGTTACCCAGATCCTGGGTCAGACTTAACAACCCAGTGTTTTGGGTAGTTTTTGTGTTACCCAGATCCTGGGTCAGACATAACAACCCAGTGTTTGGGTAGTTTTTGTGTTACCCAGATCCTGGGTCAGACTTAACAACCCAGTGTTTGGGTAGTTTTTGTGTTACCCAGATCCTGGGTCAGACATAACAACCCAGTGTTTGGGTAGTTTTTGTGTTACCCAGATCCTGTGTCAGACATAACCCAGTGTTTGGGTAGTTTTTGTGTTACCCAGATCCTGGGTCAGACTTAACAACCCAGTGTTTGGGTAGTTTTTGTGTTACCCAGATCCTGGGTCAGACGTAACAACCCAGTGTTTGGGTAGTTTTTATGTTACACAGATCCTAGGTCAGACTTAACAACCCAGTGTTTGGGTAGTTTTTGTGTTACACAGATCCAACCTCTTCAGGAGAGAGCAGTGAAGCTCCGTCAAATCGGTGCATGTCTTCTGTAAAATACAGGTTTGTGTACATTTTATTTTATCTATAAATTCATTATTGTGCTGTATATACAGGGGCGTGATGTTAGTCACCTAAACGAGTGTCTCGTCGGTCTTTTCGCGTGATGGAAATGCCTGATGCCTTGCATTTTTTGTGATTTTATTAAAAAAGATACAGAATATAAATACTTATGACATTAAAATACTTTCTCAGAGCTGTACACTGATTGTTTATGGACAGGTTATGGAGCCAGTCATATTTCGGCTGCGAGAGAAATGCAGGGCGGTGGTCTGAAGTTAGAAGTTCCCTCGAGACGAGCTCCGGCATGAGATCCAGCACTGTTACGGTGGAAACGGGACAACAGAGACTGGACGATTCTACAACTGGACGATACTTCTAAATGTTGAATTTTTACTTCTAATATTTGTTAAACTAGCTTAAATGTAGGCAATATGTATTAAAAACGATATAAAATATGATATACTGTAAAATATGATAGAAAATAAAGGAATTATCATGCAATCCAGTGGTTGTGGGGAGTATTTTTAAAAAGTTTAGTAGATTTAAGTTAAACCGTAAGCATTACTTCATGTATGAAGTAAAAAAATAAGCTAGTATTATAGTAAAAACGAATCAACCCATTATGCTGGGTTAAATAAACAACCCAATATGTTGGGTAAAATTAACCCAAATTGGATTGTTTTTAACGCAGTGATTTTTAGAGTGAAGAAGCAGAAGAGATAGAGAGAGTTCACCAGCTATCAGTGAGTTTTGATATTAAGTAAGTGTTTTCCTCAAACCCTGCATTCTGGTGGACTTTCTCGGGATCTCAGGAAGTTGCCTCGGCTCAGTGGTAATGACTAAAGAAACGGTATAATGTCCTTTCAAGACAACCCATTTATCCTGTTTTAGTGTCTAAGCATCTAATCTCTGTACACAGTCCACATGTTAAATAGTGGCCATAACTAACAATTAACAATGAAAACTATAAGATGAAGAAAATTGGAGAACATAAGGAACATGAGAATATTGTCCTTTAGATAACATTTTGTAAATTGTCTTAAATATTGGCTTTCTATTTTTATGTAAAAAAAAAAAAATACAATAAAAAAAAATACAATACAAAATACAAATGAAATGTAACCTTTAGCTATTTTGGTAAGATTCACCAGAAATGCAAAACTGAATAATATTCATATTAATATTTAAGAAACTTGAAAGCATTTCAGCTTTTATCACTTATTTAACTTTCTATCTGGCATTATTTGTTTAGTAACGAGCTATGATTTCTGGACAAATTGTATTTTTCAAGCCTGATACACTTAAAAAAAGATACAGCAGGCGAGGTGGTCTTAAGAAAGTCTAGTCCACCTGGAATCAGGTCGAGTCCTGGCTGATTTTTCCTCTAGCTTTCTATGTGGGTGTGCGACACTACTGAGATCGATCATCTCAAGAACACTTTGTCCACCCACATGCTAGGTTTATAGCTTACATCTGTTTCTTGC
The DNA here is from genome assembly GCA_039654625.1 of Rhinogobio ventralis. NCBI lineage: Eukaryota > Metazoa > Chordata > Actinopteri > Cypriniformes > Gobionidae > Rhinogobio > Rhinogobio ventralis. Next base: position 35,471,236 of record CM077198.1, read on the forward strand.
TAGACAGAAAAAATGTGTCTGGGGAAAAAAATTACTTCAGGAGAAAACTTGTGCATCAGAAAAAAATTACTTTCAGACGAGTGCTCTGGCTCTGCTTTTGTCTAAAAAATGTATAAAGTAAAAGCATTTTTAACAGCCTTATGATTGGTTTGGATCATTGTTTTTCCAGACCACCTCCTTTTGTGGACTGTTCTCACCTCTATCAATAATACAGTGGCTCTGCCTGGGAAGAAGCTAAATGTGGCTCTCACCGGGGCTTTGAACAGAAGGTCAAGCTCTCGAGGTGGTACTAATTAAATTCACCCTCCTGCCCACTCACTAACACCCGCGTGCAAACGCTGCGTTCATTAGTCTTCTGAGCCCAGCAGTGCCCTCACCTCTCTAACCTCACAAATAAACACACTTCCCCGCTGTCACAGCATCCCTGCTTTCAACACCACAAACATGGGGGGTGGCCAAAGCTGGCCAAAACCATAAGATATTCATTGCACTTGTCATAACTGCAAACACCGGACCAGCGAAATAGGTGACTAGGGAATGTTTCTTCTAAAGATTTCATGGAAAAAAGCAGCTGAAATCATTTCAGAAATGTTGTTTAGGTAGCAACGATGTTTTGAAACAACACCAATGCCTATAGTAATTAACTGTAAAATGACCATAAAATGATCATTTAAACAGCTTTACTGTTCAAATAATACAAGTTTAAACAATACCAAGAAGTTTTATTAAATAATTAACCTCACATTTCAGCTTAATAAATGATCAAGTCAGCCTATATAAAAAAGAGGTAATCTAACTAAACATATCAACATTTATGATGATTGATGGGCATAATGTACTGATTCATTTTATTTTTTATTTATGTTATGCCATAGCAGTCAAAAGGAATAATTCAAGAGGTACTTCACAGCTGGCAAAATGGGCTTTCAATAAAACTTGGACAGTAGAAAAGCGATGTTTGAAAATGTTTGAGGGGGCACGCTTCCGGCACCGAATGGAGTAAACATGTTTTTGTATAGCTCTCTAATATTTTCTGTCAATATACCTTGTAGCCGCATAATATCACAAGTTGTTAATGCTGAACATCCTGAACTATAATACAGATAATGTTCACGAGGAGCCGCCGGCTAATGCCAATCAAGCAACGGTGCAGACAAGCACAGATATAATGGAAGCAATAGCGAAATTGAGCGGCACTTTTGACAGAAAGCTCAATGTCCTTTTTATGTACTTTATCAGAGCTGAACGTATCACTTGCTGGTATTTCCACCAGAGTGGCTGTGACTGAAGAGGCAGCAAAAGTTCATGAGGCCCGCATCGGATCTTTGGAGAGGCGGTGTGCACACCTGGAGGCCGAGTGTAAAAAGCTGAAAGAAAAGACCTGCGACTTGGAGTCAAGATCTCGAAAACAAAACATTCGAATTGTCGGCATAAAGGAAGGCGCTGAAAATGGTAAGCCTACTGAGTTTGTTACAAATCTTCTGCCGTACACGCTGGGCGAGGAGAACTTTGACCGACCAACAGGGCACACCGCTCACCACAACCCCTGAGAGATGGCCGCTCCCGGGCATTCATTGTCCGACTTCATCACTACCAAGTGAAAGAACGCATTCTGCTCCTGGCAAGATCGAAACCACTGCAATACGAGGGAAAAGCTATATGTATCTTTCCAGATCTTGCCGCTGACGTCTTGAAACAGAGACAGTTTGACGGCATACGAAAGAAATGCAGCATGAAGTGAGATGCGGATTTTGTTTTCCTTCTAGGTTCATTGTGAGGGATAAAGAAACAAAGACTTTTGATTCACCCGAGTTGGCTGAAGCGTATATACGGGGAGCGGGTGGAAAATTGGTGAAATCGCTGCGATGAACAACGGAGTCAGAAGGGACTCCATTTCCATTTGATAGATTGGAAAGACTGCAAGGTATCTTTTTGTTGTATTTGTTGTAAGATGAGCGGTGGGCTATCTTAACGGAAGAATGCCAGGTGGCATCGAGGGTGAGTTGACAGATGCAAAGGTTTTCTTTGGGGTCGGCATCCATAATGTTTGCATGGGATGCGGGAATGGGGGGGGGTATGGGTTGGGAGGGGGAATCTGTTCACAAGGTTCGCAAGGTTCATGGGAAGGTTTGTGTTGGAAGGTTTAACGCTCAGTTTTCATTTAATGGAGTCAAGTAAAGCATGTTTTATTTCCTACACTGAGTAACGGAGTAAATGCTCGCGGTGATGGCACACTGAATTTATTAAGTTGGAATGTGCGTGGACTTAATAGTCCAGTCAAAAGAGGAAAGGTTTATGCACATCTTAAGAAATTAGGTGCATAGTTTTTCTTCAAGAAACACATATTAAAATTACAGCAACGTTTAGCATTAAAGCTCCATGGATGTCTCAAGTCTATCAATCAACTCTCTACTAAAGCTAGAGGAGTAGCAATTATTATTAAGAAGTCTGTCCCCTTTATACAAACAATTAAAGATAGGAATGGCAGGTACTTGCTCTTGTGTGGAGAGATAAATTCACTACCCATCACTTTAGTGAATGTGTATGGTCCTAATTTTGATGACCCTTTATTTTTTGAGAGCATCTTCAAGATCATACCAGACTTTACGCATTCACGAGTCATCATGGCAGGTGATTACAACTGCGTGTTAAACACCAGGTTAGACGTGCATCCACATCGAACCATAACAAGTAAATCGGCTGGTGTGCTAAACAATTATATGCAAAAGTTAAATTTAATAGATAGCTGGAGAGACGTGCGTCCGACCGATCAGGATTTTTCATTTTACTCCTCAGTCCATAAAACTTATTCAAGGATTGAATTTTTCCTAATAGATTCAAGATTGTTGCAATGTGTAGTTTCAACTCAATACCATAACAGACTGTTATCAGACCACGCCCCGGTTTCTCTTCATTTAAAAATAAAATTTAGTAGAGGAAACTATGCCTGGAAATTTGATAACATGTTATTAAATGATGTCAAATTTTGTGAATATCTTTCTAACAAGTTTACATCATTTTTAGAAAAATGACAGACTTTTTGGGAGACAATGAAGGCAGTTATTAGAGGCGAAATTATAGCATATCAAACAGCTAAAAGTAGAGAGAATAGAGCAAAATTAAAAGAAACTGACGCACAAATAACAAAATTAGAGTTGGAATACAGAGCAACTTGTTGTGAGACGACTCTTAAGAAAATAGTTGCGCTGCAAAGTGAATATAACTCAATTCTTTCTAAAAAGGTAAAGGCAAAGACGGTTTGAAATAGGTGATAAACCCCAAAAATTACTTGCACGCCAATTGAAGCACTCTCAGGCAACACATGCAATACATAAAATAAAATCGGATAATGGAAAGATAATTGTTGACCCGAAGGAAATTAATTGTTGCTTCGCTGATTTCTATAGAGAAGTCTATAAATCAAAATGTGAAACAAGCCAAGAGGCAACAGAAGAATTTTTTTCTGATTTGGACCTTCCCTTTCTTAGCACTGAAGCAAAACTATTTTTAAATAAACAAGGAAATCACTCTGGAAGAAATAAATGAAGTAATATCACAGTTACCTAACAACAAATCTGCGGGCCCTGACGGCTCCAGTGACGAAATCTATAAAAATTTAGGAATAATCTTGCACCCATAATCCAAAGGTTGATTAAAAGTGCAACAACACATGGACAATTTCCACCAACTATACCACAGCGAGTGTAGTATTTTCCAAAACCAGGACGGGATAAGCTACAGATTTCTCTCATTCCCATTGAATCTAAGATTATAAATAAGATTCTTGCAAATAGACTGAAAAAGTACATTTGTTCAATAATTCATCAGGACCAGACGGGATTTATGCCCAAGAGGCACATATATTTTAATTTGAGACATAATTTATAACAAGAAAAACTTAAAGACATGTGTAATTTCACCTTTGACCAATTAGAGTGGAAATATATGATCGCTGCTTTAAAGAAATTTGGATTCGGTTCAGAATTTATCAAATGGATTGAAATAATTTATGCACAACAAGTAGCTTCTGTTATTACCAACCAAGACATTTCAAATCCATTTCAGTTATCTCGTGGCACACGACAGGGATGCCCCCTATCTCCTTTTTTGTTTGCCATATCAATGGAGCCATTGGCAGCCAGTATCAGGCAACATAAAATAGCGCCTATAGTGGTAGAAGGCAGACCCCAACATCTTTCGCTGTACGCTGATGATATTCTGTACATCTCTAACCCTGAAATGTCTATTCCACCATTACTTGAGCTTATTGGGAAATTTGGCAGTCTTTCTGGATTCACAATAAATTGGGGAAAAAAGCGAATTAATGCCAGTCTCTGATGATTTAGATCTGAATTTTTTAGCCAGCACCAAATTTAAAATTGCTTTAAATATTCAGGTTTAATAATCACTAAAAAGCCTGAAATGCTATTAAAATTGAATTGGAAAAAGAAAATTGATCAGCTTAAAGATGATATTATCTTTTGGAAGACACTCCCCATGTCAGGAAGGATAAACGCTATAAAAATGGTTGTACTTCCAAGATTTTTGTATGTATTTCAATCTATTCCTTTCTCTATCCCCCTTTATCAGTTTAAGCTAGAATCTATCATAACCAGTTTTATTTGGGCCAACAAGACAGCTAGGATTAACAAGAAACTTCTAAATAAACCTAAAGATCAAGGAGGGTTTGGGCTTCCCAACTTTACATTTTATTATTGGGCAGCTAATTTAAATACTTTAGCGTGGTGGAGAAAGTTCAGTTCGGTGGAGGTAGGTGAAAAGCCAGAATGGTTAGCAATTGACGAAGCTTCTTGTAACAAGACTTCATTAACGGCTCTGCTCAACAGTCCCATTAGAATTGATGTCAAAAATATCAATGGAAACATAGTTATTTCTAATTTAATTAAAGTGTGGAAACAAATTAAGGTATATTTGAAAATTCCAGATCTATATCTGGATACTCCAATCTGTAATAATCATGCTTATCCTCCGGGGTTACACGATAAGCTCTTTTTTCCAATGGAAACATATGGGTATAGTAACAATTCAGGATCTTTATAGGGAAGATACATGTAGCTCTTTTGAACAGCTAAAACAATGCTATGCTCTTGCTTCTGCACATTTTTTCCGTTATTTACAAGTTAGAGACTTTGTTAGAAAGCATATTCCATTTTGAAGTTTTAAATTTGAATCCCACCTTAGAGAGAATTGTTACACCCTGGTGTGAGTGGTGGTGTGTCAAACGTTTACAAACTATTGCTAGAAAAGGTGGACAACAACACACAGAAAATAAAACATGGCTGGGTTTTAATATTCATGAAACCATGTGGGATGAGTGCTTGAGAAATGTACATACATGTTCTGTGAATGTTAGACACAATTGGATTCAGTTCAAAGTAACTCTTCATTTTTCTAAATCAAAACATCATAAAATGTATCCCACGATTTCTCCACTCTGTAATAAGTGTAAAATGTCAGAAGGCACCCTGTTTCATTCTTTATGGTCATGTTGTAAAATTCAGCCCCTTTGGAAATCTGTATTTCAATGAGTTTTTCGATTTTTGAGTTATTTATCCTGTATAGTTTCTGGTTTGGTGTCATTGTGCATGTGTGTTGTCTAAAGAAAATTAAAATAAAGTGATTAAAAAAAGAAAATGTTTGAACCCTGACTAGTGAAAATGGAGAAATAAGGCTGTTGTCTTAACATTTGCCAAATAGGTAGAAGAACTTCAACACCCATAATGCACTGGGTAGGGCTGCTATGGATACACTGCTATGGATAATCGTAAATACGAAGAGAACGGCATGACGGACAATCTGAAAAAGATTGTGTTTGTTGTAGTCAACATTTCAAATTGGAGGACTACAAAGTGTTTTAGGCATTATGCATCATCCGGCGGACTTCTGCTGACAAAAAAAACCCCTGAATTTCACGGTTCAGGTCAGGGAGAGAACATTAATTTACATAGGCCTACATTGTAGCAATACAAAGCGAGTTGAAAATCGGCGATGTTACACATTAAAGTGCCCCTATTATGCTATTTTAAAGGCTCCTAATGCTGTTTTGGAGGTCTCCTACAACAGGTTTACATGCATCAAAGGTCACTTTCATTTTTGCATAATATACATTGCACATCACCACAATGTTCAATGATTCTCAAAGGACTTGTCAGATGAATCAGTCTCTCTAAATCCCTCCTTTCCGCGAGCTACTCTGCTCTGATTAGCCAGACGGCCCAGTCTGTTGTGATTGGTCGACCACATACAGCACGTGTTTCTGAAGCTAAACGTCCATTACCATAACTGATCTTCAGCTCTGGAGGCTTTCTAAAGCTCAGCGATTGTACACACAGTAACGATGACGTTGATTTTACCATATCAATCCGAGCGCGAGTCTGATGATGAAACATTGGAAGAACTAGTTATTCAACCCGAACCTCCATCGCAAGGACGACTTGAGCAGGACGTTTCTCAGTGATACGCTACTCAGTTTGAGGTTCATTATGCAACTGTGATTGCACAACAAGTGTATGTCCATCAACAAACCCATGTGTATATTTCTAATATATTACAGTGCACAAATGCGGGAACTGTATCAATAACAGCGCATACATTAGCCTAGCACTAATGTGAACGACTGATGTAACAAACATTTGTAAAACAAATCTTGCTCCATCCTTTACTCAAAGTAGTAAGAACGACAGACAATCTGCATCCTACTGTTTTTAATTAAGAGACTTAAAATCATAAGTATTCCAAACTTTGTGTATAATTGGTCTGAACAAAATTTACTCATGGAAAAGCAGAAATCCAGAGGTTATCCCTGAACACAAAGCAGCACTGCACTTATAAACTGCTTTACTAGTGCTTTTTAGAGTGTTACTATGCACTTGACAGGGTGTTTTTGTTGGTTTTTAGGGCGTTGATGAAGTCATATTCTGGTCTGTATAGATATGGCTCGTCCCTTCTTCACTGTTAAACAATAACAGTGCCTTAGAAACATCACTAATAACTATGTTGTCATGTTTTCAATTGATATATTACCCTGTGTTTGGTTAAAACTTGTCAAACACAGTGTTCACAAATAACCCTGCAGTCTCTCTGGGTTTGATGAATGATCTCAGCTGCGCCTCACAGCAGATTTTTAGACAGGACACGCTCAAGGTAAAGCAATTCTGCCTCTCACTTCTGCCAGACATTCAGCTTTACAAACACAATACTGTGAGCTATTCAATCTGAATAGCATCACAAGGAAAACAAGTCATTTCAATAACCTCAGTGGGTGTAAAGGAGTGTTCAGCTTTCTCAAAGCAATCTATTCCTGAGGAGCTTTATATATCCATACAAACCTCCATCTGCTAAGATTTCTGAAATCAAAATGAACCCTGCTGGCAAATTTAGCATTAAAGCCATTGCCATAGGCAGGTATATTCAGCATTAATTGCTTTCAGTGTGGACACATTTGTTCAGGTGTCTATTCTGGTGGCTGCGTGGGAAGATCGCTTACAGAATCTATTTTAGTGACACAGAACATGAGAAAAGCCTTCTGTATAATTACTGTCATCTCGGCTGATGACAGCGCCTCCCGCGGAGAGACGCTAGATTCATCCACTGAGGGAAAAATGAGAGCGAGATCCTTCAAAAACACACTGAATGAAACAAACACAGCTTATCCAGTAATTTCCACATCACAACATTACTAGAAATTAATCTAATTCAGTCACCCCATTAATATACATTGACATCAATTGATTATAAGTAGCGTAGGCAATTTCTTTCATAAACACTTTTTGTTATTCTGGTTAATCAGTCAATAAATAGCAGATAGCAGTCAATAAAGTGGTCTAAATATTACAATATATATATATATATATATATATATATATATATACACTCACCTAAAGGATTATTAGGAACACCTGTTCAATTTCTCATTAATGCAATTATCTAATCAACCAAACACATTGCAGTTGCTTCAATGCATTTAGGGGTGTGGTCCTGGTCAAGACAATCTCCTGAACTCCAAACTGAATGTCAGAATGGGAAAGAAAGGAGATTTAAGCAATTTTGAGCGTGGCATGGTTGTTGGTGCCAGACGGGCCAGTCTGAGTATTTCACAATCTGCTCAGTTACTGGGATTTTCACACACAACCATTTCTAGAGTTTACAAAGAATGGTGTGAAAAGGGAAAAACATCCAGTATGCGGCAGTCCTGTGGGCGAAAATGCCTTGTTGATGCTAGAGGTCAGAGGAGAATGGGCCGACTGATTCAAGCTGATAGAAGAGCAACTTTGACTGAAATAACCACTCGTTACAACCGAGGTATGCAGCAAAGCATTTGTGAAGCCACAACACGCACAACAGCAGAAGACCCCACCGGGTACCACTCATCTCCACTACAAATAGGAAAAAGAGGCTACAATTTGCACAAGCTCACCAAAATTGGACAGTTGAAGACTGGAAAAATGTTGCCTGGTCTGATGAGTCTGGATTTCTGTTGAGACATTCAGATGGTAGAGTCAGAATTTGGCGTAAACAGAATGAGAACATGGATCCATCATGCCTTGTTACCACTGTGCAGGCTGGTGGTGGTGGTGTAATGGTGTGGGGGATGTTTTCTTGGCACACTTTAGGCCCCTTAGTGCCAATTGGGCATCGTTTAAATGCCACGGCCTACCTGAGCATTGTTTTTGACCATGCCCATCCCTTTATGACCACCATGTACCCATCCTCTGATGGCTACTTCCAGCAGGATAATGCACCATGTCACAAAGCTCGAATCATTTCAAATTGGTTTCTTGAACATGACAATGAGTTCACTGTACTAAAATGGCCCCCACAGTCACCAGATCTCAACCCAATAGAGCATCTTTGGGATGTGGTGGAACGGGAGCTTCGTGCCCTGGATGTGCATCCCACAAATCTCCATCAACTGCAAGATGCTATCCTATCAATATGGGCCAACATTTCTAAAGAATGCTTTCAGCATCTTGTTGAATCAATGCCACGTAGAATTAAGGCAGTTCTGAAGGCGAAAGGGGGTCAAACACAGTATTAGTATGGTGTTCCTAATAATCCTTTAGGTGAGTGTATGTCTGTGGAAGTTTCAGGACCAAAAAAAATGTTCTTCCAATCATTGCATTCAGTCAAAATGCAATGATAGGATGTCCTACCTGCCTGTCAGCGTATGTATTTGCATACCTCCAAGCACACCTGCTGCACAGACATCACACGTCATTAGCGCGTTCAGTAAGGCTTTGCAGAGTTGTAGACAGATTTGCGCAAAACTTTTGCGATATTTTCTAAATGTCGATAAAAAACTATTGCGGAATGACGCCGTTTCCATTAGCCGATGTTTTGCGACTAAAACGTAATGTTTTCCTCTCGTGATAAGTCATTCCAAAAATCATGGCAATGAGTGTTAGTAAGTTTACGTATAACCCATCCACCACACTAGGCATTATCTGTAATCGAAGGTGACATTGCCATGTTATCCAAGCATGAATGGCAGGAAAGCCCCTTATACTGGGGAGAGGCCACGTATGAGGTGTTTCTGGGTATTTCTCCCTCATATCTGCTTCATGGTCTTGATAAATTGTGGCATTTCTTTGTTGTTTAGAATCCAGTATTATTCCCGTAAAAAGTTTACGCCAGTTTACGCCAGGTGACCTGTAAACGAGAAAAAACTGTTTCCATTGCAGTTTTGCGCAATATTCCTTTTTCAAATTGCCTGAAAAACCACCTCATGCGAGCATAATAAAGTTTTTGAGTTTTTGCAAAATTGACGTGTTTCCATTGAGCATACTTTCAATTCGCAATTTCAATTCGCGCAATATGATTCCTCCTGAACCAAAACAACGAGCTTATGCTGCGTTCACGCCATGTCGTAACCGTAATTCTACCCGGATCTGTTCACATCCTCCGACTCGGATTTATCTGCAACATGCAACAGTCAGGTGGTATAAGTAAGAGCTCTGTAAGTTGTTTACGTTCATTATTATTGTAATGTTATTTGCTTTGAGACATGAGGTAATTTAATGGCATCTAATGACGCGTTGCTGAAGCTGCTCTGGCAGTGCGTGACCCGCCTTTTGTGTTTTGGAGGAGGCGTGGCTTTGGAGAGCTCTGGAGGGAAGGTGGGATCTAATGTTTTCAAAGCTAGCTCGCTATTGCTAGCTGCTCCGAAATTGCCTACCCTACTTTAAAGACAAATCATATGAAATTCCACTGCATCTGCTAATACACTGAACTGCACAACTGTATACATTTAGGAGGCCCAAATGATCAAATAAACATGAATCAGAAAGAGACTTTAAAGAGATTGTTCACACAAAAATCTAAATTCTGTCATCATTCACCCTTATGTCATTCCACACCTACATATCGGCTCCTAAAGAGGAGGGGAGATGGTGATGGCAAAAAAAAATTAGATGCGAGGAAAAAATAAATATTTCAACCATGTTGTGTTCCCTCGCAAAAGGAGGAAAAACTAAATGTCTGTGCTTTTGTGAGTGAACGCATAGTTTCTCTACGCAAAATTTCCGATAGCACGTGAAAGCGGCATAAAATACAATGGTTCCCTAATTCTATGTATCCTTCTGTACGTTCATATTCACGCTGTCATATCCACCAGCTGAAGTGCCCATAATCTCCACCAGAGGGCACTCCTGGGCTATATCATCATGAACTTCGATTCCCATTACCCATTGCCTGGACTCATTATGTTGTGATTAGGTTCAGCTGTGTGTCATTAGCTTGTTAAGCCGTGACTATATAAGCCCTGTGTTTTCACTCTTTCTTTGCGAAGTCTGAGCTCTGAGTTCTGAGCGCTCTTTTTGATTTTCACGTTTAATGGTTTTGACTAGTGATGGCAAAATGAGGCTTCCTGAACCACTGAGACTTCGCAGCCCATTGCTTCACCAAAAGGTTCATTACCCGAAGCTTCATTCATCATTGCTCACTAGTGACACCTAGCTACTGTGCAAAGAAATAGCAGACAAATCCATTAATCCTGAGCCAATGACCTGAGCAGACATTTGTCCATTGCCTGGGTATAAAACAAAATTTGCATCTTTCTCTGTCTGACTTAACTTGCACAAAGACAACTGTCAGACACACTGTTAATTAATGATTTATAAATTGTTTGGATAGTGACAGTATGAACAACAAAAGTGATGCTGTGTTGAGTGCAGGGCTTATGGTGGAGGGAACGTAATAAAGCTAACTGCAACAGCGCAGTCTGGGGTGGGAAAAGTTAAGAATTGTTACTGTTTTTTGTGTGCAGTGTGCACAGTGTTTATTATGCAGTTTTAGTGCAGTGTAGTGCCTATGGGTCTGAGGATATAGTGGAGCAAACTGCAGCACAGCATTATAACACACAGGGTTTAGACAATTCCTCTTCAGCCTTGGAAAAGATCCTTTCACAAGGAACAGAGGATGCGGTTAAACATGAAAATGCCAGTGGCAGCTGGTATAAGTGAGGATACTGATGATTCTGTTGAGCCCAATATACTAGTGGTTCCTCAGATCTTGTGAGATTTACTTCCGATAAATACCGGTCCACTTCAACACTAGCAACTGTTGCACTTGAGCTCCTTCTACTGTGATCAACCGTGCTATCCAGCAGATGAGAAAGGACACCTAATAATAGAGGAAAACTCTATTAGAGTAATAGTAATAATGTATAGCGCTAACACATATGAACCACAATAACGACAATGACACAACTCTCTGACACTCACACTTCTACTACTCCTGACACTTCCCTGAAACGCCACAACAACCAAAAGGTGACACGAGTTTCGAACCCGAAGCGACGCTCAGACCAAACCGATGACCTATTCCACACAAACCGAAGCCTCGTTTGTCATTGGTGATTTTTACGGTAACAACACAAGCCTTGAATCGGGGCTTCATCTGGCACGCCCATATATTCTCGACACAAGCTCAGACGCCTCGGTTCAAGTGTCACATCACTAGTCCCGTGGTTTTGACCCTTTGCCTGTATTTTGGACTACGATTGTGGATTACCCTAATAAAGCTGCCTTAAGATCTTCAACCCGAGTGTGTCAGAGCAGTTTGTGACACATGCAAAGGCCAAACAGTGCAAAAGTGAATAAGTGAGTGAAAAACAACTATGGGAGTGGAAAGTTCTGACGACGAGCTAATTAATGAACATACGCAGCCGGATCATTTCCATGACGAACACAATCTACCAAGAGGAGCACAAATCTGTGCCTGGTTTAAGACATGTTGTAAATTAACTCACGCAAACCTTAGTAAATCACCTTGCATGATTCATTTAAATACTCTCCTTCCATAAATTTTGCATCTGAAAGGGAAACTCTTACAAATGCATATGCAATAAGATCAGCGCTAATTTATCACTGCGTGTCTTTAGTAAATCCTGAACGTAGTTTAACGCCAAAAGAGGGATTGCGCTGCCGCAAGCTGTTATTAAATCAGGCCCAAAAGAGCCTCTTTCATGTCAGTGTCTGGTAAAGTTTGGGATGGCTGCCCAGATGCTGAGGTCTTACTACACATGCACTATTAAAAGCATCCCGTTATGCACTACTCCTGACGAACAACACCACACAAGATGGCAAAGCCCTAAAGACAGTGATATGGTCAGCATTTCCAACACTGCAGAACAAGAACAAACTATCATTACGGATCCCACACACATTATTACAGTTATATATACAGTGTTATATATGTGTTATATGTGTGTATGGTGTGTGTGTTTGCATTTGTTCTCCAACGTGGATGTTTTGTGGTGTCACTCCATAATTTCTGTATGTGTTCTGCATTGTAGCCGATTTATTTTTGACAAATTGTGTAACAGAGAGCAACTTATGACAGCCCATTTTTCATTTCTTATGAGTGATTTTGTGGGTTTGCGGGGGGAGTTGTGGTGTGGCGGTGGTGTTGTGTGTGTCGTGGGGGTGTTGTGTGTGTTTACTCCATCAGAGATGTGTTGTGGTATTGCCCCTTCATTTATGTCTCCCATTGATGTTTGTGCGGGGAGGGGGGTTAAGTGGTGTGTGTGTGTGTGTTCCACGTGTATTTGTGTTCTGTGTTGAAGCTGATTTAGTTTTTTTATTTGACAAATATAAAAAAGTATTAAAAAATATTTTAACATTTATTTATATAAATTAAAAAAATATCTTAAATCAGTCACACTTCAGAAATGTAGAGTAGAAGGTGATACACTCTAGTCACTTACTCTATAAAGTGATAGAGTAAGTGATATTACATTTGTTTTAAAAAAAAATTACATTATTATGTTACAAAGTCTGATAAATTTTATTGTCTGGGGTCTCTGGAGACCCTGCACATCCTGAGTGTGACTTTTTTCCACGCTAACATAACACCAGATATCATTTCAATATATTTTTTTGTTTTTAGAGCTAGCAAGTGTCAACATCAAGCCTCATGCTATTTAAATGAAGGGAACCTTTTTTTTTATTTCAGCAAATGTCATTTGGGGTCAAAAAGACCCAGAATAGCGCATACGGGTTAAATAAAAACAAAGACTTGGCAGATTTGACCAGCATTAAAATTGCAAAGTATGTCTCTCACGGCCTTCAGGAAAACGAGGGCAGATATTTGCAATTTGTTACAGTGTTTCTTCTGGAACTCACAGTTCATCAAAATAGATGGGGTAAAGGTCCCAACCTTGGAAATATTTGATTTTACTTTGGCTCATCTGGATATAATAGTCAAGTCAAGTCATCTTTACAGTGCGTTATAGTGATGGTTTCAAAGCAGCTTCAAAGTAATAAACAGAATAAATAACAGAACCAATTATGCAAACTTCATCAAATATGAGACAAGTTGAAATTCTGCTGTAAAGCAGCTCCACAAAAGACAATAGTGTCATTATTCAGATCAGTTCAGTTCACTGTTGATTCAGTTCATTATGAATTCTGCTGTAAAGCAGTGCTGCAAAAGATAGTGTCGTTATTCAGCTCAATTATTCAGTTACTCAGTTCAGTAACAGTAGGCCCTATGTTACATACACCCAGCGCATTGCGACGTCAGGTGCGACGCAAGTGTTTTTTGCTAGTTTCAGCCTGACGCAGTTATCATTTTCACGTCCAGCTCCACGTTGTTTAAAGGGGTACTTCACTGCTGGGAAGATGAATGTGTATTTAAATTGGGTCATTTATGTAGTAGAAATGTGAAATTATTTTAGAAGTTGGTGCCTTCTAGACTGAGAAAAGCCAGAAAATGTATTTTTGGCTCATGTGGATGAAAGACAACAACTCCCAGAATGCACTTGATTCGCTGCCCTACGAGGCAACTCCCAAGCCTCGCCTACCGGTTACATCACATGCCCATTTAATACACTTGCCCAATGATATTACGCAGCGCCTGACAACCTGCTTGCACAGAGAGCGTGCTGGGGACTGCATAATATCATTGCGCCGCTGCACCCATGGTACGGCAGCAAAGTTCCTGGATTATTACGCAGGAATGAGAGTATAGTCCCTAGCCATATCGGTCTAGAAAATTGCAACTTTTATTTCCGTCGGTCTTGGTACATGATGTAACTATACACATCACAACATGTAAATAGGAAAATGTTGGCGTTATTTTGTCACTTATTGAGCAGTCGGCTAGCTGGAGCCGTTTACCTCCAGTCTTTGTGCTAAGCTAGGCTAGCGGTGGGTGCGTCAGACAGAGTTATGGCACGCACGGAGATAAAAATGGTATGTATGGACTTATCTAACTCTGGGGGATACAGTGAATAAGCTAAAGTCCCAAAAAGTCGCCGTGTTCCTTTAAACTAGCAAAAGTGGATTCGGACACGCTGTAAGTGCACCTGCGCCACGCGCTTCAGACCATGCGCTCAGATTGTTAAAATCGGGCCCTGTGTCGATGATGCAAAATTCGTCAATGATGACATGAAGTATCAGCTGTAAAGCAGACGACGATAGTGTCATCATCCGGCTCAATTCAGTCCAAGTTTTGTTCTCAACTGATATTATCAGTGCAGTGAAATTGATAATAGAGATGACTGCACAGATTTACCAAATATGTCTACTTCCCATATAGAAAAGCAGTTTGTGGAATAATAAGCATGTCTGAATTCATAAAATTGCAGAAATCATAAAACACAAGTATTTATCTGTCAAATATACAAAAATAATGAACGAAGTAAGTGCTCTCCCAATCCCCAGCACTACTTCACTGAACTCTGGCCTCAATAAACAAACAAGAGATGCTGATATAGTTTGGTTAGAATGAGGTAAATATTATAAAAATGTAAAGAATATTCACAATGGGCAAATATCTGCATTAAGCCTAAAAACAAATGAAAACCATGATATGCAAAAGGGCTTAATGGAGGAATTAACTTTAAGCTCTGTAGTAGGAGGTTCTGTAATCTGTTTTGCCATTTGGATTATTATTCAGTGCAATGGTTGGAGTGAATTAAAGTGAAACTTAAAAGGATAGTTCACCAAAAAAGGAAAATTCAGTCATCATTTAATACTCGTTCTCATATAATCTGTAGAACCCAAGAAGAAGACATTTTGAAGACAGTCATATACAGGTTTGGAAAATGGGGCATGAGGGTGAGTACATGATGACAGAAATTTCGGTTTTGAGTGAACGATCCCTTTAAGTGCGCAGACAGGATAGAGGACCAGAGAATTTAGCTGTCTCACTAGGTTTAAAATCGAGCCGTGGAATTTGCTCTCTCAACATGATGACAAGCTTAGTGATGGCTTCAGGATATCAGTAATACGATTAAGAGGATGAACATGGACTTTGGGAGGAAACAAGGCAGTAAGCATGGGGTCAGAATCAATGGGGTTTCAATGGGAATCACAAGTTTACCAGCTTTCTAAACGACATTTACACCTGTGACCATTTGTGATCGTGTTGATGGGAGCGCTACAAGTGCTACAGGGATGATATATTTTTGTAGACAAAAATCTGGAAACAAGTTAGCGTTTTAGCACTTCCAGTCTAGTTTTTTTTATTTTTTATTTCATGGAAAGTCCTATTGAGATACAATATCTCTTCTACCAGGGAGTCCTGGTCAAGATAAGCAGCACAAGACATAAATTACAAAAAAGTACATGACACCACACAATAAACTAGGGATGGAACGATTACCGGTTTCACGATAAACCACAATAAAATGTACTGACGGTTAGTAATATCGTTTAAAATTGAATTATCATTAAAACCGTGTTGGATTATCACGATTTTGAAAACTCGTGGTAAATTCTGTCCAGTCAGCGTCAGTCTGGCGCAGGCGCAGCGCGCAACGTTGTTTTTTGAATGAGAAGTAATGGCAGAAGGCAGTGACAGCGAAACTCAACAGGGAAACTCAATCGAGGATGGTCACCCTGTCTGCAGAACATGCAAAAAGAAAGTCGCTCAATACTAAAACTAAGTCTGGGAAATAATAACGCTTCAAGCTTGATCCAAAGGCGAACGAACAAGTTCAGACAAGACTAGGGTGACATTTAAGGGATAATAATGTATATGCATTTTACACTTATTACACAGATTTTCTTTACCACATAAATAATTAAGGGGACATATTGAATTGAGATTAACATTTTAAATCCTGTTTATAAATCCATTTTGTACAGTGTACAAAACAATCGACCAGACAAGTTGATCACAAGAAGTTATAGTAAACGCTGTTATAGGAAACATGTTGAAAGTCGCTGCAGAAACAAGGTTGTGTTGTTGCAAAGTGAGCAGGAAATGACAATATAACGGAGACATGTTTTGAAACCAGTGGAGACGACAGCGCGGAATAAAGTCACTCAAATCGAGTTACCCCTCCCACTTCTGCTAGTTTTCCTGAGATTTCTTATCATGTGCGAATTGGCCATTAATATTACAGACGTCCTGTGGTGAAATTACATTACTCCATCTACCCTTGTAAAACTAATCCAGTACAGGCTATATGTAGAAACCAATGCAGATATTCCAGAGGGGCATGGACACACAAATCGGATCTGAACAGTTGCGATACACAATGTGTCAATAATTTTAGATCAGATTCCAATCGGATACACAAATAATCGGATTTGGGCTGACAGTGTGAATGTAGCCTAAATTGACTCCATTAAATCTTCAGGCAGTCATATCCCAGCCTCAACTTCCTCACTTCCTCCCATTACTTTCTAGGCCCCTGATAGTCTGTCTGTGTTCTAGACTAAGAGGTCGACTGCTTAGAAAACAGGCTTCTTCCTGCCTACAGTCCTGCTGAGCGAACACTGGGTGCAGGTTTTCAGCGGCGTTCATTACACTCAGCTCCCATGCTGGCGACACACACAGGGGATGGTACGCTTGTGCAGGCAAACTAATTGCTCCCTTCCAGACCCCAACTGTGCTCAGCTGAGGCAAGAAAAAAAACAGCAGTGCTTATCACCATAATGAAGAACAGCTGCTCTCAGTCAGAACAAGAACAAAAGGCTTGCAAATGATAGGCTGCATACAAATATGCCTACTTCCCTACTATATAGTAGGTAAAAAACACTGTGTGAAAAAGTAGTATGTCCAAATTCATAGTATTCATTAAACAGCATGACCTACTACCACCGACCGACAACATGGTGAATGTCGTACATCTGGATTTCATTCATATACACATTCATACTATATAGAATGCACTTTTTAACAGTCATCTATTCAAAAGAGAGTATACGATTTCGGATGCAGCCAGAGCAATTAGGCTGTTTAACAGTTCTTGATCTACCTAAATATTATTTTAGTGAACTATCAATTCTTAGTATTGGACTTTTTAGGGATCAGGTGCAATATTTTGTATATTAAATTGAGTTTATTTATTTTTAGGACAGGGTGTCTTCTTAACATGCATGTTATGTTCTTAATTGTACAGCTCTTTTAATAGGTTGTTGTGGCTGTGTTATTTATTTATTAGAATTTGGGTGTTTTGTGTGATGCCTTTGTCCATTGTCTGTAATTGTTTGGTGTTGTGTGAGCTACTGGATGTTTGAATTTCCCTAAAGGGATGAATAAAGTATTCATCATCATCATCATCATCAAGCATTGTTTTACACTTGAGGACATGTGGTTAAGTGTATCACTAAATCACCAAAGAAGAAGAGTGAAGAGCCCCATGAATTTTAGGACTTCAGGGTTTGCCTTAGAAACAGCCTTATTAACATTTGTTCCAAAGCTCCAAATCAGCTACTGGACTTGAGTATTATGGGCCAACAACAGCACAGCATGTTAACCAGTTAACACACAGAAGGATATGCAGGAGGCCTTGCAGTAATTCATAAACATATCATACTCTGCACATTCAAAAACCTCATAAATGGATCATCTATGCTGTTTCATTGGTGCCTTTAGACACTATTCTTGACGGAATTACACCCTCTATTGGTATCCAAAGCTTTGTTCACTCTGGACACAATTACAGTGGCAAGGCAGGGCGGGGCAGAGAGCCGTGGGAATGGAGCTAATGAGTGTGACCTGCACGCCACACCGGCCTCGAGTATCACAGAGGAGCAAAAGTGAAGTGTGAGAGAGGACCAGGCCTGGACTATTTATGTTGTGTTTTATTATGTTTATGCGGCAGTCATCTGTGAGGGCCTGCCACTTTACTTTCGTTTTGTTGTTTATTTATTTTATAATTAAAGTTTACGTTAATTGTTTGCCGATTCGTGCCTCCTTCTTCCCTGAGCAATGAGCCTTGCTACATTGGTGCCGAAACCCGGGAGGAAACCCTGTCGTGAGTCCTTGCCGCAGTGGGGAAGTCGAGGTGCCATCGAGTTGGATAGTGCAGAATCTGCCGCCAAGGACACTCGAGGCGGTGGAGCTGGAGGGCTCGGCGAGGGGACAGATACTCACCTCTTTCTACCAAAACATAGAGGGGTGGCTGCTGTCGGATTGGAGGAGTTGTCGCCGTTTGCCAACGTCAGGGCCTGCATCCAGCCGCCAGCATGGGGAGGAGCAGGTGCCACTGGAAAAGGGCCTCGCAGCCAGACGCCGATGAGGAGAAACCGTCGTCGGCCATCAGGGGACGGGGGGACAATAAGGCAGTGTGTTTTGGGAATCAGACCTCCTTCTTCCCTGAGCAATGAGCTTTGCTTCAATTACCATTTGGTTTTTTTCACTCTCATTTTTCTAGTAGTTAAATTTTGTACATTTAAATTTGAGGTTTACCTCCATTACACTCACCCCCTTAAACTTCACAGCCATCTGGGTCACGGCACCAATATAACTGATCCTACTTGCACCGCTCTGAGCAGGTTTCAAACCAGCCTCACCGTCATGGGAGAACTAACAAGGACGCTAAAGCTGCCTCTAACATCAGTTACTAGTGTGCCTGTTGAGGCCAGGGAAGTGAGGTTTACCTACCAGCTGGCCGCTGTTAACCTCACTCCCATCCGTGTCACGGCAACAACGTAACCTCTCTGGTTCTACTCGCACAGCTCCGAGCAGGATTCGAACCGGCGTTTCCTGCATAGGAGGCATGCACGCTAACAAGGACATCAGTAGCTAGTGCACCTCTAGAGGCCAGGGGAGTGTTTTACTCATATGGAGGAGCAGGTGCCACAGGAACGGGCCCTCGCTGCCGGACGCTGACGAGGAGGAGCCGTCGTCGGCCATCAAGGGACGGGGGGGGAAGAATAAGGCCGTCCGCCTTGGGCATCCAGTGCCACCATCAGGCATCCAGACTGGTTGAGGACTGAGCTGCGGTGTGTTTTGGGAACCGGACCTCCTTCTTCCCGGAGCAATGAGCCTTGCTACAATTACTATTTGTTTTTCTTCACTCTCATTTTGCTAGTAATTCAATTTTGTAGATTTAAATTTGAGGTTTACCTGCAAAACTCTTAGGCCCTGTCCCAAATGGCACACTTCATATCTTTTTGTCTTGTGGACTTACAATGGCTGTTGTGTGCACGTGTCCGTTAAGTCCATAAGACCGTAGGGTGTCTCATTTGTCATTTTTCGGATTCAGAAGGGTGCTCGCAAGCACCCACTTCGCAGTCGATATGCGCCCTCGATGCGCACTTTTGCCGAGCCCGCACTGAAGCGAGCTCCGCAGCGGACTTCTTCCCTACAGTCAAATCGGCGTTACGTCACGAAAGTGTAGAGTCATAGCAGGTTTCAGGAAGCAGGACGACCGTGAGTGTTTAGGGTGCCTTTTATGACAGGGCCTTACTAGCTGGCCACCGTTACACTCGCCCCCTTAAACTTCACTCCCATCCGGGTCATGGCACCAATGTAACAGATCCTACTCGCACCGCTCTGAGCAGGTTTCGAACTGCCGTTTCCGGGATTGGAGGCGTGCACGCTAACAAGGACGTAATTTGCTAGTGTGCCTCTAGAGGCCAGGGGAGTGAAGTTTTTACTCGTACAGCTCTTTATTAGCTGGCCTCTGTTCAATATGCAAGTTTTAAAATGTGTCAGACCAAGCTTCATAAAGCAGCAAATGAATATGTACATTGTCTTCTACAGTTGTCTTCTGCAATGTAAACGGTCTTCTACAGTTCTACAGTTTTTCAACTACTGTCATGGCAGAGCAACAGAAAATCAGAAAGAATAAGGTAATGCAAAGGCAACACCTTAACATTGTAACACAAGTCTGCTCAACAAAACCACATGCAATGTTATAGCCAAGCAATTTCATCTGCATACTAGTTGGAAAAAGCTCTTCCATCAAGAGTGGTCAGGTCTAAACATCTGATTGACCAAAAAAAGCATTTGTACAGTTCAAATGTGTAAATCTGGCAGTGTGTGGACTGAAATGTGAAGTGACTTCTCCAGCTGCTCTCAGTGCACTAAATTTGCAAGAGGCCTAATACATTTAAGCTATCTGCTGGCCCAGCAAGTTAACATTCAGTCTAAATTGCACTGTAATGCCTCTTGCTAAGAGAGCAGTGAATTTGCAAATGAGTTTAACACTTTCTTTAGCACCCTGTCCAGTCACCCAGCTAACAACCAAGAGAAACACATTCATACAGCATGAAAGCATCATTTCTTCAATGCCTGGGCTAACTGACCCATCTCTGAGCTCTGTTCCCTCTGATTACTGTGCCTTTTACAGACAAGCTTTACCAAATACCACACAGGAAAGAACTGGATGATTTGGAGATTCCAGATGTGGATTAGAATCAGAGCATCCTTTATCTGCCATTTGTCATTAAATAAATTGTTAAATGACGCAATAACATGATTAAAAACGGAAGAGACTGGGAATCACAATTGATGCAAATGGTTCTCACAGTCAGCTGAAAAAAAGACAAGCCTGATTTGAAAGAGATGATGATAACATTAGGGTAAGTGAACAGAACTCTACAACACACTCACTAGGTAGTAGTTACTATCACATCTAAAGTTGCAAAGCACAAATGCTAACAAAGAAAAGTTGCAAAAGAGATATTAATTTAAAGTGCTGTTGCGTTGAATGATCTGTGAGCCCAGTTGGATGTAAACTATGACTATTCCTATGACTGCTCCTGATTCTGGTGATTGTGAACTATTAGCATTTGGAGTGAATTTATTGCAAGTGATTATTTGTTTGACAGATTCAGCTTCAGACATTGTTTGGATGTTAATGGACTATATACCATAAAATAAGACTCCAGCACACATCAGTTCTCACATTGCTAAACTGTGCAACCCTGATGCATAATTCATATAATGGGCTATTAACTACATTAAACAAAGAAATGTAATTTATTTATTTTATGTATTAACAACTTTTGCCCTGTGTTTATGTGCATATAAATATCATAGTGCTTATTTACTTAGCAAGCATCCACCCATATTTAGGTCGTATAGCTAGTTTTTTTTGTTGTTTTTTTAAATATGAGCTGGTTATAGTAAATGCTCTGGAAGAAAAAGTCATAAGAAATCAATTAAATTCTTCACCGTTTCTTTAAGATGCAACAGTTCGTCCACTGATGTCTCCGTTAAATACACATTAGCTGTTCATCTCATACATGCCTTCCTTATGCATGAGCACAGAGCCAAAGTGAGTGATGACAATGAAGAAGACATAGAGAGAAGCCTGATGAAGCAGGCCAGCCATCACACAACCACAGCGATCGGCGAAGTGCTGATCTGATGATCCGAAATGGTCATGGCACCAAGTGTAACTTTTTTTTGTCTTGGTGAAATAAATAGATGGACATCAATGGATGGGTGGACTCTTCATTTACTCTGATAAAAGATAAAGCCATTTTTACAATGTGAATTCACTTTTTACATTTATTTCCCATTTATGACACAGTGCAGAAAGGGAAGAGGACATTCAAACAATAAAATAAAGATTGACAAACTACATACCTGAT
Organism: Rhinogobio ventralis; assembly: GCA_039654625.1. NCBI lineage: Eukaryota > Metazoa > Chordata > Actinopteri > Cypriniformes > Gobionidae > Rhinogobio > Rhinogobio ventralis. The sequence goes on from CM077198.1 coordinate 35,493,540, forward strand.
AAAAGTCTTTTACAGTGTGAATTCTCCCTTTACATTTCTGTGAAATAAATGTGCAATACAATTAGCATGTGATTCAGGTTCACTGATACACTGAACTAAACATAACCTTACATAAAGGGAAAACATGAAAATAATCAAATATACTGAGAAAATAGTATTAGATTAAATTAGATTAATCAGAGCTTAAAGGGGTCCTATTATACTTATAAGTGTGTATGTTGCTGTTTGAGCAAAAAAAGACCTGCAAGGTTACAATGCTCAAAGTCCACTCCAAAGGGAGATATTTTATTTAAAGGTGCAGTGTGTAGTATTTATGAGGATCAATTGACAGAAATGCAATATAATATACATACTAGGTTTTCAGTGGTGTATAAAGACCTTACATAATGTACTGTTATGTTTTTATTACATTAGAATGAGCCGCCATGTTTCTACGGGAGCCCTAAACGGACAAACTTCTCTTCAGAGCGCTAGCTACTCTCTGCTCTCTCCGGCGACGACATTTTTGTCCTGTGTCGGCCACCGTAGCTTCTCTATGTGCTTTGAAAGGGAGGGGTGAGCGGTGGGCGATTGCAATTCACAACCCCCATCCACCCCGCCCCCCGCCCCCACACCTGGTCAGACTCACATTGGGGCTCGGGCTCGGGCTCTGGGGCGATGGTAGGCTCTGTCCTTGTCTCGGGCTCTGGCTCGTTCGTGAGCTCCCAGACTACAGTGGACTCTGGTTTAATGTCCATGCATTGGGGTGATGGTTGGCTAGGCTCTGGATTCAGCTCTGTGTGGTCCACTGGAGGATTTTGGGCAGGCAGGGTTGGGACGAGTATAGCTGGTTCAGAGTGGGCTTCCTCCACAACAATTAGTTGAGAACCAGCCACAGAGTGTGTACTCGACGTACTCAAATAATGAGCAATTGTCGTTCCCCACAAGCATTATTTGGAGCAGTTCGTTGTTAAGCCTGCTCCAAAAGTGTATCTTTAAAGTGCACTTGTCCCAACAAACCTGATGGCACAGTTCAAGGAAATCCACCAGTGGCAAGGCCTTGTATAAGGCCTGGAGTTGTTCCAAATCCATTATTTTTTAGTTGTCTGGTATTCTGTTAAGTTTTGCCCCAGGATGAAGAAGATAGGCAACGTAATTCAAATAGAAACGTTGTTTATTAATCATTGTGACTCTGGTAATCCAAGAGCGAAGAAACACAAATGACACAGTGTGTAAAAAGCAACAATAACGGACAATGGGAAGAGGAACTCAAATACACAATGATAATGAGCTCAAAAGACTAACAGGTGTGATCGTTAATGAATAATGATGGTGACAAACAACTGGCGGGAACAAAATAACAAAGGTAACTAAGCAGACAGAGTGAAAACGAAACCAAAATAGAACAAAACAATGTTCATGTGACAATAATACTGTTAAACGGCTAGCTACACTATAAGGATTCCCATTTAATTTTACACACTTATAACTCGAATGTTGTAATTTGCTGTTGCAGTGTTGACAGACTGCAGTGGGAACATTCAAGTTGAAACATCTTAGTTGATAGGTTTTTTTTTTTCATTATTTTTTCTTTTCTAGTTTGTTGTGTCACACACTTGCAGTGTAGTCACAGTGCTACAGAAAGGAAGATAAATCAGTTTATTCAGATTTATTCAGATGCTTAGATTTCTCGGGACAGCTGTCTGTCTGGTCTGAGTCACAACTAGATCACAGGCTAAACAAATTCACTGATGAGACTCAACCCTTCAATCTGGACTGCAATGTGAAAACAACCGACAACTGCAAAATATTAATGAGGAAACAAATTTGAGGCGAAATCTTGTGGAATCATTAAAGCTGTGGCAGTTTGAGTGCATGTCATCAAGTGTCCAACATTCCACACTTAGTTTTTTTCAATTAATTAAGTGCATCATCCGGTTATTTAAAAGGCACTCTTTTTGGAATTTTCAATGTGAACACAGTTATCGCACTGTTTACACTACAAAACGGCCTATAATAGTAGTGCCCAAGTACACAAATTGGAACACACCCCTAGGGTGTGTTATTAGGCCATGTTTACACAGCAGCAGAATATGTTTGTCAGTCCTGTATTTAAGTCCTTAATACGGTTACGTTCACACACAGTTCGGCTATTTACGGGAGTGACAACCACATTTTATAACTGATCTCACACAGATACATTTTATACAGGGGTAGGGGTAGTGTAGGGGGATAGAATGTACAGTTTGTACAGAAACCATTACGTCTATGGACTGTCCTCATAATGTAGTTGCACCAACATGTGTGTGTGTGTGTGTGTGTGTGTGTGTGTGTGTGTGTGTGTGTGTGTGTGTGTGTGTGTGTGTGTGTGTGAAACATTCAAGTATCCACACACCTTATTTCACTCTTAAATTAAATTAAAAAAAAAACCATTTTAAAAACCCATAGGAAAATCTCATGGGAACCAGTGGCGAATTAGACTTCCGGGTTCTATCCCTGCACCACTCTATTGCCACATGTAACAACAATCATTATCAATAAGCATAACAAATATTGCATAATCAATAAGACACAATAAAGCACTGCATTTGAGCAGCTTAATAAATTAACTAAAATTATGCATTTCTAATTTAAAAATAACTACATCCAGGACAAGTAATTAACACCATTGTACTCTCTCTCTCTCTCTCAAACAGACTCTATTGAAACTGTCTGGATGTCTTTATAAACTGTTGACTTATTTCTTAAAGTTGCAGTCCGTAACTTTTTTTGGTTAAAAATCATCCAAAATCAATTTTTGAGCAAGTACATAACCAGCCAGTGTTCAAAACAATTTCCTTAACTTAGCCCAATTCACAATGGTAAGCTTGTAATAATGTGCTATAATTTGAGTGGTACTGGTGGATTTCCACGGGAAATTCAAACATGTCTTTGCATCATTACGTCACGTCTGTATACATAAAGAAGGAGCACGGCTAATAGGCTATCGCATGTGAGGATGCTGCAGGTGGTGGATCATTTATAGCCTTTTCTCACAGCAGCTGGAACAATTCAATTTATCATTTTGATGGCGGATTGTAATCCAGAAAGGACCAAACGAGGAGATTCACCCGTAGATTAGAAAGAAAGAAATTTGCACAATGCTGATGTTGTTTAACATTAACAATTTAAGAACAAAGTATAACAATAATAATAATTTGCAGGGTTTGATGTGATATGAACGAAGCAATCGTTAGATTTAATCACCGTTGGTAGCGAGATTTATTGTAAGGCCAGTTTCACACTGCACGCGTTAGCAGAGCGTAAGCAGCGCATATTTTTTTCAGCGCCCATGTTAACAGGTTAGAGCATTCACACCGCACGCAGAGGCGGCGCGGCAGCGCGTCGCAGGAGCAGAGCAGAAGCGGCAGTGCCGCGATCATTTTGGGAGTTAAGTCTATTTTTGCCGCACTGCTCACGCTGTATTAAAGCCACAGTGCATTGTTCTTGATCAAAATTAACCTGATTAACATTAAAAAATAACAAATTTCACCATGAAATCATATAGTGAAGTGTTATTTCCGTGTGTTTCACAAGCACTATATGACATCCAGCGCTGTGAAAAAAATAAATAAAATACACGAAAACACAAAAGTTTTTGCACAAATTTCAAAGGCCCGTTTAAATGTTTAAAACTAGAGGCATATCTTAACTTCAAGGTTATTTTTATCATGTAAACTACCTATATACAGCATGTTATATGCATATGTGTTTGGGACAGAGGGGAACACGGTCGCATTTGCAGCAGATATATGCTGCCCATCATAAATCAAAGCACAAGACAGACAGGGGTCGGAGGAGAACACCGGAAAAAGTGACAGAATTGACGATATTTGTCTGTATTTGCACTACACAAGCCACAGTTCAGCTGCGCGCGACAAACGCTGCCAGTGTGAAAGCACAACGGGCGTGCGCTGCCCCCGCTCTCCATACACACAGCTTCTGCACTGCCACCGCTTGCGCATGCAGTGTGAAACCGGCATAATGCTTTTTTTCTCAGTTGGTCAGAACAAAAGTGGCAGACATGTTACACACTTGTTCGGATTACATTTTGCGGTGAAAATTCTATTTTGGTCATACATCCAAGAATGCATTCAAGACGTAGAATCTGTGATTCCAAAGTACAGTATCCACACCGGTGCGGTTGCTCAAAATATTAGATTCATCCGCGCTGAGGAGCCTGCATGCACAACCCACGTAAAGATGATAATTCCGCAAATAACTGCAATTACAGGTTTCAAACAGAGATGGCGACAAAGAGGTAAAACTTACACACTGCAGCTTTAACTTACAATGTTCACAGGCAAAGAGTACAATCAGGTGTGCATCAGGTGTGTTTTGCTTTTTTTATGTTTTTAATTAATTTATGAAGCCACTGTAAACGTTATCGTTACATATTATATTGTTATATTATAATGCTATCATAGTTATCATATGCTATCGCTGTAAACAGAAAATGCTGACAATATCACTGCTAAATACCTAAATAAAAGTATTGTGGTATTCCGCCATTTTTCTCACTGGCACGCCCCCAACTCGTAAAGATCGGGGCTTAAAGAAAATCCCGAGCTTCCCACTGGTATTTACGACTTTATGGTGGCGTTCATGTGCATTCAACTCGTAAATACGATCTTTATGACATGATTTGAACGCGCCGCGCCTGAATTTCTGAATAATCTTCTTAAAGGGACACACACACGCAGTTGACACAGTCGGGCATTCATTATTGTAATATTAATTACAGTTGTCACTTACTTCACATTGTATTAAGTTGACTAAATGTAACATTTTAAGGCAGCATGAACTACTTTTTTTTTTTTTTTTTTTTTTTTACAGTGTAACAGAATGCAATTTGACTTTTTCCATCTTCAGAATAAAACGAATATATGTGACCCTGAACGACAAAACCAGTCATAAGGGTCCATTTGAATTTTTTTTTTTTTTTTTTTATCTGAAAGCTGAATAAATAAGCTTTTCATTGATGTATGGTTTGTTAGGATAAGACAATATTTGCCGAGATACAACTATTTGAAAATCTGTAATCTGAGGGTGCAAAAAAAGTCTAAATATTGAGAAAATCGCCTTTAAAGTTGTCCAAATGAAGTCCTTAGCAATGCATATTACTAATAATAATACATTTTTTATATATTTACGGTAGGACATTTACAAAATATATTCATGGAACATGATCTTTACTTAATGGCATACTTTGGCATAAAAGAAAAATTGATAATTTTGACCCATACAATGTATTGTTGGCCATTGCCACAAATATACCGTGAGACTTATGACTGGTTTTGTGCTCCAGGGTCACATATTTTAACCTGCAACATTACAAAATAAAAGGAACATCAAATTAAGATGTGTATCAAGAAAAAATATATTAAATAAATGACAAAAATAATGATGTTTGAGAGGTAACGTGTCTTATACTTACCATATACCAATAGTAATAAAATAATTGTATATACAATTTAATAATATGGACACTGCGTACAGGCTAATTCTGTTATGTGACGGCACATTTATTTGTGTTAAAACCCCTTTTCTCAACAAAAAGTGCCAAACTAATTTTTGCAACACTTGAAGTATCAATATAGAAGCTATGCGCTAAAGTTAAACTGAAAAGTCTAGTCCCAGACTAAAATGCCTGTTTGAGTTTTTTTTCTAATGCAGATTTATAAAAGCTACTTAAATGTCCTGAATTATCTAAGGCCTAACTCTGGCTTAATCTAAGCCCTGTCTGTAAAAACAGACCCTTGAGTCAGAAGAAGAAAAAAAATAATCTTAAAACTTACTGAAAATAGTTCAATATATATATGAAAAAAAAGCTCTCTGTAGCCATGTTTTTGCTTAAATCCTGTTTACTTGAACAGATGTTGTTAGTCTAAAATATGTCATGTAGTTGTATTATATTGCTTTGTATATTTTTAAATATTTATTTTATGTACAGCACTTTGGTCAACCCATGTTAACATAATGAAGATGTTTTTAAATGTGCTTTATAAATAAAGAAAAGAAAGAAAAATATGAATATAAAGATTAGATTTCTAGGAACATGCTCCATGTCAGTAATGCTTCTCATAGTTGAAGATTGCACTGAGAAACACTGGCTCAAGAGTTTGTGCTTATTTACACCTTCATTTATTAAAGAGAAAATGGTATGAATGAATAGTCTATCCTGCACAGTATTACATTCTGAAAATGCTTAATGGCTTTAGTGCCATCTAGTGGAAACCATGCCATTAAATACTTACAAAAAGTGCAGCACTTAAAAACTCCATTGTATGAGTACACAAATGTTTCACATTTAAATCTACTTCTCAAAATAAATATGAATAAAAACAGACAGCAGCGGGAGGAAGCATTTAGGTTGCAACCACAAAGCAATGCGTCCGACTCTGTCCTGCCACATGCTCTTGTGAAATAAAGTGTGCATTTGAGTTGCTTGCAGCATGTCTTGATATCTGCCGGCTCTTTGATGTGGCCTGTGCACAGCAGCGGCGGCGGAAACCGTCTTGAGTAAGAACATGTGCTGCACTTTGGCATGTCAGCAGCAACACGGCCTGATCCTGCTCCAGGACTTATCCAAACTGTATGGCTTTGTATTAGCCAAAATACTGAGCACACCACTCAAGTCAAAGAAAGGCAAGTCAATTGTACGTAAAAATTTATTTAGCATAATTTAAAATAATTTCACGGTTAGTTCATTTACACAAATTTATTTTGGTTACAAAAAAGGCAATTTTGACAAAATCGAGTTCCCAGTGTATAAATGTAGTACCACATACCATAGACACACAGACAGTGTGCATGCAGCGTGAAGCTCACCGCCTGCTTACGACTGAGAGGATGAAACCGAAAGCAGTTCACTGTCACAATCACTCGTCATTCGCCAATGCACGCCGTCACACCTAATAGTGATCTCAAGGGCTGCACTTCCCATACAACAACACAGGGATGCGTACATAGAGTTTGGCAGCACTCAATTAAAATCAAAACAAGGAATGATTAGATGAGATGCTCTCCTGGATTTAATGACAGAGACGAACATCAGGTGGTGCGACCATGCACGAGTCCAGTTATTCCACGAGAAATCTTTGTATCCAAAGGCACTCTTTGGCCATGTTTGGCAGACGAAAGAAAAAAGCAAAAAAGTTAAAAATTGTAAAAATGCAAGGCAATTTAAAAATCAGTTGGCTGTCTAAGTTTTTAAAGCGAGTCACAGCTCTGTCATTCAATGTCAGTTTTGCAAAATGCTTAACCACGGCTTCCAGTTATAAAAGCACATGCACAGGAGTAAAATATCACACATTAGAACTCCATAATGCCTGCGTTGAGAAGACACAAACACTGAAAAACTTGAAGCTTCATGTGTGTGAGATGAGGATATTGAAATACAGTGGCTGTTGTTAGGTAACATGACAGACAACATTTGGCTTGGTTGATCATAACAATAAAACACCTAAACCCAAACAAACATTAATAATCATACGTATACGTCGTACAGTTTTGAGTGCTTTTTTTGTGGCCCTCGTCTTAGCGCAGGGTTTGTACTCTGGACCCGGCGGATCACGCATGCCTGCTGCTCAGTCTTTGGGCTTGAAAGACAAAACACTGTTTCAGTCACACAGTGCGGCGAGAGCGAGCCGTCCACCGGGTCTGAGGAATGAGGCGTCGACTAAAAACAAGCGACGGATGACTCTAGTGGAGCGTTACAATTGCAAGACAGGCTAAAAACTACAGATCAAGGTGGCAGATAAGGCTGACTCGAACTCGAGGCTTTATCGTGAATTACAGTAAGGCATGCAGAGGAACCTGACTGAATCTCTTCTGAAGAAAACATGGGCTGCCATCTTGACAACAGCACTAATATAACACTCGTTTAGCAGCGGGATGAAGCCCTTTAAAACAAGCACATAAGGCACACTTCTCAGCATCATGAGTTAATCTCAAAAACACCACTGAGAAATTTCAGGGTCATATTTAACCCCAAAAATCACAAGTAAAAAAAGTTTTGGACCACTAAGATGTTTTGCATTTGTAAAACATAACTGGAAATGTACAGCATTTGTTGTACCATCTTAAAAAAATAAATCAGCCATTGTGTCCGGACAGGAAAGGACTTTTTAGTGCCTAAATATCTAATAAAAATGAATTCTCCTCATTTCTTTATGGAAAGTATAATATTTTTTTCTTTTGACTTCGGAGTAAAATATATCCTAATTCAGCACAACCCAAATCCTTATTCTTCCCAACCTGTCCAAATATTGCTTGTTTGATGACTGAACATGTACGAATAAAACAAAAAAATAATAATTTCCAAGGCACATCAAAGATTTGGCCTCCCGCAAAGGGACTATAAACGTAAAGTCTGATGTGTCGACCTCATTATATTGCACATTTATCGGAACACACGGGACAGCGCTGGTCAAGTAAAGCGACGATCCCGCTCTACACACTCGTCAATCTATCTGCTAATGTATCTTTCATCGAGTGGACCTGGCAACAAACTGTTATTAATCATCAGAACAATAGGCAAGCAACCGCAACAGACTGATTTAAAAGGAATGAGATGTGAACTTGTCAGTGAATTCAAAAGGAAGTCCTTAAAGAGCAAGGAAAGAGGCCGAGATGAGAAGAGATGGATACAAACACCAGGATCGCCCCCTGCACAGCTTGTTTTTGAGTTCATATCTGTCGGTGGCTGTAAGACTATAAAAGCACGCACTTCTTGGTATTCTTTTTGGTAACAGGGTAGAGCACCGCGCGGACGGCCTCCACGAACACCTCCCGCACGCCCTCCTGGAGGAGCGCAGAGCATTCCATGTACTTGACGGCGCCGATCTGCTTGGCCAGAGCGCCACCCTGCTGATTGGTAGTGGGCGCGAGCCCTTGCTCCTTCAGCTTCTTAACCGTTTCCGTATCCGTACGCAGATCCCTCTTGGTGCCCACCAGAAGGATGGGCACGCTGGGACAGTGGTGAGACACCTCCGGGTGCCACTTGTGACGGACGTTGGCGAACGATGAAGGGCTTCCGATGGAGAAGCAAATAATGAAGACGTTCGTTTGTGGGTAGGAGAGCGTGCGCAGACGGTCGTACTCCTCCTGCCCCGCCGTGTCCCAAAGGTTGAGGCTGACCGTGCGGCCGTCCACGCTCATCTGAGCGCTATAGTTGTCGAACACAGTGGGGATGTACTCTTCGGGAAAGGCATTTGTGGTGTAAGAAATGAGGAGGCACGTCTTGCCCACCGCCCCGTCACCCACCACAACACACTTAATGGTCTGCATTCTGCGTCCACACGGGCAGCGGCACCTGCAATCGAGACAAGGATGAGGCTTTAAGACAGAGGAGCAGGTTGTGCATAACAAAAGCCATAATATGCACTGAACTAAATGTGAAAACCACAGTTTCTAGCAAAAAGGTTACTATAGTTCAGGGCTCGATAGTGCGACCATTTCACTCGCATTTGCGACTAAAAATAGATGTGTGCGAAACGTGTGCGAATAAAAGTTTTCTTAAATGTAAGATCATAAAAATCTTCAATACCTTAAATGGTATAACAAGCATATTAATGATAATTTTAAGGCATCTTATATTTTTGGGAGGGAAAAAACATACATCACGATACTGCCTAATGTAATTATTAAACTTCAGAAGGCTATGATTTCATTAAATAAATGTGAGCACTTCACGTTTCAAAGCCTGAACGTGGCGCTGTTGTGCGTTCGACAGGCTCGCGCAACAGTTCACAATCAATGAATATCACACATTAATGCCAAGCGATTGCTTATGAACTAATGCAGATCAATTATGACAAGGTTTACTTTACGGTGTTTATATTGTAATATGTTATATACAGTTGTAGGAATGCATATTTTATCCCCCTCATCTGAATTTGAATGAGTATCCTGCAATAACAAAGCATAGACATTTCAAAATAAGAGTCCCAATGTATTTCGGGCTTGTTTATTAAATAAAAGTCACGCAGTGTGTCCAATTTCGATCGCCGGTTATTATTTGGTTACACAAACTGTATGTAATTTAATTTAATATCCATTTAATTTAAAGTAAACTATTTTAGCTTCTGTCTGGGATACCCCGTCACAGGACGGAAAGACTATTATTTGAAGCATATTATTAAATATATAGATTTTACTAGTATCAGTGTTGTTATAGTTAACAAAAAACGTAAAAAATCTCTTTACCTGAAATAAATAAATGTTAACTGACAAAATAAAATAATAAAAAAAGTAAGACTTTTCTTATTTTCATTTAGTTGAAATGAACCTGTTATTTTTCATTATATTTCATTAACATGATGTACTAAACTAAAACTGAAATAAAAATGAATAAAATCTATACAGACATTTTTTTAAAAATAACAAACTAAAAACAGAATTACTAAAACTTAACTAAAATTAAAATGAAAGCAGAATTAAATTGAATTCAAAATATTAACAAAAACTATATAGTATCTCAGTAATACTAAAATAACAGTAGTATGGCGAAACACAGTGTGTTTCATATGTATAAATGCAGAAATAGTTTGCTGCGCCCATAAAGTTTCTCCTAAATTTTTCAACTTAGGTGCAAAAAAGTAAGTGTCAAGCCCTGTAGTTATTGTTACTGCAATAACAGGGCTCCAGACTGCAACCTTTTTTTCCTGCTGGTGCGACTAAATTTTGTTAGAGGTCGCACTGGTGCCCAACTGATAAGAGCTGCCATTTCTGTTACATCTGAGAAACATCAAACGGCAAACGAAAGTGGAACAAAACTGCCCTGCTCGCTTGAGCTGCATAGCGCCGTGGACCGTTTATCAGCTCAGAGCAATAACACACAGCGCAGCGCGAGCTCAGAACAGGTTTACTGGCGGGCCGACACCGTTACTACACAGCGCTGGGAGATCCAGTGAGAAAGTGTTTGAATTCACTGCAGAATTAGTGAGAAGCGGTCAAATTCAAAAAACACATCTAAAACGAGAAATGACTGTACAAATAGATTTGACAAGAAATCTGAGGTATATTTTTGCCGAAAGCTACAGAAAAGAGAAGCAAATGGAACCGCTGCAGTTCACAGAAACAACTGGACTCCAGGCAGCCAAACATGGATTTGCAGTTATCATTTTGTGTCAATATGTTGAATTTTGTGGTGAAATCATAGCCTATTGTTTTGTTATATATTGTATTGACAACTCATCAATTACCATCTTATATTCTGCATGATTGGATGTTTTTAAATAAACACTGACAAAAACTATACAAGTTTTAGGGCTGGACGAGTTGATATAACATTGATATAGTCAAACCAAAATTTATTCAGACGCCTTCAACATTTTCTCACATTATCACAGTTTATTCGCTATAGTTTAGAAAATGGTAATAAAATATGACAAGAACTGTGTCAGAACAAATTCATCTTGATAATGCCTTTTGTTATGGTGTAATGGATTACAATTAACCAATCAGCTGTTCGATTTAAGTACACGATTAGACAATACCAATTTAGCTCAACCAATGACCAAGCAATGCTTCATTTAGTTCAGTCTGTGGTGTCAAAGGTCACATTAGCAATTAAAGAAAATTCCACTGTATGAAGAATTTTTGGGTATGTCACAGTTTACTTTATTTTGCTACTTCACTTACATAAATGAACTATAGTGTCCTGCACCCACTAGTAAAAAATGATATCTGGTCGGTGTCTGAATAATTTTTGGTTCGATTGTAAGTGGTCACCCGGATTATTGTATAAAAAGGCAGATAGGTTGAGAGTGACTCTTGAAGGACCAGCACCATATCCTCTTGTACCACTGTTTAAAGAATTAATCTTCCAGAATCCAGTTTGGGGAGTGTTCTTTTTTAGTCCATCTCTGCAAAACGGACTTCAGGATAGGAGATGGACTCCCCCCCAAAAAAAATGAATTCCCCAAACTTACTGTCAGATTCTGGAAGATGAATTCTTCAAACAGTGGTACAAGAGGATATGGTCCTTCAAGAGTCACTCTCAACCTATCGGTCTATACAAAAAAACAGCCTTCATGTATTTTACAACATTTCAGCTTGTGATTCTTATGAAGTGGGGGTCATTTTTTGGGATTCTTTCCCTAACTTAAGTCTCTGAGATCCTGACAGACTTCTGGAGGCTCCAGGTAGGTTGCAGTTCTGGAAAATGGTGGCGCTGGAGACTAAAGGGTTCCTGATGGTTTCACACTTAATTCTTCACTTTATTTCTTAATTCTTTTGCAGTTAAAGTGCATTTTCTTCTCCACCTGTTTTTGTCTGACGCTGCTAACCCAATGAGCCTATCACTGGCCAATGGTCATGCCTTAACTGCAATTTCTATTGCATTAGAATTGCATCCTTCTAATGGCCATTTAATAATTTTTGACTTTTCAGTCTGAGTTAAATCTCTTTTTTGGGCGTTTATAAGGCGTTTTTTATTTCCAGCCTTCATGAACAATTATAGATCACTTATAAATGATTAAATATAAAATTAATAGTAGGTATTAAGATTAATGTGGTTTGGAATTGGTAAAATGTGCCTAGAAAAAAAAACGATCTGCACGCACTGTAGATCGAGTCCAACCTTTAGTTTAAACTAATACTGAGAAATTCATGTTTCACAGACGCACTTTGCAATTTTAATCCTGTCCGAATCTGCCAAGTCAGTGTTTTTCTCTCACAACCTCTTTAAAAATCCCAGGGCAAATTACCTGTTTTTTTATGCAAACTCAACGGTCCTCTGAGAAACCTAATCCCGTCCGAATGCCAATGTCTGCGATTGCTGATGTTGTATTATCCAAACGCTTCTCTTCATGTGTTTTTGACTTACATGAGCTACCGTTTGCGCACCAATCTTTGGCATGCTTTCATTTAGTTTTTAATATGGACGGTATCCGATGAAAAATAACAACAACAAAAAAATGGATAAATTGAGGCAATTCACGGAAACTGCGGCAATATCAGCGTCAGGTACGAGTATAATAATACTACTAATACTAAAACTAATAATATAGTAAAAGACTTATCTAGATTTCTCTGCTCACTTATGCAGATTTATTATGAACAGCCACTGCTATAAACTCATGAAGTTTACTTAAATAGGGTTTTTATAATGAATTTTATTATACAATTATTATTGAAAAATTATATCAACAAATAATAGATGTATAGACATACACTCACCTAAAGGATTATTAGGAACACCTGTTCAATTTCTCATTAATGCAATTATCTAATCAACCAATCACATGGCAGTTGCTTCAATGCATTTAGGGGTGTGGTCCTGGTCAAGACAATCTCCTGAACTCCAAACTGAATGTCAGAATGGGAAAGAAAGGTGATTTAAGCAATTTTGAGCGTGGCATGGTTGTTGGTGCCAGACGGGCCGGTCTGAGTATTTCACAATCTGCTCAGTTACTGGGATTTTCACGCACAACCATTTCTAGAGTTTACAAAGAATGGTGTGAAAAGGGAAAAACATCCAGTATGCGGCAGTCCTGTGGGCGAAAATGCCTTGTTGATGCTAGAGGTCAGAGGAGAATGGGCCGACTGATTCAAGCTGATAGAAGAGCAACTTTGACTGAAATAACCACTCGTTACAACCGAGGTATGCAGCAAAGCATTTGTGAAGCCACAACACGCACAACCTTGAGGCGGATGGGCTACAACAGCAGAAGACCCCACCGGGTACCACTCATCTCCACTACAAATAGGAAAAAGAGGCTACAATTTGCACGAGCTCACCAAAATTGGACAGTTGAAGACTGGAAAAATGTTGCCTGGTCTGATGAGTCTGGATTTCTGTTGAGACATTCAGATGGTAGAGTCAGAATTTGGCGTAAACAGAATGAGAACATGGATCCATCATGCCTTGTTACCACTGTGCAGGCTGGTGGTGGTGGTGTAATGGTGTGGGGGATGTTTTCTTGGCACACTTTAGGCCCCTTAGTGCCAATTGGGCATTGTTTAAATGCCACGGCCTACCTGAGCATTGTTTCTGACCATGTCCATCCCTTTATGACCACCATGTACCCATCCTCTGATGGCTACTTCCAGCAGGATAATGCACCATGTCACAAAGCTCGAATCATTTCAAATTGGTTTCTTGAACATGACAATGAGTTCACTGTACTAAAATGGCCCCCACAGTCACCAGATCTCAACCCAATAGAGCATCTTTGGGATGTGGTGGAGCGGGAGCTTCGTGCCCTGGATGTGCATCCCACAAATCTCCATCAACTGCAAGATGCTATCCTATCAATATGGGCCAACATTTCTAAAGAATGCTTTCAGCACCTTGTTGAATCAATGCCACGTAGAATTAAGGCAGTTCTGAAGGCGAAAGGGGGTCAAACACAGTATTAGTATGGTGTTCCTAATAATCCTTTAGGTGAGTGTATATGTCATATGTGATGCACGCAAGCACAGCACATGACCTGCTGTAACAGCCACGTCTAGAAAACACAGATGTTAGTCGCGTCCGAATCGGTACATGAACTCACAGACGCAGAGTGATAAGAATTAAGAACTGGAACTCAAACGTTGTTTAGAAAACTAGTCCTGTCCAAATAGGGCTCAAGTCTCATGACAAACAAAAACTTTTCTTCGAATTGTGACCGAATTACACAGAAAACAAGTAAAGATCACTCCTTTTATAATCACTGAAGCTGTCGGTCAAGAAGAACAAGAACAACAATGGTACATTTAATAAGAGTAGAATATTTACATGTTCCATATAAAAATGTTTGTTTGCATGTTACTGTTGTTACTGTACATATCTGCATTTCAATACAAGCTCAGTGCTTTACTGTCAAATTGTCGATAAACATGTAATATTATTAGTAACTGCATTTATGCAAAACAACAGTTTACGATTAAATTAACTTTAGCGCTACCAAATCAGGTGCTGGCGCCACCGTCTGAAGAACTTAGCGGCACCGGCGCTACTGCGATATAGGACGATAACTATAAAGATAACAATAAAAATATAGCTCTAAAAATCGTTCTTAATATTAAAGAAAAGCAGAGTTCACACCATAGCTATAACAATAACGGCACAGAGAAACGGGATCATTGGGATCACTCTCAGAACGATTTTATCAGATTGACAGCCAATCAGAATCCATCCTGTTGTAACGAGCTCGAGCATTTAAAGTGACAAACAAACACGCGCTTATAATAAACAGAACGATATCGTCCGCTGGTGTGGATGAACCTGTAACGCTGCATTCACACGGGGTGTCGGCGTTAACGCTTCTCATTTACTTTGAATGAGTGACGTCATGCGTTGCCGAGCTGAATTGTGGGTTCTGTTGCGTTGCGTCACTGGCGTTGCTCACGGCAGAAGTTGAAAGATTTTCAACTTTTCAAGCGCCATTGCAGGCGTCAGCCAATCAGATCGCCTATGCAAATACCCTAGCGCAGATGCTAGCCAATTGCTTTCATGCAACACTGAAAAAGTAATATGATTGGCTGTTGTCACTATGACCAGCTTCAGACACGCCCTCCACCAAGCACTGACGACGACGCCCCGTGTGAATGCAGCGTCATGCTGGTAACTTGGTATCAGCAATAATGTCATAAAAAAGACATTAAGCAAACTGATAGCAAGATTCTGACAGCTGGCCTCGTTTTGTCTTTCAGTCGTTTTGACTCAGAGAGGAACAAAACAATGCTTCTAAATCTCTCATTATGCTTTGTTATTCCCACATAATGGATTCATTCTTTTTATCAGCTTGTTTTCTTTCAATTAGGACAGGTTTTGAAGATTTCTTTTTGGTTATGATGGTTTCAGGAGGTGCATGAGCTCAGATCAATGAGGCCTATGATCCATCAGATCCAAAAAGAAAAACCAAACCTGTCCTACTGGAAAGACAGCAAGTTGATAAAAAGATTGAATCCAATATTTGGCGATAACAGAGCAGATTTAGATGCAAAGGCCAGTCATTTTTTCCACAAGCACACCACAAGGATTGTTAATAATAATAGGCATATTAATGACTTATGATTTTACAGTACGAAGTAACTGTGGTATTGCCTGGCAGAAACAAGAGAGCTGTAATTCAGTTTCAGGTCAGACTTTTGTGCATGTACTCATGCTTTATCATAAAGAATTGATAAAAATCAAGGATTTTAAATTGAGAAAATCAAATAGACTCGATCAAAACATTGTTAGGATCCCCACTGGTATCATGATTGAATCCAAATACATCTTTAGGACTGATTCCAAATTATGAATCCAATAGAAATCACACTCCATTCCTTTCAGGATTTCTGGCAGGAAATCAGAAACAGTCTCCTTGAAACCTGCTAACTTAATTAACTGAATCAAGGTTAGCAAAGTGGCACCATCTCTCTAGAACTGACTGTTATTGCGGAAGCGGCTAATGCTAGCCGTTAGATTAGCCATCGAAAAGTTACTAAGTCCGTTAAAAAGCATATTGAAGCTTGTTTAACTAACACACCAGCACATGTTGTTAACAATGTGTTAATACCAGAGAAGTGAACACTTCCTTCAAGTTGAAAACTTGACAGACTGTGACATTGCTTAGCTGCTATTAGCAGTGACTGTCTCAACACCCATCCACACTTCACACGACGATCAGGCACAACTATCCCGCTATTATATTATGTATAATGATGATGATTCGTTTACTGTACATTGCTGTTCTTACCATTATAACTAATATCTTAATTTTTGTATTATTTTATTTTTTGTTTTAGTGCTGTAGTGTAAGGATGCTTTGACAATATATGTACAACAATCACGAAATAAAAGCACTTGTCAATAATAATAATAATAATAAAGTAGGTTGTTTTGACGTGTATGAACTTGGGAGTTCCTGCGCGCGCCCAATGACAACAAGTATTTCCTGTATTTTTCTCACATCCATAAAATATATTTCACACAGCAACTAAACACCAGAGTCTTCACGTAAGCCCTAATACGATAATAAAACTTAAACTTAAACTTTAAAAGAAGTTCTCACCGCCTCAGAAATCCTCGCGCGCCTCTCCGACTGGCGCGTGAACTCGCACGCTGTGATCCTAGCAGAGCTGCAGCACGCGCTGTCAAAATAAAAGTCTCATCGACATACAGTATCCTGAACCCTTGTTATGACAAATTTGGGTAGCCTAGCTCAGATTTAATTTGTGCACTTGAAGCCTGCTGTTCAAAGGAATTGTCTTGATGGATTGTAAAGGCGTTTTACTGACTCATAACAGTGTTGTGGAACGATATAATATAATCTCTACTTATAGAGAGCATCAAAGAATTTGTAAAGCTATTCCTTTAACCTTGATCCACCTAATTCAAAATATGTTGACTTACTCTAATGTCACTACTGTATTGCCGCATGTATTAATTGGTCGTTATAAATTACTTTAGTAAGGGTGCTACGGATGCTTTTAAATCCAAATTGTTCCATGATTATAAAAAAAACTGTGTGTCTATAGACCTTTCTGAACTGTTGGGAAAGGCATTTTTAAGTATGTTAAATGGCCAATTCCACTAAGGTCAAAGAAACACATTAAAATTTGTCACAAAATGTATCCAGTTTCCAATTTTCTTCAATTTGACAAGGTGATTTTTTACCTGTTCCATTTCAAGCCGGTTCTGGAGTGATGTTAGAGACTGGCTGACCTTAAAAATCTCAAACATCCCTGTATTTAGCATTTACCATATTCTGTTTTACGTGGATGGTTTAAGTAATTCAACATCAGACATTGTGAATATATTGTTTTCCTACTTGCTAAATACCATATTCATTGTTGTAAGTGGAGAAATTCTCAGCCATGCTTTGAACATTTTATGAGTGAATTCAAACTATTTTACTCCTCACTGAAATTACTGAAGAACTGTCGTGCTCTGAAAATATCTTTTTTCCCCCCCTTAATTTTATTGTGGATCCCCTGACTATTATTGTATTTGAGTTTATACTATGCTGTTACCTCTATGAGTATTCTATGTTAAAGGTACAATAAAAAAAAAAAAAACTTGAAGCCTACTAGATAAAATGCTTGTGTTAAGTCAATATTAGTATTACGGAGTTAAATCAGTCTTTCACCTTTTCTAGCACAAGGACCTCTGGCATTTAAATAAGTTTCATTTAATACTTGTACATTTGAATTGAACTGAATGCATTTTAATTAAGCTAAACTTAGTTTACTAACCCTAGCTTAAGTTCATAATATTGTATGTTTTCATTTGATCACAAAACTAGTTTTAGACCAAACAATAATTGGGGGATCCACTGTTTAAAACCTTTGATCTAAATAATAGTATGTATAACATCTAAATTAAGTGCCAGTGTTTGAAATACACTGTTCAAGCATAACATTATGAGGTGAAGTGAATAACACTGATTATCTCTTCATCACGGCACCTGTTAGTGGGTGGGATATATTAGGCAGCAGGTGAACATTTTGTCCTAAAAGTTGGTGTGTTAGAAGCAGGAAAAATTGGCAAGCGTAAGGATTTGAGCGAGTTTGGGCCAAATTGTGATGGCTAGACGACTGGGTCAGAGCATCTCCAAAACTGCAGCTCTTATGGGGTGTTCCCGGTCTGCAGTGGTCAGTATCTATCAAAAGTGCTCCAAGGAAGGAACAGTGGTGAACCGGAGACAGGGTCATGGGTGGCCAAGGCTCATTGATGCACGTGGGGAGCGAAGGCTGGCCCGTCTGGTCCGATCAAATAGACAAGCTACTGTAGCTCGAATTGCTCAAGAAGTTAATGCTGGTTCTGATAGAAAGGTGTCAGAATACACAGGGCATCTCAGTTTGTTGTGTATGGGGCTGCATAGCCGCAGACCAGTCAGGGTGTCCATGCTGACCCCTGTCCACCGACGAAAGCACCAACAGTGGCATGTGAGCATCAGAACTGGACCACGGAGCAATGGAAGAAGGTGGCCTGGTCTGATGAATCATGTTTTCTTTTACATCACGTGGATGGCCAGGTGTGTGTGCGTGGCTTACCTGAGGAACACATGGCACCAGGATGCACTATGGGAAGAAGTCAAGCCGGCGGAGACAGTGTGATGCTTTGGGCAACGTTCTGCTGGGAAACCTTCGGTCCTGCCATCCATGTGGATGTTACTTTGACACGTACCACCCACCTAAGCATTGTTGCAGACCATGTACTTTCATGGAAACGGTATTCCCTGGTGGCTGTGGCCTCTTTCAGCAGAATAATGCTCCTGCCACAAATCAAAAATGGTTCAGGAATGGTTTGAGCACAACGAGTTTGAGGTGTTGACTTGGCCTCCAAATTCCCCAGATCTCAATCCAATCGAGCATCTGTGGGATGTGCTGAACAAACAAGTCCGATCCATGGAGGCCCCACCTCACAACTTACTGGACTTAAAGGATCTGCTGCTAACATCTTGGTGCCAGATACCACAGCACACCTTCAGGGGTCTAGTGGAGTCCATGCCTCGACGGGTCAGGGCTGTTTTGGCAGCAAAAGGAGGACCAACAGAACATTAGGAAGGAATATCATAATGTTATGCCTGATTGGTATATCAGCACATACTGTATTAGTCAGTTTTGACACATCAGAGCAGCAGAAAATCTATAAAGTAATTAATGTGAGCGAATTATACTGAATCTGAATTTTGATTTGAATGTCAGTTTGCTACATTAGAACACTGATCAGCCAATCACATGACTTCATGGAACACTGCATCCTTGGTCACACGGATGTAACGGAATGTTGAGGCTCATTTAAATGGATGGGAGAATGAAACCCTCATGAGTTCTACAGTATGTTCATTAATCAAAGAGTGCCGGTGTTGTGAATATCAGCACAACTGTGATGCGGCAATAGACACAAGGCCACAAGTCACCACTGCCATGAAGTTTCTTCTATAGCTACACAACAGTTTCGATGAGATTTGAATATAGAGTAGTTGAAAAACTATGCACATACAGACAAATGGAGCGATACAAACAGTCAAATATTCTGATGTTATTCAAAAAAATGCATTCATAGAAGAAAAAAAAAAAATGCCACACAATCGCAGGCAAAAGACTTTGACCAATCAATTTGAAGTATTAATGAGAGCACTATATTTATATTTCACTGTAAATAAATGTATTTTTTTCTATTTAGTCTGTCACCCCTTCAATGATCACAATGAAAACAAGTACATAAAACATGTTATAGTAACACAACAGTGTTTCAGTGTAAAGCTCAGCACTGTGTTCATTTACACAAGCAGTTCAAATATTCATTTTTTATTTTATATACAATTTTATTACAAAAGTAATATATCTTTGTCTTTATTTTTTATAATTAGATTAAAAGAATATTACATGCAAATATGCTGTTAAATCATTGACATTAACTTAAAGTCTTAGGTGTACTTCAAGAATATTCAAGAAAAGCATTTCGGCTGACAAAAAAAGTTCAGTTTAACATAAGCTTATATCAAAAAATATTTAAAAATATTTTAATAGTGTGTAGTGGTTTTCCCATATACTCAACATGCAACAAAAGGGAAGCGTATATTGTAGTCTATAGTGTAATTTCATTACAAATCATTTTTAGTTAGGCAGCGGCTATATAAGTGAAATAGTGTAAATAGCAATTATCACTACGAAAATATGCTAAGTGCAAATAGCGATAAACTTCTCAGTTACCTTTAGGACATGCTATCGATGACCCCTACCAAATTTTGTCACAATATGTCAAACTGTTTAAAAGATATTGCTATTTATGACAAATTTCAAAATGGCAGACAGGTGGTTCGTCCGATACAGGCAAAATCGGTATCCACGAAATCAGAATGACACAAGGAATCCATTGATTTTTTTGACAAACTGTTCAAAAGTTATTAGCAAAAATAGCCATTTTTCAGATATCATGACCTGTAGGTGGCGCAGTTCCCAAATTTGGCATGGACCCTCAGATCATGGTTCCAATGAAACCAATTTCGTTTCGACTGATTTAAGTTTCCCCCAAGATACATCCTCTGAACCAATTTTGCGCATACATCTTTTAGTTCACGACATCAGAACTAAGATAAATAAAAATCAGTTTAGTCGCTTCTATGCGGCTCTGTCCAAAGATCATCTGAGCCAAAAAAACTGAATACTCTACTTTTCTACACAGCCACTACTGCAGTGGGTGGAGTCTTAATGTGTGCTGATGTTGAATGTGATCAGCATGATAAGAGGAATCAGGTGTACCAAGTTTCATTTTTCTAGATCAAAGGGTTCAAAAGTTGTAACCGTTTCAAATGTGAATTTTTGAACTGGTGGTGGCGCTATAGAGTTGGTCCTAGAGACCCCAAAGTTGGTCAGATTTCTATTCATTACCATCACTACAAGTGTACCAATTTTCACCATTTTACTACTTATGGTTCATAGGGCTGCCATTGACTCCCATTGACGAAAAATAATAATACATTTCCTATAGCACTTTTTGCTTCTAACGTTAATTGTTTCAGGGAGTGATCTCGGCTAAAAGAAAAAATTTTCTGGGACATTAGTAATACATTTTCCAAGACACATGGTAATCCCAGTATCCCAACCAATTTCAGAGCTCTTTCTAGTGTCTGATGGTCAGACTACACACTTAGGCTAGCTTACGGTCCTGGAGATACACTAAACCAAAATACATCAAATACACAGCTTACCTTGAAAACACAAACACAAGTTCAAACACAAATTTTTATTATAAAAGACTGCATTGGAATATTACTTTCATTAAACCCATTAAATCATTTTAAACATTTAACATTTTCAACAGACATCAGCCTTTGTACAGAGCTTCTACGGTTACAGATTCTTCTTTAATGAACCAGAAAGTCATGTGTAGAAAAGCACAGAGTAGATGGGCTTCTGTGTTACATCGTGCTGTTATGAGACCAACAAACAAAGGAAGAACATAAACCCTCAGTTCAGAGCTCGGCTTCATAACAGCAACACAACACTGATTTAAATAAAAAAACAGCTCAAATCACGAGTAAAGGTGGATTAGATCAATTCACCTCCACTATTCCTTTACTGTGCACTTGACAAATTAGCAGATCTGTTCAATTCCTCCCAACTCTCTTGAATAGCATCTGTTACAGAAGGACATAGAGTCATATTGTCGTAGATGTGCACTTTGTATAAACCTGCTGGTATGATCAGCAGATTTTAACAGGAAAAAAATATGACAGATTTAACTATCAATTCCACACCAGATATTCTATTGAGTTTCATCATTCATAGTTTCATACTCAAGCATGGACACAAGCTTGAAATATACAAATTCCCAAGCAGAACTGATGGACAGAACAGATGTTCTTCTATTTAAATATAAAACAATGGTGTCTTGAAACATTGAAGTTCTGATTTTAGAAATACTCATTGCTGATATAGACATCCTAAAGCCGATCAGACACACATTCAGCCTCATTTACGTTTTTGAAAAATATTATTCTGAACACAAAGATATCTTTAAAGACGTCACAACACAAACCACTGGAATGCATGTCTAAATGGCTGAAGGCTCAAGTCTATGATGAGCATCTATCATCAGGCTGACCTTTAAATCCAAGATGGCAACTCAAACACTTCATTGCACATTTTGCTTCAAGATTGATGCAGATTTTTTTTTTTCAGCAGACACAAATGAATCAGAGCTTTTAGACATTAAGGGAGGTGTATGAGGAGACATGATAATATTGTTTTGTAGAGTTTACTGCCAAAAACACAGTATATGTGAGAAGATCTTGCGTACGCTGCTCAGAGAAACACGCTCGTGCTCCGAAGACATTCAGTCCCACAGTGAACTCCAGGGTCACGGGCTTTACTGCTGGCCCTCCTTCTTCTCTCCGGATTCTCCTCCTGAGCTGGAGCCGCTGCTGCCTTCTCTCTCTGACGCCATCTATCAAACACATTCAGGAGATGAGGACATATTTCACAGACATGCCCGAAAAAACACCTCAGGTGTAAAAAGATGAGAAGAGGAACACTTCCGGTAACATTCAGAGAATGTTGCTACATACTGTGTTTTTACCACTTTAAAAGTCACCATTAACTGTCTATACACTTCAGGAGTCCAGACTAACATTTGACAGGTTGACAGATGGTGGAGCCAGCACTTGCTTATTAATCATAAAGGTAATTTAAAAATCATAAAATGACTATTGTTTTGCATTAATAAATGCAGTAACTAATAACGTTGCATGTTTATTTACTGGAAATTGACTAACACTTGACAGTAAAGCACTGAGCTTGAACAGAGATGCAGATAAAATTAACTTAACATGTAAAAACCTAATTTTTATAGAGAAAAATTTATTGCACTTTATTTTGCAGTACTTGCACTTACCTAAGAAAGTGCTGGGTAATATAAGGTAACTACATGGGTTAAGGTTAGATTCAGGGTTAGTACTTAGTTATTGCAATTTCTGTAAGTAGTACATAGTATGTACATGGGGAACAGGACTGTAAAATAAAGTGCTAATGAAACTAATGCTTAGTCTTTCCTCCTGACTATGAATTAAATGGGAATGAAATCCAGTTTATTGTACAACCACACACACACACACACACACACACACACACACACACACACACACACACACACACACACACACACACACACACACACACACACACACACACACACAAACACACACACACACACACACACAAAGGATTATTAGGAACACCATACTAATATTTCACCTTCAGAACTGCCTTAATTCTACGTGGCATTGATTCAACAAGGTGCTGAAAGCATTCTTTAGAAATGTTGGCCCATATTGATAGGATAGCATCTTGCAGTTGATGGAGATTTGTGGGATGCACATCCAGGGCACGAAGCTCCCGTTCCACCACATCCCAAAGATGCTCTATTGGGTTGAGATCTGGTGACTGTGGGGGCCATTTTAGTACAGTGAACTCATTGTCATGTTCAAGAAACCAATTTGAAATGATTCGAGCTTTGTGACATGGTGCATTATCCTGCTGGAAGTAGCCATCAGAGGATGGGTACATGGTGGTCATAAAGGGATGGACATGGTCAGAAACAATGCTCAGGTAGGCCGTGGCATTTAATGCCCAATTGGCACTAAGGGGCCTAAAGTGTGCCAAGAAAACATCCCCCACACCATTACACCACCACCACCAGCCTGCACAGTGGTAACAAGGCATGATGGATCCATGTTCTCATTCGGTTTACGCCAAATTCTGACTCTACCATCTGAATGTCTCAACAGAAATCGAGACTCAGACCAGGCAACATTTTTCCAGTCTTCAACTGTCCAATTTTGGTGAGCTCGTGCAAATTGTAGCCTCTTTTTTCTATTTGTAGTGGAGATGAGTGGTACCCGGTGGGGTCTTCTGCTGTTGTAGCCCATCCGCCTCAAGGTTGTGCGTGTTGTGGCTTCACAAATGCTTTGCTGTATACCTCGGTTGTAACGAGTGGTTATTTCAGTCAAAGTTGCTCTTCTATCAGCTTGAATCAGTCGGCCCATTCTCCTCTGACCTCTAGCATCAACAAGGCATTTTCGCCCACAGGACTGCCGCATACTGGATGTTTTTCCCTTTTCACACCATTCTTTGTAAACTCTAGAAATGGTTGTGTGTGAAAATCCCAGTAACTGAGCAGATTGTGAAATACTCAGACCGGCCCGTCTGGCCCCAACAACCATGCCACGCTCAAAATTGCTTAAATCACCTTTCTTTCCCATTCTGACATTCAGTTCGGAGTTCAGGAGATTGTCATGCACCGTGACTCTTATTTTGAAATGTCTGCGCCTTACTAATCGCAGTTGCAGCTGCTCATTCAAGTTCAGATGAGGGAGATAAAATATGCATTGTTACAACCATCTAAAACATTACTATATAAACATCGTAAAGTAAACATTGTCCTTATTCCTCAGCATTAGTTATTAAACCATTACCTGGCATAAATGTGCTATTCATTGATTGATCCGCTCTGAAGCGCTGATGTGTGAGCCTGTAGAAGCGTATCAGCGCCACATTTTTCCGCGATTAGATCAGCACGTTACAACTCAAATGTGCGCATCTATTACACAGCATCTCTTCCCTAATCGTCCCTCCCTAACATTTTCATCTCGTTTTTATTTGACGAAAATGACAGTAGATTTGTCATAGTTTGTCATCCAAAACTTAAACCAGTTAAAGTCCAAGTTAAAGTCTCGTTTTCGTCAGTGAAAAGAAGGTCATTGACAAATTGTGTCAAAGAAATTAACACTGTTGCATATATGATTATATGCTTGCGCTGAAGTTGTCGTCTGCCTCTTTAAATGCTGGAGTTTTTTAAAGCAGGATGGATTCTGATTGACTGTCAATGTTTTTATTGTCCATCAGCTGGAAAAACTTCCAACAATATCGTTTCTCTGGACCAATCATTATAGCTGTGGTGTGGACTATGCTATTCTTTTACATTTAGAAGAACTATATCTTTATTGTTAGTTACAACTATCTTTGGTGTGAACGGGCCTTTCAAAACAGTCCACTGACTGACAAAAGCTTGTCAGGTTAACAAGTCATATGAGCAAATAAATTAAAATGATTCAGTAGCTTAGACAAAAAGTAAAGAGTAAAACGATGGACTGTACCTTCTTATATGCCATCTCAAAGAGTTTGAGTGATGCTTGCTGCAGGTTTGTGGCTGCTTGTTTGATGTTCTCTCCCGTCTCCGCATCCTTCCGTGACAGAAGCTCTCGTACTTTATCAATCTCCTCCTTCAGTTTGTTACACTACAAAAACAGATCACAAACAGATTTATACAATGCCTCTGAAAAATACTGGACTTCAGACTGATCATAAAGTAGCAGTAGAAGTGTCAGACCTCATCAGCTGGCAGCTGATCCTTAAACTCCTCCATCTTTGACTCGGTGTCGTGAACGATACCCTCGGCCATGTTGACCGCTTCCACGCGATCCTTTGAATCGAAATCAATCGGTTTAGATGCCGCAACAGCTTGACACGGTTTCAAATAGTGACAAAAATCTTGAAAAAGAACTGGATTTTGAAGCATGAAAGAATATGTACTGTGAAATCAGACGTACCTTCCGTCTCCTATCCTCCTCCGCGTACTTCTCAGCATTTTTGATCATGTTTTCGATGTCGTCTTTGCTGAGGCCACCAGACGACTGGATGACAACTGAATGAAGCACATGCATAAAATAAGCAAGATTAAAGTTTTTCATTAAGACTCAAATTCTACATGTGATGGTTTTTTACAAACCATTTTACTTCTGTAACGTGATGCGCGTTTAAGTTAAATGGCATATTCAAACGAAGTGGACTGAAAGTGGGATTGAAAAGTGGACTGAAGAAGGACTGAAAGCAGGCATTGCATGCTAGAAAAGAGTCGATCTGAATGTGAGGCCGTGACCTTTACAATACACAGTCTTAGATAAAACAACAAGTAAATACCAGCTGTTTGAGAACTGGTTAACATTAACCAACAGCCACCATAACAAGTAAGGCATTTCAGAAGTGGAGCAAGTGATTATATTTTGATGATCAATTAAGAACGGTTTCCCTTTCAGGGCTGTACAGTGCGACGAAAAAAAAAAAAAAAAAAAAAAAAAAAAAATCGGTCTGTGCGATGAATAAATTTGCTGCAGTAGCATGTGTGCGATAGTTTTCCATGCGTGTAAAACACAGCCGCTTGTTCATGTGTGAGGTTAGTTGCATGCTCAATATCCTTCAAAAACAAGAGTATTTCTTTAGTGCAGGTTAACTGGCTGAGACCTACACACCGGCAAATACACTCTAAAACCAAAGCTTAGGTATGATGTAAATGAGATTCATTGTGCAGTGTGCAGTTTAAGAAGTTAACGTACAGCACTGCCTTTGGAACTGATTTTTGTCTAGACTTACTCTGCTGCTCTCGGCCGGTGCCCTTGTCTTTAGCTGAGACGTGCACAATCCCATTAGCATCGATATCGAAGGTGACTTCAATCTGTGGGACGCCACGAGGAGCAGGAGGGATGCCAACCTGTTCAGAACACAGAAATACAATTACGGCTCAAGTTGTATATGAAACCTAAATCTGCTTCTCAATATTTTCCACCCAGAGCACATACCAGGGTGAACTGTCCCAGAATCTTGTTGTCTGTAGCCATCTCTCGCTCTCCCTGACAAACCTTGATCTCGACTTGAGTCTGTCCATCGGCAGCGGTAGAGAACACCTGAGAAGACAGATCACCAACGTCAACACGTCAATATTCATCCATTATATAGGGCTGAGAAATTCATATCTTTAAAGAAAGATTCATCATATATCAGGTCCTGAAATGGCTGATTTAAATCAGAGTAACATTCATTTCCACTACTAGCCAACAAATGGGATTTATCCCTCTTACACTCACACACCTAAAAAACAGACTGTGCAAAGCTGCTTTGGGAAGAGAAAACACCAACTACAAAATAACATGATCTCAGTTACCAATCGACAAAACAAGCTCTGCAAGTGTCTTCACAATTTCAAATCACAAAATACTGTTGCTTTTTGCATACCGTGTTTATGAACCTACCTGGCTTTTCTTGGTAGGGATGGTTGTGTTTCTGTTGATGAGTTTGGTGAAGACGCCTCCTAGAGTCTCAATACCGAGAGACAGAGGGGTAACGTCCAACAGGAGCACGTCCGTCACATCCCCTGCCAGAACTCCACCCTGGATGGCCGCCCCGATAGCCACGGCTTCATCTGGGTTAACGGACTTACTGGGAGCTCGACCAAACAGATCCTGAACCGTCTGCTGGACCTGAGAACGAAAGGGAACAGCAATGAAGCTGCTTCATTGGAGGCTTTCCCTGGCGAGCGTTTCAGTTGTGGGTTCAGCTCTGACCTTTGGCATTCGGCTCATTCCACCGACCAGCAGCACTTCACCGATGTCACTCTTGGAGACTTCGGCATCTTGCATGGCCTTCTGACAAGGCGCCACAGTCCTGCGGATGAGATCTGCCACGATGCCTTCAAACTGAGAGCGCGTGAGCTTCATGTTCAAGTGTTTCGGACCAGAGGCATCCATCGTCAGGTAGGGCAAGTTGATGTCAGTCTGTGTGCAGAAACATTAAGATACTGTTACTTAAACTATAACCACCATACTGAAGCAACCACTGCATACTGACATTACAATGAAAACCTGACACAAATGTAAAAATCTAAATGGCGGACAGGAAGATTGGTCAATCAATCGGTGCCAAATTTCGGTACCTGAGAACGCATCTGGTGATACAGACTAGTGTCTATGAGTATTAAACCACAAGAAGACTTAAAAGATTTAAATATGAATCCTGCATGTCTCTGTGTGAATGAATGACGCAAACACGCAATTTAATTTACCACACACACTGAATTGCACATAGCGGTCGTGTGTTTCCATCTCTGCCGTCTCATAGGAGGACATGAACGCATGAACTTCATCTCCAGAGCCGCTCATGAACATTTTACCGTTTCATTTGAGAAAAACGTACCAAATAAAAAGTTCAGTACCGGTACCTTTTTTTGGTACTTTAGGGATGTTTACCTCAATAACTGTAAAGAAACTGTTAGTCATTTATAGAAGTGTTATTGACATTATGCCACACGGCACCGGTATCGGTTAAAATGTGAACGGTACCCAACCCTAGTCTTGAGCCAAGCAATCAGAGGAAAAAGCCCTTAGTTATTAGCATAAACATGTGTAACTTTGGACAATTGGTGGCGCTAGAGGGATTGAGTTAGAGACTCCAAATTTGCTGTGGTGCTTGGCCACTAAAAATAATAAATCTCTGAATGATTATTGGGTTAAATCATCCAGGCTTTTTCTGTCTTTGTCTGCCAAGAGCTGTCGTGTGATCAGACACTCACCTGTAGAGAGGAAGACAGCTCACACTTGGCTTTCTCCGCAGCCTCTCTCACCCTCTGCAGTGCCATGTTGTCTTTAGTCAGATCCACTCCAGACTGAAACCAGACGACATGCATTAATAAACAGCACAAACTCGGTTCTCAACAACAGTTTAACATTTACATTTTACCCAGAGGCTGAAAATCCTGCATTAGATACTACTTATGCATCAAGTCAAGTCACCTTTATTTATACAATATAGATCGCTTCAAAGCAGCTTTACAGTGATAACAGGAAAATAAAGTCATCACATTAACAGATCACCATATGAATCCTTTGAGTGTGCCTAATTAAAATCGCATCACATGAAACAAACCTACAGTATCTGACAGCTGCTTACATTTGCACTTGACTACATTAATAAACAAGCACAGACACGTTTTTTTGTGATGTTGAATACAAACCTCTCTCTTGAACTCCTTCACTATATGTCTGAGAAGATGCTGATCGAAATCTTCTCCACCCAGGAATGTGTCTCCATTGGTGGATTTCACCTCAAAAACACCCTTCTGGATCTCCAAGACAGAGATGTCAAACGTGCCGCCACCAAGATCATACACAGCAATTCTGGAATGAAGACAGATATAGTTTCCTTTTGAATGAAGTCAAAGCCCACGTTGTCTTGCATTGTTACCAAGCCTCCAGATATTGGATCTGTGCATTCAGTCTTAAAGGGACAGCAGCCTAATAATCCTGCTGTTGTGTCAATGATAAACAAAATACAAAGAGAAAAAAAAAAAAATCAATCATTTTATGCTCTTGACTGAATAACTTGGGCTGGGCACTGACAATTCACAATTTGATTTCAATTCTGATTCATTTGGATATACATCAGGTAAAGTACGTACATTTTTTAACTAATGATGTAAACGATACAGGGAACTCCAGTTGGTACATTACTAAAATATTAAAGGTTTAAATTAACAATATTTAAATCATATCATAGCTTCTTAATGACAAGTATAGTTGTACTCCAATTAGTTTTTGGAAAAACATTGTGGAGGCTGTCAGACAGATTTATTCAAATATACATTAAATATTGCAGAACATGATAAGTCCATTCTAATGAATATGTAATATAGTGCATATTTTTTTGCAAAATGTTCCTCTAGAGTTCCTTCTCTAATGAAGAGTGAAAGCGTTTACACGTTTCTCTCTCCTGACACATTAAAAAGTGCCCAAACTATATTTAATTTCATAATAAAATTGACAGAATTTGAAAGCTGGGACTTTGTTTCATATCAAAAGTAATGAAACAAAGCCTTTTGCGATTATTGGATGGCAGGTGCGCTACAAATGACGTTTAATACATTTTGCTCACAGCAAAACCACAGCAGAGACTAAGGCACTGTTTACAGCTGGTATTAAGATGCGCTTTGGTCGATCGGATCATAAGTAGACGAGGGAGACACATTCCCGTTTACAACTGGTGTTTTAAGCCGTCTCTTTTGTCCACTTTCAACTACTTCTGTCCTGATTTCTTAGAGGGGAGGGTCTATGAACACGCCCGGAGGCGACGGGAAAACATATGGAGAGCAGCAGCTTTAATTTCTGCTCTGAGAGCCGCGAGACCAGCCGAACTCTGTGAGTGTGTGTTAGAAATCAGGAATGGTGAGAGAACATTGTGATTGGTACGTTTCTCGTCTTCAAACCAAACTTGGGTCTCCAGCCGATAAAGTTTAAATCCCGTCTGGCTAGCGCTCTTCCCATAATGTTTACACGTTAGGTCAGTCGGCGGAGAGTAGACGGTCTTTTAGTGGCTGTTTGAACACATTTCACCACATGAGCGTTTACACTATGAAAGCAATCCGGTCGAATGCATTTTCGACTATCTCTGGAAGTGGTCAAAAGAGGACAAGCTCAAAAAATTGTAAACCCTGTTTACACCTGTATTTAGCATTGTCTACTTGTGATTGAGGGTGAGTAAATCATGGGCTAATTTTCCTTTTTGGGTGAACTAACCATTTAAATGGAACAGCTGTACCTGAAAAATTAAAGCACTTTATTTCACAGGTTTTTTGTATGACATGAATAAGTATAGGTATAGATTAAGTTATAGAACAATCACTACCTAACTTGGTATATAAAGATAAAAAAAATAATGTAGTAAGAGTATCTGATACTTACACTTTGTCTTGAGTCTTATCCAGTCCATAAGCTAAAGCAGCAGCAGTCGGCTCATTAATAACACGCAGCACATTCAAACCTGCGATCTGTCCTGCGTCCTTGGTCGCCTGTAACACACACCAGATTTCAGACATAAATGCAGTGATCTTTGCTATTTTTTTCAGGAGAGCCACACTGATAGGACAAAATCAATAGGAGAGCCACTTTTACAGCAAAGTATCAAAAGTTACATCCAGTCATAAATGGCATGTCTGCTTATCAATCCGTCATCCCTGAACATACAATATGCAATGCAATAAATACAAAAAGGTAGACAGATAGTGGGTATGCATAATATATTTTTAATGTAAACTTTCTTTTAGTGCTGTCAAGCGATTAAAAATATTAACTAGATTATTCACACATTTTTCTGTTTAAGACACGTTTTAATATATTTTATAATGTAATTCCACAGTAAATCGCCAAATTAATGTAGAAAAAACAAAGACAGTATATTTTAAATATTTGTTCAATGGCATCTTTTTATGAATGAAGGCCAGTTTCACTGATACTGATGTCATGTCTCTATGAAATAGATTTCCCCCCCCACAATTTTAGCCATTCAACATTAGTGTAATTGAAAGCTTATTAACATTTATTAGGCTTCAAACTTATTATGAATTAAATAGATTAAATATTGATGAACAATGACAGATATCATTAATGGCTGCTGTCGCTTTAAGATCTGCCGCTGCCGAACAGCTCATGTCCTCACAACTCTAAGTTCATTTAAGACGTTATTTAACTAATTTATCTTTTTATGAGGATACTCGACAAAACGGACATTTAGGCATAATTCTGCGCGTTTCAGTTTGTTCAAGAGCGAAAGAACTCAATTCTGGCGCGTAACCCACAGCACTAATCCTAGTTGACAATGCGTATCATATGCACGTAAAAAGTAATTTTGTTGTATAATAAAATACGATTCGTGTTATAGATACGATCTAAAAGAGCACATTCGGCGTAAAAAGCTGGAAAGACAGCCAAAACTGAAGAAAAAGTTCTTATCCGATTAATCGATGGAATAATCAGTAGAATACTCGATTACTAAAATAATCGATAGCTGCAGCCCTAATACTAGTGAGTCATGGACATAAGGGCAGAGCAAGTTTAAATATCCTTTCTAGTCTATATTTCCATCTTGTAATGCCGCTGTTTTGGGGTATTGTTTTAAATACAAAATTATTTATAATAGAGCAGACAGTTTTTAATGGGTTATGTTATAGCCCTGCTTGTATTTATGAAATATACTGTACGATCATGTCGCCGTATTATTTACTGCCATGCGAGCTGCAAATTAAGCTGGGCGAGGCGCATGAGGCTCGCGAGCCGCGCAATGAGTAACACTGCATTAATGCATCCGAGTAATCAAACAATGTTCAACACGAGCGCTCACATTTGTGGCTGATAACAGAATGCTTTCTAAAACTCAACACTGAAAAGCTGCTTTAAACTATGTATTGTGAAAAGCGCTATACAAATAGACTTGAATCGAAATGAATATGCACAAACATTTAAAGTCAATCTAGTAGAATGTAAAAAGCAGAAAGTGTGGTGTTCACCTGTCTCTGGGAGTCGTTGAAGTAAGCTGGTACTGTAATAACAGCGTTCTTCGCCGGATGGCCCAAGTAGCTCTCTGAGAAAGAAAAGGAGTAACAGTGGTTAGACGGAGCTCTTGATGATTTCAGTGTTAATGTGCTTTCCTTCAGACAGATGGACTCACCTGCAGTCTCCTTCATCTTCATGAGAATGAAGGCTCCGGCCTGGCTGGGCGAGTACAGTTTGCCGTGGGCTTCCAGCCAGGCGTCTCCATTAGAGGCACGCACTATCTTATAGGGGACGTTTTTCCTGTCAATTACAGCAAAGTTCATCACTTATTTGCAAAAAACTAAATCTACATTATAGGGATGTTAATGGTTAATTGAGAATTGATTAATAGCAGCTTATCGATGGCCGATTAACAGATTTCAGCACAGATGCATTCAGTAATCTTTAGGGCTGGGTATTGACAAATTTCACAATTCCATTTCAATTCACAAGCTTGCAATTCAATATCGATTATTTTGGATATATATATCAGGTACAATACATGGCTAATTTTCTCAAGGAAACCAAATCTCTGAACTAATGCTGTAAACCATGGGAGTCAGTTGTAGCCTACTATAATATTGAAACTGATTTGTACAAACACTTAAATTACACTCAGTGATGTTTTTTTATAATAAAGTTATATTAACTTTCCAATTACATAATCATATTTCTACTCCAATTCGTGTTTGGATATACAACCATTTAAACGGTGTCAGTCATAAAAACATGCATAAATATTGAAAAATATAAAAAATTATAATGAATATGTAACAGGGTGTATATATTCAGCAAAACGCTCCTCTATAAAATTTTACAACGAGTTTATGGACACTGGATATGGTTTTTCTGAGGTAAATGTGACGTTACATGACATTGTTTAAAAGCTGTTTTACTGACGTCTTTCCGCGGTTGAAACACTGAGCGATTCCATGTGACATGATGCTGATTTCGGTAAGATGTGCATCTGAAAGTGTTAAAAGATACAGTACATTCATGTATATTTCATGCTGTAACTAGGATTAAAGCGGAAAAAAAATCAGCTTGTGTGCCGCTTCTCTTGAGCTGAGCTGCACCAAAAGGCCATTTATGTTTTTGAATTTCGTAATAAAATGGACGTAATTTGAAATCTGAGACTTTGTTTTACATCAAAGGTAACAAAGCAAAGATTGATTTATTGGATGGGAGATGCTACAATGTTCTGTTCATTCATCTGAAAACAGGATGACTAATCGATTCTTATCGGTATCGGTTCGTAAAAATGAGAATCGATTAAAATCGAGAAATCACTATTTTTTACCCAGCCCTAGTAATCATGTGAGCAGAGGGTGTGTCTAAGCATTTCTGTCCAGATGAGCAGATTTAGCAGAAGGAGAAACAATCACTGTACACGTCACACAAAGAACATTAATTGTGTTAACCACTAATCCATTTTATTGATTAGACTGGTTTATGAAATAATTGAATAATTTCAAGTCTTACAAATCTTTCTGAACTTCAGCGTCATCATAGCGCCGTCCAATCAGACGTTTAGTAGCGTAGAGAGTATTGTTGGGGTTGGTGACAGCTTGACGTTTGGCCGGCATTCCCACGAGCCGCTCTCCATCAGACGTAAAGGCCACCACTGACGGGGTCGTCCTCGCACCCTCTGCATTTTCCAGGACCTGTTACGATGACACACTTTGGATCAATAAACCGTATTTTACATAAGGCATCAATTTCAGGCAGAGAGTAGAGTTTATTATGCTGCAGACGAGTGCTTCCGCTTCTCCCACTCATGCGTATGTGGGGGAACGCAGCGCTGTTTTATCATATTACATACATTTGAGTGTGTTGAGAGTTATGTTATAATGCTACTCTGTGCGTTCGCTCGGCGGCTACTATGAGACACTTGCTCACACTGCAGTAAGAGATCGATATTAGGCATGGTAAAACATGGTACTCGCGGTAAATCAAGAAAAACAGATTTAAACAAAAAGACTAACTGTGTTGAGCTCTATAACAATGATTAGTTTTCTGTCGATGAATGATCCAAACAGTTGCTCACCCGTCTGATAAAACACAATATATTAAAGCGTCTTTGGTTGTTCCATGGTTTCCACAAAATAAAACCAGAAATCAAGGGTATGATGTCATTGACAGATGACGTACGGTCCGTGTCCTGGTTAAAATTGCTTATTTCTCTGGATTTAAACATTCGGGATAATGTAAGTGCACAAGTCAACAAAATATATAACATTGTTCTAGTGTTTTTTGGATATTTTAAGCCAAAAATCTTACATATTGTTCCTTTAAAAGGGCACCTATTATGCAAAATTCACTTTTATAAGGTGTTTGAACATAAATGTGTGTTGGCAGTGTGTGTACACAACCACTCTATAATGGTAAAAATCCACCCACTCTTTTTTAATCCCCATAAATCATGAGCAGTGTCTCAGAACAAGCTGTGTGCAGATTCTGGGGAATGTGACGTCAAATTTCACAGGCCCCGCCCACGAGTGTTGATGGACACTGCCATATTAGCAAAGACTCCGCCCTCAGAAAGCTGTACACAGTCCGCCATGTTTATATCCTCGCTAGAGAATTTAACAGCAGCATTCAAGTCAGAAATGTGTTCTTATTAAAGCTACTAAAGTTATTTAGTCAAGAGCAGTGAGTGATTTTGTTTTTCTTCTGTTGTTTGATTCGTATTAACAGCATATATAGCAGTAGGTACTGTATATTACACTGCTTTCACTTTAATACACAGATCTAATATACACACAGGATTTCTGTAACTTTCTGTATTAGTGCACAGACATAACCAACTGTTTTCATGTGAACTTTGTGTGTTTCTAACAATCTTGTGTGCATTTGACAGTTTAAATCGCAATAACACATAAGAGAACTAGTCTAGTTTAGCCTACTCACGGACGCACCGGCATCCAGCTCTCTGTGCGCGCTCAAGTTGAGAGTGATAAGGCTTTAAAACACATGCATATGATAATATTTTATGATGATGAAGAACTGCAATGTCACATGAGCATGTCTGCGATAGAGATGATCATCAAAACAAACAGATATCATGTTTCAGTTTTCGTGTTCATGAGCTGTGAAGGCTCCGCCCTCTGGGGGTGGGGAGCAGCAGCTCATTTGCATTTAAAGGAGACACACAAAACAGCTCATTTTTCTTAAACCCAAAAATCGGCATTTTCAAAATGGTATATTAAATGATCTGTTAGGAGTTTTGATCTGAAACTTCACAGGCACACTCTGGGGACACCTGAGACTTATATTACAAAAGGGGCATAATAGGTGCCCTTTAAGACCTTTTTAAGACCAAGTATTCTTCCTCAGTTTTTTGTATATCTTCCAAAAGGCTCAGAAACTTTAAGTTGATTTTTTCATAACTCATTGACATATTTGTTCTCGTTTAAAGCATAAACTCATTTCATTTTGTTAAATATTTCAAGACTTCATTTTTTATTTGCATCTCAAAGATGTTTAGATATTTGTATTGGAAAACAGGACAACAATACTAAGGAAGATGTTTTTTTTGCAATGCATGCAACATTTAATGCCATGATTATGAATTTAAAACGTTCTGCTCTAATTTAAGTCCCTTTTACGGTCATAATTTATGTAAGAGAAACCCTAATTTACTGGGATCTTTCTTCTACACCCCATAATGCTAACTGTCAGAAAAGTATTCATTCAGTAGGTTCACATTCACCGAAATGAATTATTTTTTGCCCAATGGCAATTCTTGGGGCAGATGTATTTTATAAGCTTTGTGAAAAAGTTCATGCATTAGGGAATTAACCTAGATTAATCTTTTCAACATGTTCAGAAACCAGTGACCAAGGTTTTTTACGCCTTGCCTATTAATATGTGCCAACACCATCAGACAGAAAAGCTATTTCAGTTATGGGTTATGTGCAATTAATTTCAAAAGAGAAATGTTGCCATTTTTAATAAACTACAGACATGTTAAGTTGTTTGTCCCACATCTCAAGAATGTGCTACTAAACATGTAAATATTTAGGATAAAGTTAACATTAAGCGTCTGGGCGCAAAGGTGATCGTTGAACCTACAACCTTTTGTTTACCAGGCCTAATCTTTAACCACTAAATTAACACATCATGGCCCAGTTTCATTGACAGGGCTTAGATTAAGCCAGGATTAGGCCGTAGTCAAATAAGGACATTAAGGTGCATTAGAAAAAAAAAACATTACTGGAGTGCATCTTGAGACAAAACAATGGTACTAACATTTTAAGATATGCCCGTGCAAGTTGCTTTCAGTTAAAACAGCTCAGACATGCTTAAGTCTGGTCTGTGAAACCGGGGGCATTAGTTATCTCTTACCTTTGCTTGTTTTCCCTCCATAACAGCCACGCAGGAGTTTGTGGTTCCCAGGTCAATACCAATGACAGCGCCTCGGATCGCCTCTGAACTGAAAAACCATACGACATCTCAGACACTCGTTCATAGACCTCTATGACATCCATGACAAAACAGTTCATAAGATACTCACGCATATTGGCGTCTGGCTGCAGTCTGGAGAGTTTGTTTAGTCAATCCATTCCAACAAGCCTAACAAAAATGAGGGGGAAAAACACCCAGAACTTCACTTGAATATAAAAATACATAATAGAAATAAGGGGGGGAATGACTAAATGAGATGCTGTACAGTGTGCAGTTAGTGCAAAAAGACAGAGATATACAGAATTACTAAATTTGAAAGGTCTGACCATGTGGTCATGTTGAAGCAAAGAGAATCACGTGGATTACAATAATTTGCTACTTCAAAAACTCAGTCAGTATACAGTGGCAAGTAAAAGTGAACCCCTTGCAGAATCTGTGAATAATTAACAAAATAAGAGATCATACAAAATGCATGTTGTTTTTATTTAGTACTGTCCTGAATAAGATACTTTACGCAACAGATGTTTACATATAGTCCACAAGACTAAAAAATAGCAGAATTTATAAAAATGACCCCGTTCAAGTTTATGAACCCTTGAATCTTAACACTGTGTGTCGTTCCCTAGATGATCCACAGCTGTGTGTGTGTTTTGTGATGGTTGTTTTTGAGTCTCTTGTTTGTCCTGAGCAGTTAAACTGACCAACGTTCTTCAGAAAAATCCTCCAGCTCCTGCAAACTCTTCAGTTTTCCAGCATCTTTTGCATATTTGAACCCTTTCCAGCTGCGACTGTATGATTTTGAGACCCATCTTTTCACACTGAGGACGATTGAGGGACTCAAACACAACTATTAAAGCTTCAAACATTCACTGATGCTCCAGAAGGAAACCTGATGCATTAAGAGCCGGGGGTGAAAACTTTAGAACAGGATGAAGATGTCTAAATGTTTCTTATTTTGTTTAAATATATATATTTTTTTAAATTCTCATTTATTACTGCCCTTTGGAAGCAACAGAAGATGCTTACAAGTTTCCTGGAAAACAAATTAAGTACAATTTACCTTGATTTTTTCAGCTCTTAATGCATCAGGGTTTCCTTCTGGAGCATCAGTGAATGTTTGAACCTTTTTTAATAGTTGTGTTTGAGTCCCTCAATCGTCCTCAGTGTGAAAAGATGGATCTCAAAATCATACTGTCACTGCGGGAAAGGGTTCAAATATGCAAAAGAATCTGGAAAACTGAAGAGTTTGCAGGAGCTGGAGGATTTTTCTGAAGAACACTGGTCAGTTTAACTGCTCAGGACAAACAAGAGACTCAACAACCATCACAAAACACACACACAGCTGTGGATCATCCAGGGAACAACAACGTATTAATCAATGATTCATACAGTTTTGAACAGGGCCATTTTAATAAATTCATCTATTTTTTGTCTTGTGAACTATATGTAAAATATCTTAATCAGGACAACACTAAATTAAGAAAATAACATGCATTTGGTTTAAAATTATTCACATTTTCTGCAAGGGGTTCACTTACTTTTTCCTGCCACTGTATATCATTTATGATCAGCCAGATGAAGGTAAGCTCGAGATGCTTCAGGGACACTTCATGAAGGTCATTCCCTCTTCCTCAACTCCACAGACACCAAATGAATGACCTCCACTGCTGTTTACAAACTATACACTGTCTAGATAACAATAAATCATGTCTCTTAAACAAAGCACTTACATAACGCGGTTACACAGCAGAAAGCAGGCTAGTCACGTGAACATTTGGGCTTTGCTAAATGCTAGGAGCAAATGATTAGCTTAAAGCTTTTCTCTTCCTACTTTTTTGTGCCTTTGACAGATTTTATATGATGCCTACTACCATTACAAATCACTTCAGGCAAATGTCAACGGATCCAATTAGTTACCAAACCCACTTCACTGCAAACTACAAGGCAAACTGCCCGCTAACAAACATGTCGGCTCGATATAAAGAGATGTGCCTGAATCAAATACCCTCTGAGAAATGAGCCTGACTGACAGCACTCTTAAGGGCACTCAGTAGTGGTGCAGAAGTCACTCACCTTCTTGATGAGACCAGACACACTGCTAGAGGTTTTCTGAGAGCACGACACATTTCTCACCGCTGTTCTCGCCGCAGACAACATCTTTCACGCGTTTAATAGCTAATATAAATGAACGTTGAGTAACAGGTCTTTGCGAAGCCAATGAATGTCAGATAAACGCGCTCCGATGGGTCACTCTCAGGCCCTGTGCTTCTGTAACGCTTCTGATGAAGTCTCACTGACGTTCTTCTAGAATTATCCAACACCACATGGCGATCAGGAGGACCTCATAGCTGGCCACAAAGCGCCTGAGCAGAATACGACATTGGGCTTTAAACTTTAAAATAGCACTGTTGTTTAATGCGATTATCCGATGTGTGTTACACGCTACTGTCGTCGGAAATTATATTAATCTCAGCCAAAAATACGATTAAATAAGTATTGAATGGCAAACTACACAAGGCACATACGTGGACATCAAAAGCTGCAATCCTGAAGGTCAAACCACAATCTTTCGTAGTCATTACATCATTCTCATTACTTCAATTAAATATTCTTTTTTATTATTATTATTACATTCTGCCAGGCCTCTCAATGCATCTGTTAAACATTATATTTGGGTGTTTTTATTGATACACTAAAAAATAAATATAATTGAATTATTTTCCTAAGCAAATTTGGGCTCTTCATGTAAAAGTTTTATAAATTCCTTTTTTTTACTATTATAGTTTTTATGTGATATTTTGTATTGTTCTACATGGTTGTACCACTGTACGCTACACTCTAAAAATGTTGGGTTAAAAACAACCCAAGTTGGGTTGAAAATGGCAAACCCAGTGATTGGGTTGTTTTAACCCGGATGTTGGGTTAAATGTTTGCACCATGTGCTGGGCAGTTTTATTTAACACAACTATTGTTTAAAAATTACTATATGACGGGCTTAAAATTAACCAAAAATAGGTTGGAAATTAATTATTGTTTAATTAAAAATTAAACTTTTTTTTATATAAATGTTCATTTATTAAACATATTAATAAATGTTCATTCCCAACATATTTTGGGTTCATTTTAAGCAAGCAATACAGTAATTTTTAGACAATATTGAGTTAAATAAAATTAACCCAACCGCTGGGTTAAAACAACCCAGTCGCTGGGTTTGTCCATTTTCAACCCAACTTGGGCTGTTACAATTATTTTATTGTTAATATTATTATTAGTATACAATTTTACAAATTGCTCATTTTTGTATCTGTTTGATCTGTATAATTACATACTGAAATACCATTGTCATTATCATAGCCTATTAGACAAGTTTCACATTCATTGGAGTAAATGTATGAACCATATTTTCTGTTTTTCTTTAAAAAAAGAAGAAGAAAAAAAGGAAATTATATAGATACTGTTTTGAGGCCCTTTATGATTTTTCTAAGATTATTTTGTTTGTTTGTGGTGTCCGGTTTCCTCAGAAACCTCAGACAAAACCTCAGAAAAGTCATGCTATCCAGCAGTGTATTGCACTTGATTATATGCATGGATGTATGAGAATGAATGATCCACTGACACGGTGACAATTCTGTGAGGAGACAAAGTTTAGCCACCTTGCAAAGCCATCTAACCCAATTCATTTCCTCCTCAGGTGCTCTCTCCTGTGGGCTATTTCTGTTCAGGCATCAGGTCCATATGGCTTTATGTGACACTGGGTCCAGACAACATTCAGAGGCTTGACCTTCTACATCCAGCCATACCCTCTGGAGGAACTGAAGGATATCACCTGTCACAAACTTCACATAACACCTGGTTTCACACTTCATCTATATAAGAAGCAGAACTGAATGAATGAAATGAGCATCCAGTCTCTGACAGTAGGTGGCACTCATGGAAAAGCAGAAATACTAGAGTGAGCCCTAAACACGACTTTCTGCTTCTGTTCTGACATCCTTTTATTGTCACAATTATCACGAATGGAAGAAAGGAAGTCAGAGAGTAGCTTATTAACAGCCCTTCAGATTTTTTTTATATATTCGTTGGTGTTTGTCAAACAGTACCAAATACTTAAAGACGCCTTTTGTTTCAAACACTCGTTTACGAGTAGGCCATAATATCGCATTTGAAGATGTTCTGTGTCCAAAAGTTGTCATAGTTTCAGTGACAATGACATAAATTATAAACCAAGTGTGAGAAGAGTTTTCATGTTATTAAATTTTAACAAAAATGTAGGCTACTTTGTACCAAGGGGGCGTTTTCCCCCTTCCCACAGGGTGGGGTAAAATGCCCCTCTGTCACTCTGACAAAGCAATTTATTTACACCAAAATCAGAGTACAAAAGACAAGCTAAAACAACAGTGGATAAATATGATTGTTTATTAATGATTAACCATGCTGAAAACCAGCCTATTTGAAAAATATTGTTAGCTGATGCTAACTAGCTAGCTGATGCTAACTTGAGGTAATTTTTAAATATAAAGTCCAAATATTTTTATTCAACCACCTAGTTAGACATTTGATGGGAAAACAAAGGATGTGATGTTCAGACCACGGTAACTAGGCTACAGTAATTATGATAGTGATGCCCCCCTGGGGGCGTTTTACCCCACAGACTAGGTTTTTAAAAAAAAACAAAAAAACAAAGGCCATTCTAGAAATATAATTATATTTCCCTTAAATACTCCCTAACTACAGGCCTTAATATTCTCATATCATGTTCTGTAAAACAACTTTTCTTACTGTGAAATTAGTTTTCTCTCAGGTACGTCGCCAGTGTAATCTTCACTGACTTTATCTTTATTAAGTATAAAGTAAAGACATGTAGGCTATGAGTAGGGTAGAGTGCCCCCCCTACTCATACATGTCTTTACTTTATACTTTTTTATTGTGTATTGTTTTATTATTTTAAATGGTCAATGTTCATTTTGTTATTTGAAAAAAGTTAATTAACTTACTATTTAGGGGAAAACACTTAAATTTGGTTATCTTTTCAATCTTTTTTATGTAATACAATTCAATGCCGTTATAAAAGTTTCAGCAATTAAACTAATACAGTCACATGCCCATTTGACTTGTTTGCTTGAGATATATTTTTTGTTATTTATATATCTCTCAGTATTTTTAACATGGTTCTATTTGCTTCACACTTAAGAGGTGGTGACTGGTGATGACCAGGGGGTGTGCAATGATCTCCTTGAGACTGAGGGACATGCTGAAAGCTCAGATTCAGTGGTGGACGGGGCTGTGGTGCTGAAGAAAGATGTTGGGGTGCTCTTCGCTCTGCTTTACACTCCCTATAGCTGAACACTTCTTACTGTCACTGAGAATAGACTGTTGCAGTCAGAAATACACTTAAAACTTATGACCATTTCATGTCAACACAATGTTTCAGCATGTTCTTAATTAAGGATTTTCAATAGTAACCTGTGTGTGTGTGTGTCTGTGTGTGTGTGGTCTTGGTAAACCCAACATTATGGGGACAAAATACAATATACTCGAAATCCTTAACCTTTGTGGGAAAATTTTTTGGTTCCCATGAGGAAAACAGCTTATAAATCATACTAAGTGATTGTGGCAAGCAGGGCGGGGCCAAGAGCCATGGCAACGGAGTGAGTGTTAATGAGCGTCACCTGTGCCTCACACCGGTCTTGAGCTTCACGGAGGAGCTCCGGAAGGATGAAAGAAGGATTGAAGGAAGGAGGAAGGAAGAACAAACTGTCAAAGAGCCTGGTGGAGGACCAAGAATTTATTTATTTTTGTCTCTGTCCCTCCTCATCCTTACCCCAGGTGCTACAGCCACCCCGGAGGAGGGAGGGGAATAGAGAGTCTTGTGGGTGCCCCCTGGCCTACGAAGGGTGATGGGGATATGTGGCAAGTAGGCGGATGGTGTGTAGTAGTCACGCAGTGGCGTGAGTGTTAATGAGTGTCACCTGCGCACCACACCAGTTTTGAGTCTCACAGAAGAGCTCCGGAAGGATAAAAGGAGTGACGACAGTGAAGGACAAGAGAGGACCAGGCCTGGACTTTATGTTGTTGTTTTAGTTTAAGTGGCAGTCATCCATAAGGGGCTGCCGCTTTACTTACATTTCAATGTTTGTTTATTTTGAAATTTAAAGTTCGCCAGTTTCCACCTCCTTCTTTCATGAGCCTTTAAACCTTGCTACACCAGCATATAATTTTGTCCGTAATGTCCAATGTCATGATGAATTTGCAGCAGAATTAAATCTAAAATATGTAGATCCTTGGCCAATATTACCAGAACACTCTATTTCACTTCTGGGTCACAAGAAGTCATTACACCTACATCAGTTTGAGCCATTGGCCACAACTCCTGTGGTCGAACAAGAAATTGAGGAACAAAAATATATATCTGTTTTTTCAAGAATGAATCCTCCTTTAAACCTCTGGATTATTGGATGCATTCTCATACCTCCATTGTGTGACTTCAGAAACCTTTTGAATTTCAGCAACTCTGTTTGCTCCACAGCATTTGAATCTTAAAGTCTCATTTCGAACATACTTAGGTGCTGTCTGACCAAAAAACAAAATACTGAAATTGCATTTTCAGGTCCTTCTTCTACAACGAGTACATGCGACTAGCAAGTGTGGCAGCTGTGAGCTCCAGACGAGGGATAGTGATAGATCTTAAAGGCGTCACTCTTGCTTTACCCATTAGAAGAAAGGAATGTGCAAGTTGTTGGTCATTATAAAGTAGTAATACAATGCCATAACCTCACTGGCGTACGAAAAGTGATGCAATTGAGCAGATGGAGCTCCTCCAAAGTCATCAGGCTTCAAACACCTTTGAACCTCAAACTTCTCTAATTCATTAAGCTCCTCCAATCAACTTGTCTATTGCTGAATGTACACTGCTGTCCCATCCGATTCTTTCTTTACACAGATTTTGAAGTATCATTTTGGAACGTAGAATCACAGGAGACAGAAAACCAAGAGGGTCGTAGATAGAACTAACGATATAAAGAATTCCTCTTCTGGTAAGAGGTCTATCTTTAATGGTCACCTTGAACTTGAAGACATCAGACTCAGCACACCACTGCACACCCAATGCTCTTTCCAAAGGTAAGGTGTCAGGTTCCAAGTTCAGATTCTTAATTTTCTTGTCTCTGTCTTCCTTGTGTACGGCGTTCAACACAGTGTGGCTGTTACTTATCCATTTTGTTAATCTAAAATCCACCACTGGCACACATTTCAGTGAGCTTTTGGTACAATTGCACAGCATCTGGATCTGTAGGCA
The DNA here is from genome assembly GCA_039654625.1 of Rhinogobio ventralis. NCBI lineage: Eukaryota > Metazoa > Chordata > Actinopteri > Cypriniformes > Gobionidae > Rhinogobio > Rhinogobio ventralis. Next base: position 35,537,877 of record CM077198.1, read on the forward strand.
CAGGTACAAGACAATCATCTACATAGAAGTTATTGAAGACAACGTCTATAGTCTTGTCATCATACAGATCCTTATGGTCCTCTGCACACCTTCTCACTTCATAACTAGAGCAACTTGGAGATGATGTTGCTCCAAACAAATTAAACTACCATTCTTTATTCTTCCAGATTGCCATCAATGTTTCCTCCTGGCCACCAAAGAAACCTCAAGAGATCCCAGGATGCACCTTGACTTGGTGAAACATTGTTTCTATGTCAGCCATTATGCCAACATACTCCATTCTAAATAGTACAATAACACTCATTAGATGATTAGTTAAATCTGGACCTTGCAGAAGATGTTTGTTCAATGATGTTCCCTGGTATGATGCTCCACAGTCAAACACAACTCTGATCTTTGTTTTTTTGAGATGATACACCCCATGGTAGTGTTGAAATCAAGACCACCTAATCCGAGACCAAGTCGAAACCAAGACCAATGTGTGTTGAGACCAAGACCAGACCAGCACTCCTTAAATTCATAAAGATCCACACTACTGCTTGAGAAATTACTTATTTTTAATCAATAAACATAAGTAGAATAAGACACTATATAGAGCTGTTACCAATCAAATGAAATCATTAACAAAATTCAAAATTCATCAGAAGATGCATCTGAATTGGTAAATTACAAATGCATAAATAATGTTGAGAATAATGTTTAAAAAATGTTTTATTTAATGTTTGTAATATAGCAATATAATGTTTGCAATCATGCTCAAATTTGTGAAAACAGCTCTCTTGCTCTTGTGATATTGCTTAATTATATCACATGTTATAATATAAAAATCCAGATCTCATACAAATACTTTTTTGCAACAATATCTTGAATTTTGTGAGCATTTGTATTCATTTTGGTTTCATTTTTGACACAATCCCTCATTTCTGAACCAGCACAATAAATTAATCAAAGTAGAAATAAGTTATTGATTGCATCTGAAGCAGTAAGTTTGACATCCAATCACATTAATGATGTTAATAATTAAATCAGACAATGCACCGGCAATTTAGTAATATCCCAGCAGTTGTGGTCTTGACCGGTCTTGAAACAAAATCCAGAGTCCTCTAAGTCTGAGACTGAGACAAGACCGAGTACAAATGTGGTCGAGACAGAGACAAGACCAAGACCTTCAAAAAATGGTCTTAAGACCGGTCTCAAGACCAAGACCGGTCTCGAGTACTACAACACTACCCCATGGTGAGGTATATACCATAAGCATCCATCATGTTTATTCCAGTTCAGCTGTGGGAACCTTTTCAGCATGACATTCCCCATAAAGGTGGTATAATCAGCATGAAAAGAGGCGTTTCTTCTAAATCTTCTTCTGAGATTTAGAGATCTATTCCTTGGCATGACTATCTTTTCATTTCCAAGCTGAAGGCCAATGTGATAATGCCCATCGATCAGTCTTGCTAACACTGACACAAAATCCATGAATTGGTGATCATCCTTTGACATTCCTATCTGTTCCTCTTGAACACATTCAGGAAACTCATCCCACAACTCCCACAACTCATCCAGTTTCATAACTGTAATCATATTAACAGTCATGATATGAGGATGGTCTTCAACAACATGCTCTTCCAGTCTCTTAGTTATTAACTGTCCACCCAAACATGGTCTTTATAATGTATGGGCCAATGTCTTGACTATGAATAATCTGCCATGGCTCCATTGCCTCTGGCACATTAGCTTCAATCAATAGCTCAACACCAGCATCGATTGAAGGCAAACATATGTGACTTAAGTGAGGCCAACAAGCAGGATCATTTTGCTTTGTTTACAGGCATGATTTTCTGTGTGTACACTTCTGGTAAAGCACAGTAATGCTCTTGATTCAATCCGGATACCTCCAAATCCGTAAAAACATAACAGAAGATGGATTTTTCCTGGTTCATGCTTCTCATTAGAATATTTCTTTCTTTGCAGAGAGATTGAGCTTGGTCATTAAACTCTCAGTGCAGAAAAATGCCGTGCTCCCAGAATCCAGGAAAGCGTAGGTCATTACAATTTCCTTTCTTTTCCTTTCCTGTATTTCACACATACAGGAATGATAAACAGTGCACAATTATCCTTACCAGCCCCAGTAAAACTGGATTGAAGTGAGACCAAAGCATTGCCCACTGTTGGCTTTGACTCTGTTTCCCTGTTATACTGAGTGCCTTTTTTTCTCTGGTGAAATAATACAAAGAACGCTTGGATGTTTGAGGTGGCATATCTTACATATGCTTCTCTCCTTGCAATTACAGCTGATATGACCTGTGTATTAGCAAACGAAACAAATCCCCTTTTTCTTCTTCTTCTTCTTCAAGAAATTAATCTTTTCTCCATGAGATTTTCCAGCAAGCGTGTTCCAGCATGCTTGTCCAAGACATGTTCTCCTTCACAGAAGAGACAGATTTAACAAGAATGTCTTCCATGTTAGTGGCAAGATTCAACTAATTTGTGTAGCGAATATCCTGCATAGCATTACAACACTACAACATAGCATTACAACTCTACAAAAAAAAAAAGGTTGTAGTCCTGCCAAAACCTGAGGAATCAGAAACCGGGCTGGAGCTTGGGCACAGGTGACCCAGGCTTATCCAGAGGAATTGTAAACCAGAGCGGAGGCAGTGGAACTGGAGACTGGGGCAGAGCTGGTGGAAGAGGTGACCCCGGGTGGAACCAGAGGAACTGAAGACCAAAGGAACCAGGTGGAGCCACAGGGGTTTTCAATGGATCAGAGGTTGAACCCAGCTCAGGATCTTTATTGACGATAGTGGTAAACAGGTAGTGAACAAGTTTTTAAGCTTAACCTGAGCAGATATCCATCCAACAGTCGAGTCTGTTGATTAAGATGGATCCATACAGGAGGAATGAAGAAGACGGGAGATTATAACCACAAGAGAGATTGACGAAGATCTGAGTTTTTGTGCCAGGGAGAAGTGAGTCTTTAAGAAGAGCGTTTGTGATGAGTATATGTGCAGTCCTTGATTAGCAAGTGATGAGAAACAGGTGTAAATCTGCAGTCCATGGAGAATGGGCAGAGAGTGAAATAAGGTGGTGAGCCAGTGCAGGTGACACAGTAGGAATAAAGGAAGAACATATAAATACAATATAAAAGACTAAAAACTTGTGAGTTACTAAGGCTGTGCACAATAGTGATGTAAAGTCCGCAAACCGGTTTTCTCGAACCGGTTCTTTTGGACAGTTCGTTTCAATGAACCGGTTAAAAAAACAATTAATCGATTCCTTACGTCATCACGCAACGATGTCACTACGCATTTCTTTTCTAAAACTTGAGTATCATGTTATATCAGTGAAGCATTCAAATAAATTAATTTGTGTCAACGCATATTGAAACATTCAGATAAAAAGTTATTTGTGTGAACACATATTGCTTATTATTGCCTTTCATTCACTTACGTTAATGGTGTTTGTGGTCACAGTTTCATTCGCAGATCCTTTATGTCGGATACGACTGACCAATATTGAGTAGCCTACATCTTGGGTAAGATTCCTAAAAGTTTCGCACCTACAGACATTGATGCACAAATACGGATATGTTCAACATATACTTTATTGCCAAAAGTATTGGGACACACCTCCAAATCATTGAATTCAGGTGTTCCAATCAATTCCATGGCCACAGGTGTATAAAATCAAGCACTAGGCATGCAGACGCTTCTACAAACATTTGTGAAATCAGGAGCTCAGTGAACTCAAGCGTGGTAACGTGATAGGTTGCCACCTGTGCAATAAGTCCATTCGTGAAATTTCCTCACTACTAAATATTAGTCAACTGTTAGTGGTATTATAACAAAGTGGAAGCAATTGGGAACAACAGCAACTCAGCCACAAAGTGGTAGGCCACGTAAAATTACAGAGCAGGGTCAGTGCATGCTGAGGTGCACAGTGCACAGAAGTCTCCAACTTTCTGCAGAGTCAATAGCTACAGACCTCCAAACTTCTGTGGCCTTCAGATGAGCTCAAGAACAGTGCGTAGAGAGCTTCATGAAATGGGTTTCCATGGCCGAGCAGCTGCATCTAAGCTTTACATCACCAAGTGCAATGCAAAGCGTGGGATGCAGTGGGGTAAAGCACGCCGCCACTGGACTCTAGAGCAGTGAAAACGTGTTCTCTGGAGTGACCAATCACGCTTCTCTGTCTGGCAATCCCATGGATGAGTCTGGGTTTGGCGGTTGCCAGGAGAACGGTATTTGCCTGACTGCATTGTGCAAAGTGTAAAGTTTGGTGGAGGGGGGATTATGGTGTGGGGTTGTTTTTTAGGGGTCCCAACTTTGTGGGAACAGTTTGGGGATGGCCCCTTCCTGTTCCAACATGACTGCACACCAGTGCACAAAGCGTCGGTCCATAAAGACATGGATGAGCGAGTTTGGTGTGGAGGAACTTGACTGGCCCACCTCAACCTGATAGAACACCTTTGGGATGAATTAGAGCGGAGACTGCGAGCCAGGACTTCTCGTCCAACATCAGTGCCTGACCTCACAAATGCGCTTCTAGAAGAATGGTCAAAAATTCCCATAAACACACTCCTAAACCTTGCGGAAAGCCTTCCCAGAAGAGTTGAAGCTGTTATAGCTGCAAAGGGTGGGCCAACTCCATATAAACCCTACAGATTAAGAATGGGATGTTATTAAAGTTCATGTGCATGTAAAGACAGGCGTCCCAAAAATGTTGCCAATATAGTGTATCTAAAGTATATAGAAAGAATAAGTCCTTGATTTAGCTTAAAAACGTAAAATATAATTTGCATGCACAATAAACTATAGAAAAATGTATATACAACTCTCGACAGACATGTTTTTGCAGGTTTTAATAAAATGTTATTTAATAACAGTAGTAAACCTATTTCCAGTGTGTACCTCAGGCTTGCAGCTCACTCATCAGAATCCTCAGTAATCCTCTGCAAACTTCAACAGTTGGTTGAACCGACTCATTCGGTTCTTTTTTAGTTGGACGTGCTACTTCGGCTGTGCGTCTTGCGTCCTGAACCCGGAACTAAAGTTCGATTCAGTTCGATTACTGAACCGGGTTTTCCGCTTACTTCATATGAACCGGCTCAAAAAAACGATTCGTTCAAGAATCGAACATCACTAGTGCACAATGAATAATGAGTACATTTTGTCCCTCCTGTGAAAGGATATATTAATGTACAGGTGTATGAACGATTGGAACACACCCAGAGAGTTCAGGTCAAATGCCAAAAAGAGGATCATACTGGGGCTTAATGGTTCTGATATCATATTATATTTTTCTTTCATGATTGGTGATAGTGGTAAGTAATCAACCTTACCAATCCCCCTAGAAGAGGGCTGGACAATGATTAATAGAAGAGCTTCTTGCATATGTTATTTCTATCCCTGAGGCCGAGTGCATGAGTGTGGTCTATATTTGACACTGAAGTGTTTGGTTCACCCGTTTACTGTGGAGTCAGCTGTGTCAGATGGACAGACTGTAATGTGAGATGAGATTTGAACGTACTTCCTCACTTTACTCTGCACCTTATACCTACCCAGACAACCTGCAGTCAAGCGAGTTAATCTCTTAACCTATAGCCCAGTCTAGTGCCTGTCTCCATTTCTTTTACCGGGTAGAAGACATCCTTTCGAAGAGGGGGGTGAAAAACATTTGCTGTGCACTCTCTTTGAGAGGGGAAGAGGGCAACAAGGTGGGTTTTGTCTTCTTAACTTCCTTTAGCCTTGGTTTTGTGAGCCCACTGGAATTTTCCTTGGCCCCTCCACACTAACAGGATACACCGGTACGTCTCCAGGTTGTGAAACAGGTACACTGGTGGGATACATGCAAAGAAATGTTTTTTTCTTAGTTTGAGAGGTGGCTAATTAGTTGCTTTGACAGAATGGATATTTGTTGTAATCAGACATATATGTTGATTTGCTCCAGGGTTTGCTCATGTTTGACAGACAGACATTACATGGTTGTGCAAAAACTATATCTGGCTTCAGTGCTGATGCTGAAAAATATGTTCATAGGTGCTACATTTAAACTCCATTCCACTCTTCAAAATGCTATCCAGATGATTTTGTGAGGAAATATTTGGAAAACTGTAGATGAATCCAGTTTGTTAAAGTACTAAACAGACATTAGAATGCAATCTTTGATGTAGGTCTACATATGTTTGATCAACCAAAAGGAAAAAAAATAATGTAATATTTTTTTATTATCCCATCAGGACACTTCAATTGCCATTACATTTTTTAGTGATTCTTTGCAAAACCCTGTTCTTATCTTTCTGTATGGGATCTGGAGTCTCTATTTGGTTCTTTGGAGTTCTTGATGTTTCATGTTAGGTCCTCCAATAGCATATTAGTTTTTGTGTGCTTTATGGTACTGGTAGATGATTTTCAAAATAACTAGTTTTAACTCAAAAAACTTCTTTATGGAATTTTCCCCCTATGACATCAGGCTGTAAATCATTTTTTGAATTGTAACTGGAACCTTTATTTGTAAGGTGTACCTCATTATACAATCACATTCACCAGGTGATTTGTGGAAATAATAATGATAATTATTACAGGATAATTAGTATACATTGAAACTGACAGAGGTGGATTTTTTCTGATTATTTATTTAATAAATCCTCTTAGCTGTCTGCTCAGTTTACTTAACTAAAATGAGTTAAAGCAACTAAATGTTATTACGTCAATGGAAATTTAATTGATAAAATGTTAAGATAACTTAATCCAATTGTGTTGGGATTGCATGAATCAATGTTGTTGCATTGACTGAAACTGAGCAGTGGATTTCTAGTTCCCAGCATGCTTTGCTTTGAGTACATTTTGAAATTAAGTCCTATTTAATGTGTTTACTTGTTAATGTTCAGTTATGTTTGACATTTAAAAGAGTTTCTGTTGATTGTTCATTGTGGTGAAGAGTAAAGCTTGTGGTTAGGCTGTGGGTGGCTACATTCAATTAAATTTAATTCACATTTATTTGTATTACATTTTTCACAATGCATATCGTTTCAAAGCAGTTCAAATGCATTACAATTTGAGTAATCTGTTATCAGAGGTGACTGTGTCCAAGTTTCAGAAATGTATGCACATATACAAACACGCAGTTATCATCAGGTATTAATTTTAGCTTTGGTGCATGTTGATTCAGAGTTTGCGTCATCTGAGGTCCTCGCAGGAGTTAGCGCCGTCTCTTCACAGGTGTTGGTCATCTGAAGTCTTCATAAGAGGCTGGATCCAGACCGGAGCTGACGTAATCTCATCATAGGCATCCCGAGATGTGCTTTTGATCTGATATAACTGGAGTGCAAGGTTATGAGATGCAATATGTGAATGTTTGGCTAAAGAGATGCATCTTTAATCTAGACTTAAACTGGGAGAGTGAGTCTGAGCCCCGAACATTATCAGGAAGACTGTTCCAGAGTTAAGGAGGCAAATGTGAAAACGCTCTCCCTCCTTTAGTGGACTTAGATATCCTAGGTACCACCAGAAGTCCAGAGTTTTGTGATCTTAAAGAGCGTGATGGATTTTAACGCAATGTTTTTTTACTTGTTTATTACATTTACTTGGTTTTTACAACTCAACTTAAGCACAAGCTCACCTCTTCACCACCATGGTAAAAAAAAATCTATAAACTCTTTTAAATGTCTAAAATAACATTGTTTCGAAAGCTAAACGTCCATTACCATAACTGAACTTCAGCTCCGGAGGCTTCCTAAAGCTCAGCATTTGTACACACTGTAAAGACAGTAACGATGGCGTCGATTTTACCATCTCAATCCGAGCGCGAGTCTGATGATGAAACATTGGAAGAACTAGTTATTCAACCCGAACCGTTTCTCAGTGATACGCTACTCATTTTGAGGTTCATTATGAGAAGTTGCAGCTGTAATTCCTCACCATCAGCATTAAGAAGAGTACATCCATCAACAAACCCATTTGTATATTTCTAATTCATTGTGGTGTACATGCAGGAACTGCATTACATTACATTAAGTAGAAAATATATACATCAATAATTATTCATACTTACAGGTTGTGATTCTGAGGAGCTGGTCAAAATAAACTGGTACTGACCCATCTTTCAAGAACAAGCGTTTTGCGAATCCCGCGTTGAACTCTGAGATTTGAGAAGCAGTCGTCAGTAAACCGATGTGTTTGAGGGCGGGACAAGTTGTTTGCGGGTGGACGACGTACAACATGGGCGGACATTATGCATATGTGTTTTCTAGTGACGTAGAACCGTAACGCAGTGAGATTTCAAATACAAATGACTCGTTTAGGTGGTTCAGAGACGATTCTTTCTTTTGGGAGACATTAACTTTATTTATCATGCACTTTCGACTTTACAACTTTGCAGAACGTTTACAATCACAAACAGATACACACTGCATGAAAGGGAATATTTGAAAAACCATCATAGGGGCACTTTAAACACTGACAACTCATTAAACACAGAAAACGTACACAACTCTGCATAAGGCACCAATTTGACCAGCGGCAGCAATGGTTGGATCAACAAGAGTGAATTATGTTCAGGGAATGCTCACAGAATGTCAAAGGAAATTGGGGTGATCTCATTAAATTAGGATTAATTTTACACATCAGCACAACTACCCTAGTTTATGTTCAAATCAATCTATTCAACCATGTGGAAATGGTGTAAACCAACAAGCTTTTTTTTTTTTTTTTGAGTCAGATGGCACTTTCAAATCCAAACCTGGGGGAAAGATTTATCCTACACCATGTGTTTCTAAATGCAACACACAGAAGGCACAACAAAATTAGCCCAGGAGCTGCTCAGGTTTCGTTGCTTCACTCTATTGAGTACCAGTGAAAGGACAGTAACGGGGTTAGGCTCATAGCATTGCTATGGATAAAGTCAATGATCTGTTTACAAAACTTGCTCAAGCATACTTAAAGCAGAAGACATTGAGAGTGCAGAAAAGAGAGAAATATTTTTTCTCCTTTTTTTTTGCAACTTTACTGTAACTTGACCACTTCAAATTCTGTTTCTGATCTATGCTTGCAAGCTGAAGCGTGAGATTTCTCAAGAACATATTACAACTTTCACCAGTAGTGCACATTGTAATTGTGCATTAAGACAAAATCTTCCTTCCATCAACTGTATTTAAACAAATAAACATAATAAACCCTTCATGCCCTGCTTAACTCAGTCTTTCTCTTTTCTTGAATTCTCAAGTGTCTCCTACTGGGCTCATCAACACACGCTGGAGATACTGGAAACATGGCACAGTAAGAGACAGACAGAAAGATGGATGCTGTTTAAAGAAATTGTGGTAACACTTTAGAATAATGGTCCATCATTAATAAGTAGCTATGCAGGAAGTAATGCAGGACTAATGAGTACTACTACCATTAACTAATATAGAAACAAGCTTAACTAATCAGTAAGTAATATCGAATTTAGGACTAAGATAGTTACTTATTAGGTAATCAATAATTACTGAATGAGATTGGTATCACTAAGAACTAATAAGTAACTATGACAAATGATAAAGAATTACTAATTAATTACTAATCACAACATTAGTGTGTCTGAGATGTGAGTGATTATCTTTTTTTTACCCTTAACGTGGTCATAAAAGGCCTCATAATTACTCAAGTGTTACCTAGTCATTCTGCAGGAACTACTAGTGATCTGGACCATTATTTTAAAGTGAAAAAGAGTTTTTTTCACTTTAAAATAATGGTCCAGATCACTAGTAGTTCCTGCAGAGTGACTAGGTAACACTTGAGTAATTAGCGATGCATTTTATGACTATATTCAGAGTAAAAAAGATGACTGATTACGTCTCAGACGCACAATAATGTTCTTTATAATTATAGTTAGTTAATAGTTATTAATGAGGCTAATCTCATTCAGTAATTATTGATTACTTAACAAGGAACTATTGTTACTACTATTGTTATTGTTCCTATTAGGAACTACCTACATTTTATATTACTTACTGATTAGTTGAGCTTGCTTCTATATTAGTTAATAGTAGTAGCTGAAGTGTTAATGTAGTAGTACTCATTAGTCCTGCATTACTTCCTGCACAGTTACTTATTAATGACGGACCATTATTCTAAAGTGTTACCGAAATTGTTTACTCAAAAAATGACAACTCTGTCTATATTTACTCACCCTCAAAACCTGAGTGACTTACTTTCTTCTGTGGATTTTCATTTAAAAAGTATGAAAACTGTGCCGGTTACTTTTTTCATGCAGTTACAATGAACAGGTATTAAAGCTTTCATAGCACCAGAAGTAGTTCAAGCCTTAAAGGGGTCATAAACTGCATTGTTTTATAATGTTTCCTGTGATGCACTTATAATGTTAGTATGATTTTTACATCAAAAATTGTCATAATTTAGAAATAAAAGGCATTTTTCCTACCCTCATTTTAGCCTCTGATTTGAGCTCTGTTTGAAGGGGCGTGTCTGCTGTGAGACTTCAGTGTAAACGCCCACTGCTGTGATTGGCTGCTGTGAGACTTCAGTGTAAACGCCCACTGCTGTGACTGGCTGCCGTGAGACTTCAGTGTAAACGCTCACTGCTGTGATTGGCTGCCGTGAGACTTCAGTGTAAACGCCCACTGCTGTGATTGGCTGCTGTGAGACTTCAGTGTAAACGCCCACTGCTGTGATTGGCTGCTGTGAGACTGCAGTGTAAACGCCCACTGCTGTGATTGGCTGCCGTGAGACTTCAGTGTAAACGCCCACTGCTGTGATTGGCTGCTGTGAGACTTCAGTGTAAACGCCCACTGCTGTGATTGGCTGCTTTGAGACTTCAGTGGAAACGCCCACTGCTGTGATTGGCTGCTGTGAGACTTCAGTGTAAACGCCCACTGCTGTGATTGGCTGCTTTGAGACTTCAGTGGAAACGCCCACTGCTGTGATTGGCTGCTGTGAGACTTCAGTGTAAACGCCCACTGCTGTGATTGGCTGCTTTGAGACTTCAGTGGAAACGCCCACTGATGTAATTGGCTAACATCTTTGCATAAGAAATAGCTAGTATTACATTTGGAACTCTCTCGAAAACTTTTAGCACGTTTTTACTATTACAGCTCTCATGATTAACTAATGTGAAAAGTGTTGATTATAGCATTATATTTAGATCTATGGCATTATATTCAGATGGTGGCATGAAAGGTTGCAGTGATGAGCATTGTAGCTGATCAGACATGTTGAGTTCATGAATGCAGTGATCTCGTCATTGTAACTCGATTTCTGCACACTAACGAATGCTTTCATCATAACTAACAGTGCAAACACAATGTAAATAAGAGATTCGTTGATTATAACGGGACTTTTGGCGCAAGTCCAGAACTCAGTCACTGATAAACTCACGCTGTTTGATTGACAGCTCCAGCGATTGTAAATCACAGTTTAAATAGCAGATTATTTTCATCCTACACTGCAAAAAATGCTTTTCTTACTTAGTATTTTTGTCTTATTTCCAGTCCAAATATCTAAAAAAAATTACATTAAGAAGACAAGACTAGACAAGCAAAAGTTTTTGTCTTGTTTTGGAAAAAAAAATTAAATGGGGTAAGCAAAATAATCGTGTTTTCTGTTTGAATTAAGATTATTTTGCTTACCCCATTGGCAGATTATTTTGCTTATTTTAAGCAAAAACTCACTTAATTTTGAGTAATTTTCCCCCAAAACAAGACAATAATTTTTGATTGTCTAGTAAATGCTTCTTGTTTTAAGAATTTTTAGATGTTTGGACTAGAAACTAGACAAAAATACTAAGTAAGAAAAGCATTTTTTGCAGTGTACTAAGAGAAACAATGTGAAGTTGAGCGTTTAGTCACTGGTTTGATTTCCTGACACACAGACAAAGAACATCTGACTGTACACGAATCATATCAGAAATCACTGGTCTCAGATCAGGCATTAGAATTAACACGGTTACTTACAAGTTGTGGCATTACTGTCGAGTCCATATCGTAAAAGTCTGTTTGCAAAGCCTACGCCAAAATTGATTGACTGATTCACCAAAGAATCCACAGTGAAATGTACCGAACACAAATAAATAATGCTCAACTGAGACATTCACATTGTTGGAAATAAATAACCACATAGCATTAGGGTCCTTTGGAAGGTAATGTTATTTGTAGTCCAGTGATCCTGTATCGCTTGTCTCTCCTCGTCATCTCACTAACACTCCAGTGGGCGGGGCCAAAGATGCAATGAAGTTGATTTTCTTCTGCAGAGGCGGTCTTTCACCTGATAGGCACATTCCACAATGAGTCCTTCTCTGGGCTTGGTTACAATAAAAGCTGTTTTTTGACTAACATTTCATTTCTGAAACTTGCAGGAAATTTTTATAGTATGATTATCTCTTATATGTCAAAAGCTCAAGGAAAATTTTATTTTACAGTTCATGACCCCTTTAAATTTGAGTGTCACTCACATTCATATACTTTTATGGTGTTTGTTTTTATTGCTTTGAAAAAAAAAGTGACCAGCACAGTTTCAGTTACAGACCAGAACTTTAACAGTACACATGTATGGAAATGTGTAGTTGCTCACAATGCATCGTCATTTATTATAAATTAGTTCTGAAGATTTCTTCATCTTAAAGCTTTAGTGGTTACAGGTGCATTTTCTAAATGTTTATATACCTATGAATATCTTGGAACCATTGTTTTGTCATAAACTTTATGACGTTATTTCCTAACTGTTTCAGGGTTCCGAAAAAAACATCAACTATGTCCCTAACTATATCCTCATGTTCCCGTGAAACATCCTCCTCCTCTTCATCATCATCTTCCTCTACAGTGCTTCAGCAGAAACACTCCACTTTAGTACAGCCTCTCTGCATTAGTCCTCAAATGGTAAGAACATAAGGATAGATAAAATGATTTCTGGTTTTTGGAGGTCATCAGAGTTGTTGAAAGGACTTGACTGGACCAGTTGAACTAGGAGGGAAACTCACATAGGAAATAAATGTTTTTCTCTAGTTCATGTGAACTAGATTTTATCTGTTGGTTGATCTGTTGATCTGCGTTTTTGTCACGGTTCAGGTTCAGAACTCAAATCAGGGTTCAGGAAATGCAGGAGTTTCTCCAACATTTGTCAAGGTAATAAACAATAACATAAAGTTCTCTGGATCAGTATGAATCTCTGATGCGGTTGTGTCTCGACAGCGTCTCCATGACGTGAGCACCGTGAAGGGGCAGCTGGTGGTTCTGGAGTGCAGGATCAGAGGAACTCCTCCACTGCAGATCTCCTGGTTCAGAGAGAACGAGCAAATCCTTGACTCGGCAGACTTCCGTATTCTTAGAAAGAGTAAGTGGAAGATGTAGTTCTCTGTTGTTTAACCCAACCCTTGTGCGTCCTCATGGACATTTTTGTCTTTCTCAGTTTTTTTTTATTTTTATAATTTTGCCTGTGTTAATACCAACTGCATACATTTTGGCACAAGTGTGTATTTTTATTGGAATTTTACTATTTCACCCACATTTCCTTTAATAAATATAGACTGGGTAGACAAATTAGCGATTACCCTCCGGACCTTAAGGACAAAAATGCCCTTGATACCCATTTTGCCATTTTTAATCCCAGGGCCATTCAACAATAAAATGATACATTCTTTGTTAATAGGCTTTAATTCTGTTCGTAAGGCTTCAAAATTATTATTATTATTATTATTATTTTTACCAGATGGCGCCATTTTGTCAGGTTTGGCCTATAAAGCAAATACTGGCTTTATTCCTATTTTCTGTTTCTGCGTATTATATTGTGTCAATTGGATAAATTATGCAGCTATTACTGTGTGGGTGTGTGTTGGTGTGGAAGTCAGTGTGATTTGTATGTGTGTACTAAAATTGTGTGTGTGTGTGTGTGTAATGTACATTTTTGTCTTTTTGAGTTTTTTTTATTTATTTATTTTTTATCATTTTGCCTGTGTTAATGCCAACTGCATACATTTTAGCACAAGTGTGTATTTTTACTATTTTTACTATTTCACTATTTTACACTAGTAATACAAAATAGTTCCTCTCAGGACCTCAAGGACAAAAGTGTCCCCCAAAAAACAGCACATTTTAATCCCAGGGCAATTTAACTATAAAAGGAAGCAGTCTTTGTTAATAGGCTTTCATTCAAATTAAAACTTTTACTATTTTCTTACCAGATGGTGCCATTTTCTCAGGTTTGGCCTATAAAGCTTTATTCCTGTTTTCTGCTTCTGCATATTATAGAGCCAATTTGATAAATTAGGCAGCTATAATTGTGTGGGTGTGTTGGTATGGATGTCAGAGTGTGGTGTGTAATAAAAAATTTGTGTGATGGGTAGTTTTAGGGGTAGGGTTAGTGTAAGGTGATTGAATATACAGTTTGTACAGTATAAAAACCATTACGTCTATGGAGAGTCCCCACAAAAATAGTGAACCAGACCAGTGTGTGTGTGTGTGTGTGTGTGTGTGTGTGTGTTTGGTACTGCACCCAAACACAATTTTACTGAAAGCTTTTATATATATATATCAACCTCACATTTGGAAAACAACTTGTCTAGATTTATGGCTTTGATTTTCTATCAGTTTTGAGTTCAACATGTTTTATTAAATACATATTTTATATAAAATAATGTTTATATACAAAATTCATAAACTTAAACCTTTATAACTTTTCTTTAAAACAAGACCAAACTTAAGTCTGTGCTCCAAAGCTTAACATTTTAAGAATGTTTTTTGACATGGACATTTTTGTCCTCCTCGGAGTAACTTTTTTTTTAAATTGATGCACAAGGGTTAAATGAATAGTTCACCCCAAAATGAAAATGCAGCCAATAAAAGTAATCTTTACACAGCTCTTTTGAACAATAACAGATCATAAAACATAAAAAATATATAAAATAAAAATGTAACTCAACTGTTGGGTTACTTTTACCCCAACTGGCAATGCATTGGGTTAAAATAACTCACAGTTGGGAAGGTGCTATACTAACCCACACTGGGTTACTTGTTGGGTTATTTTTAGCCTAACATTTTTAAGTGAGTAGTGACCATGTCTGTGAAGCTATAAAAAGGAAAAAAGCACCATAAAAG
This sequence comes from Rhinogobio ventralis, assembly GCA_039654625.1. NCBI lineage: Eukaryota > Metazoa > Chordata > Actinopteri > Cypriniformes > Gobionidae > Rhinogobio > Rhinogobio ventralis. Next base: position 35,552,959 of record CM077198.1, read on the forward strand.
TAATCCATATGACTTTTGTGAGATATTCCAAGTATGACAGCTTTGTGAGAAGACCAAAATTTGAGTCGTTCCTTTTGCATTCACTACTCAAAAATAGTGGGGCGAAAATACCGACATATACTATAGGTTTGGATTTTCAAGAAATTTCATTTTAGTGTGAGCTATTGCTTTAAATAGGCATAACTCATCTTCTGTACAAGTCAATAAACTAAAATTGTTTCTTACTTTTTTTTTGCCCTTGTCAAGAGGCAAGTTCAGCTTCTGTTCCTGGTGAGTAGACATGCATCTCAAATGGATGGTGACTTTTGAGAGATAAACAAACATACAGTATTTGTCAAATATTAGGCTTTTAACTCTTGTTTATTTTACTGCAGAGGAATTGTGCACCCTAGTGATCACAGAGGCTTATCCAGAAGATTCTGGATTATTTAAATGCACAGCGTCGAATCAGTTTGGAACAGCAACATGCAGTGCAATGCTTGAAGTATATACAGGTATGCATGCTTACAAATAAATCTAAATGAATGTATAATGTATATATAATTATATTTTACTGTAGTTTACTGTAGTACTGTAATATACTGTAGAAGTATATTATAACACGGGGGGTGGCAAAGCTTAATTGTGACCCTGGAGCACAAAACCAGTCATAAGTCTCACGGGTATATTTGTGGCAATAGCCAAGAATACATTGTATGGGTCAAAATTTATTTTTCTTTTATGCCAAAAATCATTAGGATATTAAGTAAAGATCATGTTCCATGAAGATATACCGTAAATATATCAAAAATGTATTATTAGTACTAATATGCATTGCTAAGGATTTCATTTGGACAACTTTAAAGGCGATTTTCTCAATATCAGATTCATAGATTTTCAAATAGTTGTATCCCGGCCAGATATTGTCCAGCCAAAATATTGTCCTATCCTAACAAACCATACATCGATGGAAAGCTTATTTATTTAGCTTTCAGGTGATGTATAAATCTCAATTTTAAAAAAATTGACCCGTATGACTTGTTTTGTGGTCCAGGGTCACAATTTATTTGAAACAACATGATGATGACTCCTGTAGGCACACAAACACAAAACAAACACAACAGACCATGTATCTCGATGGTCCCACACAATCTTAACCTCGGAAGGAGTATGCATAACCAGAACACCTGTTATTCATTCAATTCTACACTCCTTTAATACACTGTACCAAGTTTAAATCCATTCCATGGAATTCAGCAGAAAAACAAGGCAGCAGATCCATTTGGTCCTACTAATGAATTGATCTATTTGACTATTCCATATTTATCAATCTATTTATCTAAAACGGCAAGGGAAAGGAACATACTATACTACAGGTTTAATAATCAAGCGTAGTGTCAGTTCTGGCAGGTAACGTTAGTCAAGCTCGCATCACCTGACTGTCAGCTGATCACGTCTACCTATAGGAATACGACGTCTATCACAGCATACATATATAAGCTCCTTCAGGACTAGCAGCAGCTATCGTGTTCTCCAGAGCTCATTTACCCTCCTCCATCCCCAGCTCCTCCTCTCGTCAGTCAGGATTTGGTATTCTGATTCCCCTTGAATCAGACTAAATTCCCGAATTATTTAATGATATCTGCAATACATTATGTTGGTTCTGTTCTGTTTACCCTAAGGGGGGTTATTGCTGCTCTCCCTGCTCTTATATATGCTAGGCTGCATGGATGCGGAGGGAGTTCTTGCCCAGAACAGAACCATAACTCCAATCCAAACTATATGCTAATAGTCAATCAATCATCTTTGACGATAGTGATCCTGACAGAAATATAATTCTGTTCTTTCAAGACTTAGAGGAGGTTTTAGAAGATGAGGATGAGCCTTCCTCTCTAAGCTCAGCTGGACTAGAGCAAGATCAAAACCATCCCTTGTTACTACAAGACACACTTATTCCTCCTCCAGAATGGCCTGACAGCTCTGAGGAAGAGACTGCCACCCCTGCAGCACGGTAGGATATTTTCCAGCATGTGAGGCATTGCTAAAATTTGTACAGTAGAAGTCAAGTCACCTTCATTTATATAACGCTTTTTACAATGCCGATTGTTTCAAAGCAGCTTCACAGTGTTAAACAGGAAAATAATGCAACAGAATTTGATTCAGCTGTACAGCCGCTCTGGAGAAAACGGTGATGTCATCCAGCTAATTTCAGTTATCATATAGTGACAATGCGGGCAGATCAGTAATTTAGTTGAAAATTTATTTGAATATTTAGTTGAATATTTAGTGTCCCCAACTGAGCAAGCCAAGCCAAAGGCGACAGTGGCAAGGAACCAAAACTCCATCAGGTGGCCTAATGGAGAAAAATAAACCTTGGGAGAAACCAGGCTCAGTCGGGGGTGCCAGTTCTCCTCTGGCCAACGAACAGAGAGTGAATGATTATGATTCTGGCAACATTACAGGTCAGAAGTCATATTAGATCGGAATATTCAAAGATCGGAGTCATCACAGCGGAGACCGGTTTATTGAGGATGTCGCGTCGATGAGGCAATTATTAGATTGGAATATTCAAGAGATCGGAGTCATCACGCCAGAGACGGGTTTATTGAGGATGTCGTGTTGATGAGGCAATTTCAAGGGGGAGTCTAATTGACACGGTCTCTGCAGACACTTCAGGGATGCATTGGTCATGTCCGGGCGCAGGTCCACCATCTGATCTGGATACGGCCCGGATCCGGCTGACTGCAGTAAACCTCGGGATAAACAGAGAGATTAACATTAGCGTAGATGCCATTCTTCTTATGATGTAACGAGTACATCAGGTGTTATGGGAAGTGTTCCCGGTTCTGGCTGTCCTAGTTAATGCAGCCTAAAAATCATTTATGATTTGAATAATATAAATTGTTTTACAGATGCTAGAAACGTAGCTTTCAAATGAAAGATTGGTATCAAAGAGCACACCCAGGTTCCTAACTGACGACGAGGACTTGACAGAGCAGCCATCAAGTGTTAGACAGAGAGTTTTTTTTGTCCAATAATTAAAAATTCATTTTTTTCTGAATTAAGTTGCAGGAAATTACTAGTCATCCAATTTTTTATATTAGCTATGCATTCCGTTAATCTTGTGGTTTGGTAAGTTTCGTCAGGGCGTGAAGAAATATAGAGCTGAGTATCGCTGTTCAAAAGAATTATATTTGAAACTAGACTAAGTAATACTGAAGATATTATTATAAATTACAGCAACACCTCCCCCTTTACCTTTCACACGCGGCTCGTGTTTATAACAATAATCTTGGGGGGTGGACTCATTTAAAGTAATGTAGTCGTCAGGTTTTAGCCAGGTTTCTGTCAAACGCAGCACATCAAGATTACTATCTGTAATCATATCATTAATAAGCGCTTTTGGGGGAAGGGATCGAATATTCAGAATTCTGTGACATGAGACAGCTAGCAGACGGTCGGGTAAGCCAGTCCCTCTGCTTCCTGACCTGGGCCCCAGTTAGTCAAGGTTTAGCTCTAAGACTATGTGCCAAATTACTAGAGAGAAGAGCGGCACCATCCCAGGAAGGATGGATGCCATCTTTTTTCAACAGGTCAGGTCTGCCCCAAAAGCTTTTCCAATTGTCTATGAAGCCTATATTATTTTGCAGACACCACTTAGACAACCAGCCATTGAGTGATGATAGTCTGCTAAGTATCTCATCACTCTGGCGAACAGGGAGGGGACCAAAGCAAAAAACGCTATCTGCAATCATACTTGCGAGTTCACACACCTCTTTAATGTTAATTTTGGTGATCTCCGACTGGCGAAGTCGAACATCATTAGTGCCAACGTGAATAATCATTTTAGAGAATTTACTTTAATTTAGAGAGATTAATATTAGCCAGCACCTTTAAATTTGCTTTGATGTCAGGCGCTCTGGCTCTGGGTAAACATGTGACTATGGTGGCTGGTGTCTCTATTTTCATGTTCCGTGTAATAGAATCGCCAATAACTAGGGCACTTTCAACAGGATTCTCAGTGGGTGCATCACTGAGTGGGGAGAACCTGTTTTATGTTCTAATCGGAACGGAAGAGTGGTTTTTTGATCCACGACTATGCCGTCTCACTGTCACCCAGTTGCCCTGCTGCACGGGCTCTACAGCCGGAACCGAACAATGTACAGAGCTCACTAAGCTAGTCGCATCCAAAGCAGTGTCTAAAGCTTTTACATTCTCACTACTCTCAAATAAAGTCTGGATGCGTGTCTCTAATTCTGAAATCTTCTCCGTCAGCCTGACTATCTCCCTGCATTTATCACATGTGAAGCCCTGTTCGCCGACAGAGAAGGATATACTGAACATGTGACAGGCAGTGCAAGTGACTAATCCAACTCACCACAGTTGTTTAATGAACTCAGAAAACAGGAGACCCAGATGCAGAGATGGCAGGCTAACAGGCTAACAGGCTAGCGAAATGCTAACACATGATAGTGATTTAGATTAAAAGCTAGCGATGTCAGATTTAATGTGATAGGCAATATATGGTGATGGGTAAGTTATATTTAGCAGTTTAAACAACAGGGAATGATATCAAATAGAGATTCAAAAGCAAGCAAAGCAGACGCAAACACAGCAGCAACACAGCAGCAAGACAAACAGGAGGCAGCTTAAAGGATTAGTTCACTTTAAAATTAAAATTTCCTGACAATTTACTCACCCCCATGCCATCCAAGATGTTCATGTGTTTCTTTCTTCAGTGGAAAAGAAATTAATTTTTTTGAGGAAAACATTCCAGGATTTTTCTCCACATAATGGACTTCAATGGCAACCACCAGTTGAAGGTCCAAATCAATGCGGTTTCAAAGGAAGGACTTCAGAGGCTCTGCATGAATCCCGACGAGGAATAGGATCTTATCTAGCCAAACCATCGGTCATTTTCTAAAAAAATAAACATTTATATACTTTTTAACCTAAATTGCTCATCTTGCGCTGCGCCAAGGATTACGTAAACACTTCAGAAAGGTCACGCTAGACGTAGGCGGAAGTACCGCCCCAAGTGAACGTGCAAAGACTAATACAAACGCCCTTTACAAAAAAAACTCCATCTCCAACTTCAAAATCGTCCGACATCGTTGTTTAACCTTTTTTTGCTAAAGGATGTTTGTATTAGTCTTCGCACGAGCGCTTTGTGAACACGGGGGCGGTACTTCTGCCTACGTCTAGCGTGACCTTTCCGATGCGATTGCGCAATCCTTGGTGTGTCGCAGAGCAGCACAAGATGAGCAATTTAGGTTAAAAAGTATATACATTTTTATTTTTTATTGAAAATGGCAGATGGTTTGGCTAGATAAGACCCTATTCCTCGTCGGGATTCGTGCAGAGCCTCTGAAGCCCTTCCTTTGAAACTGCATTTGAAACTTCAAACGGTGGTTGCCATTGAAGTCCATTATGTGGAGAGAAATCCTGGAATGTTTTCCTCAAAAAACTTAATTTCTTTTCCACTGAAGAAAGAAACACATGAATATCTTGGATGGCATGGGGGTGAGTAAATTGTCAGGAAATTTTCATTTTAAAGTGAACTAATCCTTTAAGCCTTGAGTTTTCCTTAGTTCCTTGTCTAGAGTTAACATGGTTATAGCTTGGTTTTTCCTGGTGTTCATTAAAAGTCAGTTGGATTGTCTTCTTGCGTCTCTCTTAGATTACTGCAGCTAACCCTAACACTTCACAACAAGAATCAATCAAGTGAACAGATTTACTATTATTGTACTATTCAGATGTATTATTCTGTGCCTATGTATTATCCGTGTGTTGAATGGGTGGTTGCTCAGGAATGGAGGGGGCGTGTGTCTGCTGCTCACATAGTTTTCTATAGATAAACAGCCCAACAGTATCTCATTGAGTGAACAGATGCCAAAGAATCGCACTACACCTTTCAAACCAACTTTACTGGCTAGCAGAATCGTTTGAAAGAGCAGGTAAGCACAAGATTTTTAATCTGAATTATAATCTTTGACACATTCTTGCAATCAGAATGACCAGAAAATCAATATATCTGTTATTACAACTTTATTTTTTTCCAATATTTCAATGTAATCATTCTGTTAATGCATAACCAGACATTATTTTGCCTTCCTTTTTCAATAGATAAAATTAATGTCTTCTTTGCTTTATAAACTGTCAGTTTGACCCCTGTAGGTCATACAATATGATGACTTCATCGCTGAAGCTTTTTGACCTTTAACTCGTTGCTGTGTGTTTGTGGATGCACTGTTAGTTTAGAAGCTATTTCATATTTTATGTTAAGCATTTGCTTCTGGTGTTGTGATAAAGAAAGTTTTTTTTCCCCATCCTGTACAAGGCTCGAATTTTAATGTAAACCTGCAAATATTAAAAATAACTAAATAAAAATGTTAGGATTTTATTCACAAAATGTAAAGATGTAAAAGAAACATTTTAGATTCTATATACTTACTTCATCACTAATAAAACAAGTAAATTTGTGTCACTGATTCTGAACTCCTTTGTACAGACACTCAAATGTTTTTAAGTTGAAGCTCAAAATGCTCATTCAAGTTGTTATGCTGATTATTTAATTCATTTTCGAACGTACTAACATTATGGACAGTATCCACAATGAAACACTTTCTAGCGGCTGAACAGAATGCCACAGTTAACGTTAAAACGTTTTGTCCCATTCCTGTTTTATGTAATAAATATTTTACTTGAATATTATTATTATTATATTACATACCTTAAATACAGTAACATGAATATCAATATAAACCTACTTTGAGCAGTGATTTCACTATCTCAAATGCATCCATTGTTCTACAGTATTGAACTGTTACTGAGAAGTGAATGTCATTTGTGCACTTAGACCCTTATTCACAATGACCTCCAAACAGGGTAACTGAGTGCCAGTGTAGCTGTAAATGAACTGCACCTGCCACGTCCGTCAGTCGCTGCCTCATGACACTTTTTTTAGCCACATGGCTTCCTCACACTGACACGCCAGCACCAGCAGTATACAAATGTTATGAACCACTGCCATGTTCATTAACTTAATATTCAACAGTATTTTTGATCTGACTGCATTGATGATGCTGTATGAGAACTGAACTGAGCTAGACGATGACAACATTTTTTGCAGAACTGCTTTATAGATGAAATTACCTAATTAAAAAATGTATCTTTACAACAGAACTGAACAACAGCCGAAATGTATAATTTTCCTGTTATCACTGTAAAGCTGCTTTGAAACAATCTGTATTGTATAAAGCGCTGTATAAATAAAGGTGACTTGACTTGATTAAAGGGTAAAAAAAGACTATAAATGTATATACAAATTATACATTTTTACTTTAGGTTAAAGTCAGTATGAAATGGAAGTTAAGCAATAGTCTTTTCTTCCCTACTCTGACATATCCGAGTGAAATGGCTTCTGGAACAAGAAAAAATGTAGGGCGGGGCTTTATTGGATGGCTGTGGCTTGCTATTGGTCAATCTAATGTGAGTGACAGGTTGTCTTGCCCTTTTTGATTAAGGATTATGAGAGCACATTAATTATGAATTATGAAAAAAAAAAAAATTTGCACGGATACATAATTTATAATAAATACTGCTATATCCAATAAAAAAAACAACAAGAATTGTCCATTTTGATTTCATGGTTCCTTCACTAATCACAATGACACGTAATTTACAATGACTCGCATATGTATATGCAGCAATTATTATTATTTACTTTTAAACATGGCAGTCAAGCCAGCATTTACGGTTTTTCTTGACAAACATAACTTTTTCTTGTAAAATTTGTAAAAATTTGGCCTATTTGAATTACTTTGAATGGGGTTTATGAGCAACAAACTTCTGTATCCTGTAAAACAGGTTGCATCGCTTCCGGTTCAGGTCTTTCATATGTGTTTAAAGAGCCGTTTTACTCAAGATACCTTCAAAAGAGCAAGCAAAGAGGAGCATAACCCATGTCCATTGTATATGGAGATTGATATCTAAAAGTTTTATTCTTCTTTAAATCGAATAAAATGGCAACAATAAAAAGAACTAGTCAGGTTAGCGGATTACCTTAAAAGTCCATTGATATCGCCACACTGCTGTTAACACTTTCTCCGACAAGCAGATGCAGTGAGACCTGTTTTCCTGTTCTGACATTCTGTATAAAGCCTATTTACAGTGGGGCAAAAAAGTATTTAGTCAGCCACCAATTGTGCAAGTTCTCCCACTTAAAAAGATGAGAGAGGCCTGTAATTTTCATCATAGGTACACTTCAACTATGAGAGACAGAATGAGGAAAAAAAATCCAGAAAATCGCATTGTCTGATTTTTAAAGAATTTATTTGCAAATTATGGTGGAAAATACGTATTTGGTCACCTACAAAAAAGCAAGATTTCTGGCTCTCACAGACCTGTAACAACTTCTTTAAGAGGCTCCTCTGTCCTCCACTCGTTACCTGTATTAATGGCACCTTTTTGAACTCATTATCAGTATAAAAGACACCTGTCCACAACCTCAAACAGTCAGACTCCAAACTCCATTATGGCCAAGACCAAAGAGCTGTCAAAGGACACCAGAAACAAAATTGTAGACCTGCACCAGGCTGGTAAGACTGAATCTGCAATAGGTAAGCAGCTTGGTGTGAAGAAATCAACTGTGGGAGCAATTATTAGAAAATGGAAGACATACAAGACCACTGATAATCTCCCTCGATCTGGGGCTCCACGCAAGATCTCCCCCCGTGGGGTCAAAATGATCACAAGAACAGTGAGCAAAAAGCCCATAACCACACGGGGGGACCTAGTGAATGACCTGCAGAGAGCTGGGACCAAAGTAACAAAGGCTACCATCAGTAACACACTACGCCGCCAGGGACTCAAATCCTGCAGTGCCAGACGTGTCCCCCTGCTTAAGCCAGTACATGTCCGGGCCCGTCTGAAGTTTGCTAGAGAGCATTTGGATGATCCAGAAGAGGATTGGGAGAATGTCATATGGTCAGATGAAACCAAAATATAACTTTTTGGTAAAAACTCAACTTGTCGTGTTTGGAGGAAAAAGAATGCTGAGTTGCATCCAAAGAACACCATACCTACTGTGAAGCATGGGGGTGGAAACATCATGCTTTGGGGCTGTTTTTCTGCAAAGGGACCAGGACGACTGATCCGTGTAAAGGAAAGAATGAATGAGGCCATGTATCGTGAGATTTTGAGTAAAAACCTCCTTCCATCAGCAAGGGCATTGAAGATGAAACGTGGCTGGGTCTTTCAGCATGACAATGATCCCAAACACACCGCCCGGGCAACGAAGGAGGGGCTTCGTAAGAAGCATTTCAAAGTCCTGGAGTGGCCTAGCCAGTCTCCAGATCTCAACCCCCTAGAAAATCTTTGGAGGGAGTTGAAAATCTGTGTTGCCCAGCAACAGCCCCAAAACATCACTGCTCTAGAGGAGGAATGGGCCAAACTACCAGCAACAGTGTGTAAAAACCTTGTGGAGACTTACAGAAAACGTTTGACCTCTGTCATTGCCAACAAAGGGTATATAACAAAGTATTGAGATGAATTTTTGTTATTGACCAAATACTTATTTTCCACCATAATTTAAAAATAAATTCTTTAAAAATCAATAAAAAAAATTTTTTCTCATTCTGTCTCTCATAGTTGAAGTGTACCTATGATGAAAATTACAGGCCTCTCTCATCTTTTTAAGTGGGAGAACTTGCACAATTGGTGGCTGACTAAATACTTTTTTGCCCCACTGTAAACGCTATGTGCTCGGCTAAACGCGCTTGTTGTATGTGCGTAGCTACATATGATGGTATTTTGACCAGCTGAGAACTCGTGAAGAGCTTATAAAATGTGTAAAGGAATCAAAACAGCGGCAGGAATTCCTCCGTCACACAAACCAAGATCTGCTGCGAGGAGACGCGGTTCTGACACCTGTACTGAACTGTGATGGACAAACTCGCGACTATTCTGGGCTTCACTGTTTACACTCTTATTTATAGCCACCACATGGCAACACCATTCATTTATATAGAGTTAAACTATACTAAACTTTGCTATACCAAGGTCTCTGTCGCTCATGTCACTTTTGTTTGAATTAGGTCACTTGGCTGCAAATCATCAGTGTGTGTGTCCATTGTTGAAACCTGAGTAACCTATGCCAAATATTTCATTCCAAACAGGGTGCTGGAGTCTGACATTAAAAAGGTTAAGTCTCTTGCGGACACAGAGAGCAAACAGAGTTCTGCCAGTCAGGTGACTGAAGCTACACAGCTCTCCTCAATGATCAAACTTGATCCTCCACCGAAAGGGGTTAAAAACAGTGTTCCACATCCATTCCTTCCCACCAGCAAACTGAGTAAACCAGTGGAGCCCAGAGCCAGTGCCATGAATGTGGCTGACCTGCCCACCTTCTCGCCATCACTTTACCCCCCCAGCGCCTTTAATTATGAGCGTCCTCGTCATTTCATTCAGTCCATGCCCAGTTTTCACACACCTGACAATGAGATCAGCAAGCCGAACGACTTCAGCTGCCCAGCTTCAACTGCTCCACCGCCGATGAGCCCTCCTCAGCCTGCAGCCACTCGCACATCAATGTGCTCCAGCATGACTTTGATTCCTAAAGCACGGGCTGCCCCAAACAGTGAGAATCTGTCGCCAGCTGCTTTCCTATCATCTGTCCTGCCTTCACTGCCGAGCTCCCAGGCAAAATGCATTTCCGTACCTCAATCGCCCTCTCCCAGGCGCTCACCTAGATCACACAGCCCATCGCCAAAGGCCCAAGAACGACCTCTGCCTCCTTTAAGTCAGTCACTGAATCACGCTCCTTCAACTGTCCTGCCTCGGATATCTCCAGATTCCTTGAAAACACCCGCTCCACCTCAACAGCCCCCACCTGTCTCTCAGATTACCTACACACCCAACACGTAAGTGTGTTATCACTGAAACACATTTCAAAATGTGTTCGGATATGCCAAAATTCAGATATAAACTCAAACAGTTCTCATCTAGTATCCAAGACCATCTTATCTGAGCAGTGTTATCCGCATATTTTTTTATTTTATTTTGCTTAAAGGGTTTTAAGAGAAAGATCTGAGAACATTTTATAAAGTTGATACTTTTAAAATAGGAAATATAACTAAAATCTCAGACGACTCCACAGTCATCCAAATTTCCCATGGGTTATTTCATAGCTTGCCAAAGCCGATTTTGAAGAAGACTGTTTCCCGACCAGCGTCCCGTGCCACAGATGAAGACATTCAGGGCTCAAAAAATGCTCTTATCCAAGACCTTGAAAAGAAGCTACGAAACAAAGTTCCTCAACAAAGGAACAGTCAGGTATCTAAAGATTTTCCCCAAGTTCCTGATCTGTCTATTGGTGATAAAGTGCTGCACTGAAAATCTAAGAATAAGTGAATGTTTGTCCCCACAGCAGAAGATGTCTTATGAGGAGCGGATGGCTAGAAGATTGTTGGGTGCAGATAATGCTGCCTCAGTATTTGATTTTGAAAACTCCTTCAGTTCAGAGCCTGCACAGGTATTGTCGTTTTCAGTTATTTGATGTTTAATGTAATTGCTAAATACCAAGTCTCTGTGCAAGCCAAGATGACTGCTCTATGGCTATATCCACAAAAAATCATGTTTGTATCACTAAATACTGTGTTCACTGATTAGGAAAGAGATTGACAACCACATAATATAACCAAAGAGATGCCCTCAAATCTTCAAGTCTTTTCAGTTAATTTGATATGTTCTTTATGAATGGACCTGCAACTTTACAGCTATTTTTTCTTTCAATCTGTCATTGAGTATGTTTACATGCACACTCATAATGATGTATCATAATGTAATTTTACCTCATGTAAACACAATACACCGATCAAACGAATGTGATTAAGCTAATAATCATAGTAACCATAATCACAGTAAACTAAGTAACGTACACCGATTTTAATTTATCACATTATTACCGTTCTGATCAAAGTGCAAATGTGCTCGGACATACGCGGATGCTGTGTTTTGTTCACACAACTTCAGGAGTGAACTTGTGACATTATGCTGAAGTTTTCCCTCCACTCCGAATCACTGAACTCAACTCAACTCACTGCACAGTCCCTGCTCCTTATCTTCATCCAGAGACGGTGTGAAAAACGCGACAACAACATAGACAACCCCAGTTACAGCGACATTGCCATGTTCAACACGGTGCTGAATAATATCCAACACGTCTATAGAAATTTGTTTTGCATTTGATGAAAGTAGATTAAAAACTTTGGCCAGTAATACTGAGTTTATCATTTGTGCTTTGGGGTATGCAAATAATGGCAGTAAAAATAACCACACTTACATTTAATCATTTAGCAGACGCTGTTATCCAAAGCGACTTACAAATTAGGAAGCAATCAAACCAACAATAGGGCAACAATATGCAAGTGCTGCCACTAGTGCCAGTCCCAGTTAGTTTAGACCAGTATTAAATAGATATAGAATAGTAAGTGTTAGTATTTAATGGTCAAGGGTTGACGAAAAAATGCGTCTTCAGTAGCTTCTTGAAAATGGCTTAAAACTCAGCAGCTCGGGTTGAGTTAGGCAGGTCATTCCACCAGCTTGGAACAGTCAGGGTAAAGGTCTGAAAGTGATTTTGTGCCTCTTTAAGATAATGGCGCTGTTCACTTGCAGAATGCAAGCTTCTGAAGGGCACGTAGGTCTAAAGTAATGAGTTTAGATATAGGGGTGCAGAGCCAGTGGTTGTTCTGTAGGCAAACATCAGTGACTTGAATTTGATGCGAGTGGCAATTGGCAACCAGTGCAATTTTATGAGGAGAGGCGTGACGTGCACTCTCTTCGGCTCATTAAAGACCACTCTTGACCATTCTGGATCAGTTGCAGAGGTTTGACAGTGCATGCTAGAAGGCCTGCCAAGAGTGCATTACAATAGTCCAGTCTGGATAGAACAAGAGCTTGGACAAGAAGTTGTGTATCTCCGATAGGAAGGGCCTGATCCTCCTAATGTTGTATAAGGCAAATCTGCAGGACTGGGCAGTTTTAGCAATGAGGTCTGTGAAGTTCAACTGATTAACAATCACAACTCCAAGGTTCCTAGCGGTCCTAAATGGAGTTATGGTTGATGCACTTAGCTGAATAGAGAAGTTGTGATGAAGTGTTGGGTTGGCCAAGACCAGAAGCAGTTCTGTCTTTGCAAGGTTGAGTTGAAGTTGGTGGTCCTTCATCCAGCAAGATGTCTGTCAGGCAGGCCGAGATGCGAGATATAGAGTTGTGTGTCATCGGCGTTGCTAATAGAAAAAGCATGTTTCTGAATGACAGCTCTTAGTGATGACATCTAGATGGAGAAAAGAAGTGTTCCCAGCACTGAGCCCTGAGACACCACAGTAGCTAGATGTTGCGACTTAGACACTCCATGACACCCTGAAGGGCCTACAACTTCTTAGCATAATCAGAATAATGAAAATTGCATGTAAACAGGAATGAAGAGGTTTGCTCTGTCAAGTAAACATCTTACTGTGATTAGGTCCTTACTCTGAGTATTGGGAATAATTGCATTATTTGTGCACATGTAAACATAGTCATTTTCAGGCATACTTCATGCGTAATTCTTTGCAGTCAATCGCTTATGTTAGAGATGTTAACCTCTCTTGGTGATGGCCGATTGAACTCTACTTTGGCCTTCCTCAATGAAAGGAGAGCAGGAAAGCAGATCACCTGATTGAAGTGGGAAGGATTAAGGCACAGTATAAAGGCCTGCGTATACTTAATTTTTCATGTTCGATCATTTGCGCTGCTTTCTTACTCTAATGACAGTGAGAGTGGATGGATGCACATATGTGCACAGTAACCAAGTCAGTGATGTAAACAGTTTGTGGAATCATTTGCAAAGTTGTATTACATTAATAAATGGAACCAAGTCCAAGCTCAGTCCAATAATCAATGTAATATTCCAGCACTCAAAGACTCAGGTAACCAGTAAAGACTTAAAGACAAGCAGACCAACCCAAACAACACTGTAACATGTGCCGCCACTGTAACAAGATGAAATGCTATGCAGTGATAATGGCTTTATACCAAAATGCTCATGATCTGTGCATGTGAACAAGCTAGAGTGTCTTATAGAGAATCCATGTTACATGACTGATATTATACTTAAAGTGCCCCAATTATGCTGTTTTAAAGGTTCCTAATTTAGTTTTGGTGTCTCCTACAACAGGTTTACATGCATTAAAGGTCAGTTTAATTTTCATTTTACAATGATTCTCAAACAACTTGTCGGATGAATCAGTCTCTCTAAATCTCACCCTTCCGCGAGCTACTCTGCTCTGATTGGCCAGACGGCCCAGTTTGTTGTGACTGGTCGACCGCGTACAGCACGTGTTTCTGAAGCTAAACGTCCATTACCATAACTGAACTTCAGCTCCGGAGGCTTCCTAAAGCTCAGCGATTGTACACACAGTAAAGGCAGTAATGATAACGTTGATTTTACCGATTTTTTTTTTCGCCGCTAGGTGTCGCTAACCTCTTCAAAACAATAACAAAGGCGTAGATTGATGACGCAGTGAATGAGTGTGGAATCATGGAACTTGCCGTCATACCGATGGATCTAATAATGTTTATGGGGAAATAATGTTTATGGATGAGTGAATGCATTCATGTTTTTTAAAATGACTGGTATGAAGCAGGGCGTGATTACTAATAAGAGACAGACATCAGCGCCACACGAGCGAGTCCCGGAGGATATAAATAAATGAGGACATTTCATTCTACCGAACTAACCGCAAGTGCTAAATTACTACTCATACAGGTCAGTTTATTTGACCAATTAAAATTGTGAGGAACGCAATGCTGTTTCACTTGGTCTACACTATATAAACTGCATTTGAGTGTGTTGAAAGTTATAATGTTATTCTGTGTGTTAGTTTGTTGGCTGTAAGAGACTAGCAGTAAGCTACATCAACATTAGAACATCATACTGATAATATTCTAATATTTCATCGTGTTTAGCTACATAACATTGATTCGTTTTATGTACATTTGCTCACCTGTCTAATAAAGCACATGCAAGAACATCTCTGAAGACGCATCTCTGTCAAGTCGAAGTTTGTTGCGAAGCTCTCACCATCTCGAAAACAGCACGTCGATACTGGTCCTCTTTTGATTTCTCATTTTGGTCCAAAGTCTGCTTGCCATGGTCCATAATGTTTGAACGAAACTACAACAGTGTGCCGCCAACTAACTAACTAAAGCTAGAGTCGACGTTAACGCGGATATTACGCCATTGACAGACGACTCCCTCACACGTCCCGGTTCCTTGGTTAAAATCGCAATTTTCTCATAGTTGGAAACATTTGAAATACTGCAAGTACTCAACTGAACAAAATATATAACACTGGCCTATCTTTACTCAAAGTAGTAAGAACGACAGACAATCTGCATTAATAGACAGTTTTAGGTGATCAGCAGAAGTATTTCAGTAAGACAGTGATAACGTGAGTTAGCCGGTTAGCTGGAAACGTACACAATATAAAACACAAAACTACTTATTTTGAACACCCGGCAGAAAATATATACATCGATAATTATTCATACATACAGGTGATTCTGAGGAGCTGGTCCAAATAAACTGAGTACTGACCCATCTTTCAGGAGCAAGCGTTTTGCGAATCCCGTGTTGAAGAGATTTGAGAAGCAGTCGTCAGTAAAATGACATGTTCGAGGGCGGGTCAAGTTGTTCACGGGCGGACAACGTACAACATAGGTGGGCATTATGCAAATGTAGTATCACCGTAACGCAGTGGGATTCGAATTACAGATGACTCGTTTAGGCGGTTCAGAGACAATTCTTTATTTTGGAAGACAATAACATATTGTGCATTTTCAACTTTACAACTTTGCAGAACGTTTACAATCACAAACAGCTGTAATACACACTGCATGAAAGGGAATATTCAAAAACCATAATAGGGCCACTTTAAGTAATGCCGCAGTAAAGCTAAAACCACTGGTACTTAAGAGGGGCAGTTTATGCAGCTATGCTTTATTCCCCATTTGTTACCATCACTCTAGTTGTCTATAACAGGAATTTCCAAAGCCAGAGCAAATAGATAACAGCCTCTCAGTGGGCCTAAAATAGCATGTGTACAATCCATGTGCTCTTCAGTTATCCTGTTCATCATGATAATATTATTATACTTGTGTACATACACTATAAGGCATCAATTCGCTTAGTTTATCTGTCTATCTTATTTTTAATGTTATTCAAATATATTATTATATGCACTATTCTAACAGCCAGGCTCTCCAGAAGATCACCACCCTGGAGGAATATGGTAAATGCCATTTTGCATTAGGAGTATCAGTTTGGAGTTTGTAACCTAACAGTTCTGACACCTGAATGAACACTGGCTGACATTTGTGAATGCATTAAATATTGAATGACGGTAACTCTTGATGGTTCCCTTTTGAACATTCTGTTGACTATAAGTAACGTTGCACCTACAAGTCAACTAACTCTCATTAGAGTATTAGTAGACTGTCTGCTTAATATCTGCTAACACTTTATTTTGATGCTCCCCAATAGACATACTATAAGTAACTTTGCAAGTACATGTCAACTTATTCTACTAACCCTAACAGTCTACTAATACTCTAATGAGAGTTAGTTGACATGTAGGATGTAGCAGAATGTCTAAAGGGGACTATTAAAATAAAGTGTAACCTGAATGACTTTTCTGGCACAAGCTGAGACACACACATTGGTACTTGTTGTAAGTGATCATCTAATGCTCTGAACCCTGCCTGTGTTACTGTGCTACTGTTGTTTTTCCGGATACACTTAACTTTGCAATGTGTCTTTTTATAATTTAAGAAGGCTTTATACAAGCCATGGGCCTAAAATAGTTCATAAATAAGAATGGTATTTGTATTGTCCTTGCTCAACTTATTGATTTAGTATTTCTGTTCCATAATTTCCACCTTTTCTTGTGCAGGTCCAGAAGAAATCGTTCTGGAGACAGTACCGAGGCCTCGACCACACAAGAGAAGTGTTTTGCTCCTCGTTTTATACAAGTGCCGCAAGACCTTACTGTTGAAGAGGGACGATTCTGCAGGATTGATTTTAAGGTAGGGATGAAACGGTTACCGTTTTGACGATAAACCATTGATAAAAAATCCAGACGCTTAGTATTGCAGTAAATACTGTTCAGCATCTATCTGATGACAAAGATAGACGCAAAGATATGGAGTCTAACAGAATCTAGAGTTTATGAACACATTTGTTTTACAGAACTACAATTGTAAAGAAATCTTTCGGTGTGTTCACGCCATGTCGTAGTTACCGTAATAAGACGTAAAACTTGTAAAAATTGTTCACGTCCTCTTAAAGTTACTTGTAAGATGGGAATGTTTTGAGGTCTTCTACTTGTACCACCTGACTGCTGCAGATTCATTTAGGAGTTGATAGTGTGCGGACTGGGACAAAATTTTAGGCCAGGAAATCGCACACTCATCTAGGCCATCCCATACACCCACAACAAATTTTGAAACCACAGACAACCCTATTTTTTGTATGGCCATTACCATCACATAAAAGGTTTTAAAAAAAAAGGTTTAAATTCTCCAAAATATTTAAAGGTTCTCTCTTGAATGCATATTCACTTCCATTTTCATTATCTCATGCAGAAGCAATTTACATTAAGTGCAAATAGCCTGCATCGTTTACTAAACGTCTGGTTGGGACAGACAAAATGGCATACGGTTTTGACGCAAAATCAAAAGGTTCAAATCCGGCTTTTGCCGAACTCGCTCTACTCCCTTTTCCTATCACATATCAGATCGGAAAGGCATTTATTTTCAATAAAAATGAAGAAAACGTTCGAAAAGTAGAAATAAAGCATCTAACGTGTCTTTAATAATAAAGTGTTTAGTGGTTAGGGGTAGGTGAACAGAATTATAGATTGTAAAAGTGAGTGGGTCCAATATCATTGGTCTTAAAAAGTGGGTGGGTCTTGTCCCACCCGCATACAATGGTTCCGACGCCCATGCATTATCTTAATTTTCTCTTCCATTTTTCCATCTCTCTCGCTCTCTCTTAGTTGTGTGTGTGTGTGTTTACTTTTTTCACGCATTTTCTTGTACCGGTCACTTTTTCATCAACATCTCCACCTCATTGTAATTTGTTTGCATATGATATAAATTTATTTGAGTTAAATTTAAAGTATTACATTACGACCATGTGTTATTGTTTTATCTTAAAATTACTTAAATACTCAAGATTTAACAAAACTTTATTTTCTAAATCGCCTACATGTCAAAATTACTATAACTACATCATGAAAATATCTTTATAGGAAAATCCTAATACTGAACATGTTATTGCATTATCATGAGTCATGTTTTTCCTTTGGTTTTATTATAGTAAAAGTATAGTAACCAGGCTGTTCTTTTGGCGGATTGATTACCATTTGTATTAGTTTTACTACAAATACCATGGTGAAACTATGGGTAGTGTAGCAAAACCATTGTTAATTCGTGTTTACCATGGTTTAAGTATAGTAACCATGTTTATTTTGGTTTATTTGTAGTAAAACCATGGTTAATTTTCCTAAGAGTTGTGTTGTTGTCTGCCATAGCTCGCTTTAAACATATTATAAAACCATGTTAATATATTGTCTGCTAAGTTACTACCGTGACTTTACAATAGATAATAATGATGTCCTTTAGCATTCAGTATTCAGAGTAATGATAATAATGGGGTGCTAATGCTAACAACTTTGCTAGCAGTTTAATGATTAACTAAGTAAACAAAGACAAAACTACAATGGCCTATTTACAAATGAAACGGACCTGCACTTAAAGTCCTGAACAGATCAGTAGTTTTTTCCAACTCCCTTCCCAAGTCTCTCGCATTGATTAGGCTAAAGTTACTCTGATTGAAACCGTTTGGCAGAGGCGTGGAGCGCGCGAGAGGCGAATCGGGTTGCCAGTCAAGACCGATTCATGATTTATTAGAGATTTATTATTGAATAGCGGTCTCGAAAGTCACGCAGCATTTGCACACCAACATTAAGCTTTTCCTTCTTTTTTTCCTGCAGGTTATAGGTTTGCCAACCCCAGATATTTCTTGGTATCTGGATGGGAAACCCATCCGACCTGATGATTACCATAAGATGCTGGTGTGTGAGAAAAGTGTCCACTCCTTCATTATTGAGATAGTGACCATTCATCATGCAGGTGTATATGAATGTGTAGCAAAGAACCGTGCTGGAGAGAGCCACTTCTCCCTGCGCTTGGATGTGATTGGTGAGCAGAGTTTCAGTAATGTGTGCTTGTGTTGTAATGTGTGTTTTTTCTTTTGAAATACAGTGCAGAAAGTATTCGTACCCTTTAATTTTTTTTCACATTTTGTCATATTGCAACCTTATGCTAAAATGCTTTATTTCACATAAATATGCACTATTTCACACCCCATATTGACAAAGCAAAAAACAAATGTATGATAACCGTAAATTTATTAAAAAGCAAACACTGCCTTTCCAAATTAAATTTCAAGTGCCACAGAAAAGGGTTTGAATGCTTATTGCAATATAAGTATTTAAGTTTTTTATTTTTACTAAACTTGCAATGCTATCACAAATCTGTTTTTTGCTTTGTCATTATGGGTTATGGAGTGTAGACTGATATATATATATACACAGGTGCTGGTCATATAATTAGAATATCATCAAAAAGTTGATTTATTTCACTAATTCCATTCAAAAAGTGAAACTTGTATATTATATTCACTCATTACACAGACTGATATACTTCAAATGTTTATTTCTTTTAATTTTGATGATTATAACTGACAACTAATGAAAATCCCAAATTGAGTATCTCAGAAAATTAGAATATTACTTAAGACCAATACAACGAAAGGATTTTTAGAAATCTTGGCCAACTGAAAAGTATGAACATGAAAAGTATGAGCATGTACAGCACTCAATACTTAGTTGGGGCTCCTTTTGCCTGAATTACTGCAGCAATGCGGCGTGGCATGGAGTCGATCAGTCTGTGGCACTGCTCAGGTGTTATGATAGTGGCCTTCAGCTCTTCTGCATTGTTGGGTCTGGCATATCGCATCTTCCTCTTCACAATACCCCATAGATTTTCTATGGGTTAAGGTCAGGTGAGTTTGCTGGCCAATTAAGAACAGGGATACCATGGTCCTTAAACCAGGTACTGGTTGCTTTGGCACTGTGTGCAGGTGCCAAGTCCTGTTGGAAAATGAAATCTGCACCTCCATAAAGTTGGTCATTAGCAGGAAGCAGGAAGTGCTCTAAAACTTCCTGGTATACGGCTGCGTTGACCTTGGACCTCAGAAAACACAGTGGACCAACACCAGCAGATGACATGGGACCCCAAACCATCACTGACTGTGGAAACTTTACACTGGACCTCAAGCAACGTGGATTGTGTGCCTCTCCTCTCTTCCTCCAGACTCTGGGACCCTGATTTCCAAAGGAAATGCAAAATTTACTTTCATCAGAGAACATAACTTTGAACCACTCAGCAGCAGTCCAGTCCTTTTTGTCTTTAGCCCAGGCGAGACGCTTCTGACGCTGTCTGTTGTTCAAGAGTGGCTTGACACAAGGAATGCGACAGCTGAAACCCATGTCTTGCATACGTCTGTGCGTAGTGGTTCTTGAAGCACTGACTCCAGCTGCAGTCCACTCTTTTGAATCTCCCTCACATTTTTTGAAGGGTTTTGTTTCACAATCCTCTCTAGGGTGCGGTTATGCCTATTGCTTGTACACTTTTTTTCTACCACATCTTTTCCTTCCCTTCGCCTCTCTATTAATGTGCTTGGACACAGACTCTGTGAACAGCCAGCCTCTTTTACAATGACCTTTTGTGTCTTGCCCTCCTTGTGCAAGGTGTCAATGGTCGTCTTTTGGACAACTGTCAAGTCAGCAGTCTTCCCCATGATTGTGTAGCCTACAGAACTAGACTGAGAGACCATTTTCAGGTGTTTTGAGTTAATTAGCTGATTAGAGTGTGGCACCAGGTGTCTTCAATATTGAACCTTTTCACAATATTCTAATTTTCTGAGATACTGAATTTGGGATTTTCCTTAGTTGTCAGTTATAATCATCAAAATTAAAAGAAATAAACATTTGAAATATATCAGTCTGTGTGTAATGAATTAATATAATATACAAGTTTCACTTTTTTAATGGAATTAGTGAAATAAATCAACTTTTTGATGATATTCTAATTATATGACCAGCAGCTGTATATATATATATACATACACAGATCAGGCATAACATTATGACCTAATATTGTTTGATCTGACCACACGGGCCAGCCTTCGCTCCCCACGTGCATCAATGAGCCTTGGCTGCCCATGACCCTGTCTCCGGTTCTCCACTGTTCCTTCCTTGGAGCACTTTTGATAGATCCTGACCACTGCAGACCGGGAACACCCCACAAGAGCTGCAGTTTTGGAGATGCTCTGATCCAGTGGTCTAGCCATCACAATTTGGCCCTTGTCAAACTCACTCAAATCCTTACGCTTGACCATTTTTCCTGCTTCTAACACATCAACTTTGAGGACAAAATGTTCACTTGCTGCCTAATATATCCCACCCACTAACAGGTGCTGTGATGAAGAGATAATCAGTGTTATTCGTAATGTTATGCCTGATCGGTGTATATGTGTGTGTGTGTGTGTGGGGGGGAGTTTGTACCACCAAAAGATTTATTTCCTATGTCGGTAATTTTTGACCGTAAAGGAGTCAAGTGTGATTTTTTTTCTCTACCCTTTATTATTATAATGCCCATGATTTTTTTGTGTTCACATAGCTAATGCAAAAAAAGTCACCACGTGTCATCGGATAAAGCAAAAAAAATAAATAATTCAAAACGTAAAATTTTTCCGACATTTTTAACCGAAGCGGCCCAGAGGGTTAACTGGTGATTTGTTTCATTCCAAAATGGCGGATTGTGTGATTTACTGGCCCTGTCTCAAATGCCTACCCTACCGCAGTCACATTAGTGACGACCGTTCCACTGATATTATATGACACGATGATTCTGAAATAAATGTAACCGTTCACTGTATCTCCTCAGCTCACGAACAGTTGTGTCCTCCCACATTTGTGGTGAAGATGAGGAACTCTCGAGCTCTGGAGGGAGATGCCATCAGGTTAGAGTGTAAGGTGACTGCGTCTCCAACCCCTCAGCTCTACTGGAAGAAAGACAAGGAAATGCTGCGGATTGACCCTATGAGAATGAGGTCTGTGTCACCATTTTGGACACTTTGATATTCTGTTTTATTTCCCTTAGTTCCTGTTTCCCTGCTCTGTTTAGTTTCGGTTTCCTTTGTTTTTGATTGTCCCTGTTTGTTCCTATGGTTACATATTATCACCCAAAAATGAAAATTCTGTCATCATTTACTCTCCCTCATGTTGTTCCAAACCTGTATTAATTTCTTTCTTCTTTTGAACACAAAAGAAGATATTTTGAATGTCAGTAACCAAACAGTTGGAAGTCAATGGGGACCATCAACTGTTTGGTTATCGACATTCTTCAAAAGATCTTTTTTTGTGTTCAACAGAAGAAAGAAATTAATACAGGATTGAAACAACTTGAGGGTAAGTAATGACAAAATTTTCATTTTGGTTGAACTAACCCTTTAAAGGCTGTTCTTTCTGATACCCTTTCTCGTCATGCGATTGTTACAGCCACTACACGTTACAGTCTGACACAGTTTTATACACTTAAATGACTATTTTGCTCCATTTTTGTGTGCTTTTGGGACAACTGCTTAAAGAAAACATTCACACAAAAAATTAAAAAGATGATGTCATCATATACTCTCACCTGCAAGTCATTCCACACCTTTATGACTCTTTCATCTGTGGAACAAAAATGTTGTTTTTATAGTTTTTTAGTTATTTAACTGTAACAAATGTCCTATTTCCTATACAAATACAAAAGCACCATAAATGAAGTCCATCTGACTTTGTATGAGGAACAGGACAACATTTAAATCAGTATTCACTAGCAATCTTCCCTCCTCCACTGCTCTCAAATCTCATTTGCAACACATCCTTTCAAATGTCACAGCACATCTTAGGCCCTGTTTACACCTGGTATTAAGATTGTCCTCTTTTGACCACTTCCAGAGGTAGTCGAAAACGCATAGTCGACCGGATTGCTTTTATAGTTTAAACACTCATGTGGTGAAATGCACATGAACAGCCACTAAAAGACCGCCTACTCTCCGCCGACTGACCTAACGTGTAAACATTATGGGAAAAGCGCTAGCCAGACGGGATTTAAACTTTATCGGCTGGAGACCCAAGTTTGGTTTGAAGACGTACCAATCACAATGTTCTCTCACCATTCCTGATTTCTAACACACAATCACAGCATTCGTCGTGGTCTCGTGGCTGTCAGAGCAGAAATGAAAGCTGATGCTCTCCATATGATTTTTCATCATCTCCGATCGTGTTCTTCGCAAACTTATTTCATCCATTAGATGGAAAGATCTGAGAAAGCCCATACATTTACCTACCCATAGACCCTCCCCTAGAAGAAATCAGGACAGAAGTGGTTGAAAGTGGACAAAAGAGACGGATTGAAACACCAGGTGTAAACGGGAATGTGTCTCTATCGTCTACTTATGATCCATTCGACCAAAACGCATCTTAATACCAGCTGTAAACAGGGCCTTAATGTCAGTAACATGTGAGAACCAATGCTAAATCGAGCTCGACAGCACCGTCTCCATTCACCTACACTGAAAGATCCTCAATATATGCAGCAAAATTACTTCTTTTATGTTCCACAAAAGAAAGTCATATTTTGGAATGACGTGAGGAAATTTTCTTTTCGAAATTATTTGTTGCCAGTCTTCACAGTCTACAAATATATGGCGCCAGATCACTCCATGATCCATATCAAAAATATATTCAGAAAGCACTGAATGAAATCAGACACAGAAATCAAGGCAATGGTTTAAAAAACACATTCCCACAGATTTTAATTGCAGAAATTCCCATGGTCTTAATGTGAGATTCTTCTATGAACTTTTATCCTAATTGTCTTTACAGTAAATGATAGTCTTTAGATGAAAGCTTCATTAACGTGGTCTCTGTTGACATTTGCATGTTTGGTGTGTCAGTCTTTCTCAGGACAGTTCAGGAAAGCAGTGCCTGGTCATCGATCCAGTGATGAAGTCTGACGCAGGATGGTACACTGTATCCGCCATTAATGAAGCTGGCATGTCCACATGCAATGCCAGGCTAGATGTGTCAGGTAAGTGCACTTACTCTATTTACTTTTCTTCCTTTTATTTTGAGACTTGTTGGAAAGTTTGTGAGTGAATATTATTTTGCCTTTTTTTCTGAACTTTTGCTTGTAAAAATACAAACATTCCAAGTAGTCTCTCAATTAAATGTGCAGTAAGTGATTTCTGAGAAACACTCTTGGTATTTGAAATCGACACCCAAACAACGCTGGTGGCGTTCAAACAGGGCAGAGGGGACCTCTCATCCTCCCAAGTTAGAAGCTCCGGTTCCCCAAACCCTCACCAAGATATAAGTGGGAATCCCATTTTGGATTATTGACTTTAAGTATTGTAGTTAAATATTGTAGATATCAATCCAATCAAAATTGCTTATATTTAATAAAAGAACATTACGTCTATAGGTAGTGCAATTCTATTAACTGCATAAGCTCCGCCCCTGACTGTGGGTCTGAAACTGCTGGTGCTGCGGTTCTGCAGCTGGATATATCTCGCTGCATGAGGAAATTGAGTCGCCCGCTGCGTTCCTGCAACAAGTCATTAGTCATATTTTTGAACCTTCCGGCCTGCCATACACAGACACCCCAAAGCATGCAAGTGTGGGTATCTGCAGGCTGGAGTAATAGGTGTGCCGAAAGATTGGGTTTTGGTGCTCGGTCTGATTGGTTCATTTTTTTTCTCCTATTTACACAGCCAGGTCTATGTACAAACACAATATTTGTTTAGCCCACACACACACACACACACACACACAGAGCAGACATCTAGCAAAAATGTTCACAAAATTGTTTGTTTGGGTGTTGATTTCTCTCAGAAATCACTTACTGCACCTTTAAAGTGATCTCATGTTTGAAATATTTTTAGATGCATGTCATACTCCAGGGCAGTGATATCACTGATTAACATGTTATATCATCTACTCAGATATTGAATTATTTTTATATTTGCCTGTTTAGTGCTTTGTCTCTCGGCCCTAAATAGCAATGCCTGTTTTCTTCTAGCTCGAATGAACAAGACTACCCCTCCTGCCAGGTCAATGAAAAGCCTTCCCATCGTAAGCCAGTTCTCCACATTGAGCACCGAGCCTCGTCCTCGCCACACCGCCCCCCTGTACGAGAGTGAAGAACTGTAGACACTCCTCAGACTCGTGCAGCTGGTCATCTGACATTATGCAGTGTATTTCTGTGTAAATGAGCCAGTTGAATAGTGTAGTTGCTCCTTTTATCAGTCAACTTCACTTCAGCCAGTGCCTCTGATGTTTTCCCAAGGAATGATTGGAAAAAGCTTACTATTCCAGTGGAATCAATAGCCTCACCCCAGCACACGACTTTACTGCTTCACTAGATCTCATGGTTTACTCGGTTGGAAATTGATGACCAGTTTCATGTAAAGCTACATACTTATGATCCCCCTAAACAAGGAAAACATGCATCTGTTTTCTTTTCTGTTTTACATGAATTAGAATAATGCCTTGATTTCTTTATGCAACAGCTGTAATGTGTGTTGATGATGATGTAATGTGTGCAGCGTTGACGTACACTATATGTTTTAAAAAGGATATTTGTTGACATTTTTGCTACTAGAACAAAGGATTTGGTAACAGTCCAGAACACAGATATATCATTTGTGTTATACATGATGTGACATGAACATTTGAGTGAACTTCTTCGTGAAAATACTATAAATTTACCTCTGAAGTGTTTTTTTTTATGACCATCACATGTCAAAATACTGTAACGATGAGATAACGCAATACAAAAACATGAAACGACTGCATAAAAATCTAGCACACGTACGGACAGTTCTTCAGGATAGACTGTGCAGAAGACGTGTAAAAAGGCTCTTTTCCAACAGATTTATTACAGAAACTTTCTATAAACAAATTATTAAAAAGCCAAGGCGAAAATATTCTGTTAATCATAACCATTTGGATATTAGGCATACAATACCATGGCATCATTCATCACATGATTTCTGATCCTTTTCAATACAATTGCAGTATCTGTAGCACACAGGGCTCTTTTATAGCTAAACTTTAATAAAAAAGGAAATACTGTTGTGACAATAAAAAGTTCTACACAGGGCAAACTACACAGTTACAGTGCTCATAAAGAAAAACAATTCAAATTGGCTTTCACACACATCACAATGCAGTTAAGTACTATAGATATGGCAAGGAATGGACACCTTCATAGCTAAAGACCCAAGACAGACCCAATCTTCATCAGATCTCCACATCACTTTCTTTATCATTATCATGGTCGCCATCATAAAATTCATTCGCAGCTTCAGGCCTGTGAGGAAACGACGTAGTTGGTCAGGAGGATATTGTCAGGATATTCAATATGCAGTCAAGCAGCTCATTTAAGAGGCCACTGCAAAATTAGCAGTTTATATGTATGTGTTCGGGTAAAATGTTTGTTTTATTTTATAGATTTTATAGTAAAAACGTAATTTAGAGCATTTATTTATCACACGCATACAGTAGCACACGCACAGAGAAACATTCAGTAACGCAGAAATGTATCAGCAACACCTTTCTAGGATTTCTCAATAAAATAGATTAGAAACTGAAAAATTCTAGCATATACTTCTTATTAACTAAAACAGCTTCACTATTAGTAGAAAGACGCCGCCAGGTAGAATTAATACACACGCAATCACTCTCTCAATAATGCATTCATATAAATGTAATCTTTACTGTAACTTTATCTGATTTAGAACGAGCAATCTAAAATGTTTCTTGAGCAGCAAATCAGCATATTAGAATGATTTCTGAAGGGTCATGTGACACTGAAAAGTGGAGCAATGACAGGATAAATGCCATCACATGATAAATTACATTAGTAAATTTAAGTTGTTATAAATTGTAATAATAATATTTCACAATATTACTGTTCTTACTGTATTTTTGTTCAAATAAATGCAGCTGTGGTGAGCAGAAGAGACATCTTTCAAAAACATTAAAAAACCCTGAAGACTTTAGAACAGGGGTGTCTAATCCTGCTCCCGGAGGGCCACTGTCCTGCAGAGTTTAGCTCCAGCCCCAATGAAACACACCTGAAGCAGCTAATCAAGGTCTTACTAGGGATACTAGAAACTTCTAGGCAGGTGTGTTGAGGCAAGCTGGAGCTAAACTCTTCAGGACAGTGGCCCTCCAGGACCGAGTTTGGACACTCCTGCTTTATAAGGTTAATGTTCAATCACTAGTTACAGCGTTATAATCACCTAGAGAAGTTGTCTTCTGATCCCCTCTCATCAGGATCAGCCTCATCCGGACGCTCATAGCTCAGCAAATCAGAGGGAACGTCATGGATCTGAACACTTGGTGCATGATTCAACATTTTCAAGTTCTCAAACACAGTTTGACGAATCTGCTCCAAATACTACAAAAAGAGGAGAAGTACTGGTTACTGGCCACACCGCTAAAGACAGTTTCAACCAATGAAATGTTTACTTGAAGCACCACTTGAGGTTTCAAACAAATGCTCTAATCTTAAAGGGGGGTCTAATGCTATTTCATGCATTCTGACTTATTTACACAGTTAAAGAGTTGGATGCTCATGCTAAACATGGCCAAAGTTTCAATAAATTAGTTGGACGTATGACAGAGTATTTCTGTGCTAAATACACGAACAAGTTTCGGAAAGAAAGATTCTCCACTTGTTTGTTAAGAGATTTTGTATGTGGTCTGAAACCTTTAGACCCAACTGTATGTCAAGACAATTGTAAATGTAAAGAATTGTTTGTAGACACAAACAAACAATATATGTGAGGAAAATAATGCATACTTGTCTAGAATTTTGGTTTTCTATCCTTGTGCTGACATCTGGGTGAAGTGTGAAGTCTGGAGCAAAATATTCAAAGTATTCTGTGCAGAGGACAAATACAGAGATGAGAAAACAACAACAACAACAAACAAAAGTAATATGGGTCATTTTAAAGCAGTGCATTGTAATCTAGATCAGGAGTTCTCAAAGTAGGGTCTGCGACCAATAGCCATGGGGTCCGTGAAATCACTTGCCAAACCGTATTTTACAGACTATAGGTTGTGTTTCTTTTATCATCTGAAACATGCTGCAACTTATATTCCATAGTGACTTATTTAAAAGGATAGTTCACCCAAAAAATTCGAATCACCACTTACTCACCCTCATGTCGTTCAAAACCAAATCTGCATAACGCACGAGAACAAACCACATTGGTTCTCGCTGAAGCTCAAGCGTGATGCGTAACACGAGAATGAACCTCATTGGTTCTCGCTGAAGCTCAAACGTGCTGCGTAACACGAGAATGAACCTCATTGGTTCTCGCTGAAGCTCAAACGTGCTGCGTAACACGAGAATGAACCTCATTGGTTCTCGCTGAAGCTTAAACGTGCTGCATAACACGAGAATGAACCTCATTGGTTCTCGCTGAAGCTCAAACGTGCTGCGTAACACGAGAATGAACCTCATTGGTTCTCGCTGAAGCTCAAACGTGCTGCGTAACACGAGAATGAACCTCATTGGTTCTCGCTGAAGCTCAAACGTGCTGCGTAACACGAGAATGAACCTCATTGGTTCTCGCTGAAGCTCAAACGTGCTGCGTAACACGAGAATGAACCTCATTGGTTCTCGCTGAAGCTCAAACGTGCTGCGTAACACGAGAATGAACCTCATTGGTTCTCGCTGAAGCTCAAACGTGATGCGTAACACGAGAATGAACCTCATTGGTTCTCGCTGAAGCTCAAACGTGCTGCGTAACACGAGAATGAACCTCATTGGTTCTCGCTGAAGCTCAAACGTGCTGCGTAACACGAGAATGAACCTCATTGGTTCTCGCTGAAGCTCAAACGTGCTGCGTAACACGAGAATGAACCTCATTGGTTCTCGCTGAAGCTCAAACGTGCTGCGTAACACGAGAATGAACCTCATTGGTTCTCGCTGAAGCTCAAACGTGCTGCGTAACACGAGAATGAACCTCATTGGTTCTCGCTGAAGCTCAAACGTGCTGCGTAACACGAGAATGAACTTCATTGGTTCTCGCTGAAGCTCAAACGTGATGCGTAACACGAGAATGAACCTCATTGGTTCTCACTAAAGCTCAAACGTGCTGCGTAACACGAGAATGAACCTCATTGGTTCTCGCTGAAGCTCAAACGTGCTGCGTAACACGAGAATGAACTTCATTGGTTCTCGCTGAAGCTCAAGCGTGATGCGTAACACGAGAATGAACCTCATTGGTTCTCGCTGAAGCTCAAACGTGCTGCGTAACACGAGAATGAACCTCATTGGTTCTCACACATCAAGCTTCCGTTTACCACAACTGATGTGCGCGTTGATTAATGTTTTTATGTGAATAAAAGCCTAAATTAAAATCTGTTCATCATATAAAGCGATAGAGTCTCTTCAGAAAATTTGGACTAAACCGCTCGTTTCAAATAAATTCATTTTACAATCTCTTTATGAACTTTTTGAAGCATCAAAGTGGTAGTTGCGTAGCCATCAATAGAGGGA
Organism: Rhinogobio ventralis; assembly: GCA_039654625.1. Taxonomy (NCBI): domain Eukaryota; kingdom Metazoa; phylum Chordata; class Actinopteri; order Cypriniformes; family Gobionidae; genus Rhinogobio; species Rhinogobio ventralis. Next base: position 35,582,734 of record CM077198.1, read on the forward strand.
CAGAAAGCTCTCAGATTTCATCAAAAAAAAAAAATTTGTGTTCCGAAGATGAACAAAGGTCGTTTGGAACGACATGAGGGTGAGTAATTATGACAGAATTTTAGGTGAACTATCCCTTTGATGCATTTAATGTAGCTAAACCATAGACTGTAAAGAAATATGGACGTAGTGTCCGTGACGTCACCCGTAGGTTTCTGAAGAGCAGTTTTGAAGCCTAAAGTCGGCCGTTGCCATCTTGGCAGTGCGTCACCATGCGTCACTCACGGATAACTAAAAATGGGCAAAGAGGCGGCACGTGGGTGGAGCTGAGGTGACGTGATGACTAACAGACAGCAGACAAACGGCGATTCACCCGTCACTCAAAGTGGCCACGCCCTTAATTATGCAGAACTTTAAGACTTTATATCATGTAAACGAATGAGTTATAAAAAAAAAAAAATGAAAAAACCCTCACAGTTGTCATGAAGGGCAAAATTAGCCATACAGACCAAAACCACAGTTTGTACCAGACTGTAAACATGTTTTTTTCTGCTGTGAAGTTGGGCATTTTAACATGGGGCTCAATGAGATTCTGCTCCCTTCTGGAGCCTGTCCCTAGTGGCCAGTCGATGAATTGCAGTTTAAGTCACTTCCGTATTGGCTTCAAGAGAAACTGGGGGAGGTTGCCGCTTGAGCAAAACATAGACTTAAAGGTTTTTTATAGATGTAATTTTCATGTCTGTGAGGCAAGTATATGCTTCGTGTTTCAATATTCATTTTTGTGACGTGCTCCAGAAAAGAGTTCACGGAGACAGGGAGCCTGAGACGGCAGAAAGTGCATCCTGTTTGTTTTCTTTATTTTATTTACTTTAATCACTGTTATAATTATGAGGGGTCCTTGGAAATTTTTCACGAAAAGTTTGAGAACCCCTGCCCTACAGGACAGTAACTCATGCAATCACTAGATAATATGCAACAGAAGAACAGAAACACAGGATAATTCAAGATCCCTCCTCATGTGACACAGTTGCTGTCTTACCACTATATGGCAGTTCATCACTTATGGACTCCTCAACTAGCAAGGATGTTTCAAATGTCCTAAAAATGAAAGCTATGATGCATTAATGAAAATATCAGAAAGAAAACAGTCAAAGACAGCAAAGATATTATATACTCAGAGATTAAAGGGGTCATATTGTTTGAGTTCAAAAGCTTTATGTACCATGAAATCTAGGGTTATCAAAACTGGCCTGCTGAGATAAAGAATTTGCTACCATCAATGCAACTCAAGTATCACATTCATAAATATTTTCTCTACAACACCATTGCTGCTGTGACTGGTATACTTTTTTTTTCCACAACAGCTACATTGCCTTGTCTTGTCGTTAAAGTGCACATTTACAAATATGAATAATCATTTGAAGCGCATTACATTTTATACACAGCGAAAATAGCCTGTATTGACCAAAATCCCAGAATCTAGATAGCGTTGTGAATGTTTATGGTTGTTAATGAATGGGACGCTAAATATCATTTTGGCAAAAAGATTTTTGGAATAAATAAGCGAGAATGAACCTGGTGTCCTGCATGATTTCTGTTGTTTCTAACACAAAGCACTGGAACGCGACAAGCTCATAATCACAACTTCAGAAGTGGGAAGTAGGAAATTTCCGATAGCATGTGAAGGCCGCTCTGAGACGTGCATGGGCACGCAGGCATATATTTATCGAATTGAATCGCAGCCTATGTGAATTCACTATAGCACTTTGCTGTAGCATGCTTTTAATATATCGGGCAGCCTTAGAAAATTGTCTAATAACACATTTCATGGACTCCGCGGTCGGTATTTTGCTGGTTACTTAACACAGGCAAATTTAATCAAGGAATCTTGACAGCTCTAATATACATATATTTGCCACAATAACCTAATGAAAGCACACTATAATTTCACAACTCAACTTCCTTCTCAGTACAAAAAAAGCATTTAAAAGGCACAATATGTGAGATTTTTGGATTAAAATATCCAAAAACCCTTAGAACAATGACTTGTGTACTTACATTATCCCAAATGTTTAAATCCAGAGAAATAAGCCATTTTAACCAGGACACGGCTCCGTGCGTCACCTATCAAATGACTACAATATGTCGCCTATAAAAATTACTACTTTTTTTAATTACAGAATCTTCTAAATTACTAATTTCACCCACTATTGCTCGTCACATTTTAAAGATGCAGCAGCAAAATACATTGTAAGTGGACCTCAGAGAGAGAGAGAGAGAGAACAATATGACCCCTTTAAAGTTATTAAATGTAGATGAAATAATGAACACACCAACATCTAGCAACGTTTCGCACCGTGTAGCCTCCTCCACCCAGCACAAGCAGTGGGATTTTGAAGCTCTTCACAAACTCCACACACTCTCTACAAATACAAGTGTTATCAAGGAGCTTTGCGTTCAAGGATTCGAAATACTGTGTATTTCAAGAAAAGAGGTGAGGGTATGGAGTCTCTTACCCATGGCCTCGTATGCTGAGATTGAAGCATCCTAATCGATCACATCCCAAAGAATCTGCTCCACACTGCAGACAAAACCAGATAGATGAGCAACAAATCGGGATTGTGACGCGAGATTAAAATGTGACGAGATTTGACAGAGTGAAAAGCGATATCGCCATGACGGAGTGTGAGGGTGAAATTAGCATAGAATATGCCACCGCTACGTTTACATTACATCCTCCACTGTCGTTTTGCTTTTGAAATAAAAACCATTTAATTCAGTCGGAAAACAGTCTCTTCAATTGTAAACGTTTGATGACTGTATTGTAAGCTGGTTCAATTGTAAGCTGGTATCAGTTCACTGGTCATGTGACGAGAGTAAGGGGAGATGATTGACAGGACCATGGTGGAAGATGTGTGCACTAGGGATGCTCATTTCGGTTCATTTTCCCGATCGACAACCGGCGCTCATTATCAGATAAACTGTTAACAGATAAGATTATAGTATTGAATTGGCATTAAATAAAAATACAATTGACGAGTGTCTGTGACCCGTTAAAAAGACATTTATTTTATTTTACCGTGCAAACAGCAGCATACAGAACAGCTCAACAACAACAGTACCTGGATTCACATTATCAAATTTTCACGTACCTGCAGCGTTTCTGACAACAGAGAAAAACAAAATAAAATAATATAAATAAAAAGCATAAAATAAATAGGCCTACACTAAATATTTTTCACTTAAATAATTAACACATTAAGATGACAAAACGAAAATACACTGAATCCGTTTGAAGCTTTAAAGAACCGGAATAGTTTTTTCGTCAAATAAAAATAGCAGGCCTACCTCAATCCACACCTTGTATGTTTTTTTATTTTTTATTTTTTTTTAAGTAACATGTCTACGTGATGTGGGGTTAGTCTGGAGCGCAGCCTGTTGACAGTTAGACCCGCGGCAGAAAACCCCCTCAGATGGCACTGATGCCCTGGGAATACAGAGATAACGCCTCACTAGAGTGGCCAGCCTCGGGAAGCGCCTTTCATTTGCTTTACACCAGTCAAGAGCTTGTACTACTGCTGTATTTTAATACCACGCAGCATATTTTGCAAGTAACTTCGTCGCCCTTTCTGTCAAAACGGTCCCACACAATATAGGCCTATTTCTATTCCATTGCTTCATTTTGCGAAATATGTCTGTGTAGGCACGTGTGGTTGCATGTGACGCCCCCCCCTGTGAGTTAACAAACAGCATATTTTTCTTTAACCATGCAGCAAACAAAAAAAATCCTTAGTATTAATCGGTCAAAATTCTTACTTTCGGTTAACGGTTAATATGAGCATCCCTAGTGTGCACAACAGAGCCTGAGTACGTGCGATCGTGAATCCAAAGCGAAAGTAAATGCGAGCTCCCTGATTCACGCAAATTAGGCGCCTGACAATAGCCTGTCTCCCAATATCAAAGCTATCTTATTCTGGCCTGTGTAGGTGTAACCACCTCTTAGCTCTGCTCTCTGTTTGCACTTTGAATATTGAGAGAGTACTTTGATAATGGTTGCACTTATTGCTTGCATTTCTATGTTCAATTTGTGGAATGGAGTTGAATTAGGAGGTCAAACACACACAGCCTAAGTCAGAAGTTCTGGAAGCTCATAATTCATGTACAGTAAAGTCTCAAGAGACTTGTGTGAAATCATACAGGAGAGAAGCCAGTCAGTTGAGTTTGTTACAGTGCTCGTGCATTGTTTTTCAACGCATTTGATCATTCATACTCAGAAAGTAGAACTGAAATGACATTCATTACAAGATAAGTTAAAGCTAGAGATCGACCGAAATTTTAGATTTTTTTTTATAACCGATACCGATTATTTGCATGTTTATGTGCCCGATAACCGATATATAGAACCGATATTTATTTATGGCGTTATTTCTGTTTTTTAGAATTATAGCTACAGCACTGAACTGAACAAACTATTTTATTTAACACTTTTTAAACACTGTAATTTTTGCAATTTCACTCCCTTCTTACAAACAAAACACACTTCTACATCAATAGTCTGAAAGAGTGCAAAATTATAATTTTTTTAAATACAGTGCAAGTAAAGTCTTTTTAACATTACTGCTGGTGCATCTTTTTATTTATAACAACAGCATATAAACAACAGGCTAAATAAATGTATAAAGTCGAATGTTTTCAAATGGAGAACATAAATAAATGAAAGGAGACTATCAACTCCCCATAAATATAAGCATTTGTTTTAAACTACAGTTTTAAAATGTTTCTGTGTTGTTTGACTAAAGAGTGAAGAGAACAGAACGCGCTGGAATATTCTCTGGAATACGCAAACATTGTCAGAAAAATAAATCAGCACGTTATCAGAATTATTAATAATGTTTTTGTCGGTCTAGATTGATGACAGAGCGCTGTTTTCATCTGTGCGTTTACACAGAACGTCTCTTGCAGAGATAGGCCTGATAATTCATTTCCACAGAGCTGTAATTATTTAGATGTTTATTATATAAACGTTATATAGCAGACGTTAATATAATTTAAGGAGTTTTAGACGAGTGGGTCTTGTTAAAAGGTACATACGGTGGCCATGCTGGAGCAACAACCCGGTGAGTTGAACGGCTGAACGCGATTTCACGAGATGAGCATAAACAGAGAGAAATAAATTCAGCGCTTATATTTCCAACATGCACTCATTTTATTTCATTCATGTAAAGTTACGTCTTTATTGGGACATGATGGATCACGTGACTCCGTCTCTATTTTTAGCGCCAAGTTTAAACTACATAAATCTCATTTGTGCATTGCTGGCTGTTATGTTAAATAAAGTTTATTAATTAAGGGATGCAAGTTATTTGACCTTTGAACATCGTTGTCGACTCATCTCCCCTCAGACTCAGTGCTTTAATGGCGTGCTTGTACGCAATTCTCAAAACGTCCACAAGAAGGCGGCATTTATTGGTGAATCCGATATTACAAAACCGATACCCGATTATGGGAAAATGCTTAAATATCGGGAAACCGATATATCGGCCTCTAGTTAAAGCATTTCAAAATGCACCTGCAGACTATTTTTCCAGTCATTAATTTTGTTTTTGAGGATTTCTTAAAAATACCGTGCAAAAATCTCGTGTCTCATCTCATGAGCTAAGTGTCTCGATACACCCCTAGCAACAACAAATACAACACAATATCATTACTGAGAAATCGTGCTCTCACCTGAAGAACGATACAGGTCGGCTGATAGAAGTCCACCACCTGCTTGATAACTGGCTGAAACAGCTGTCTATAGCCTGAGAATATATAACCAAAAACTGCTCAAATCATCTTGCTCTATGTTCGCATAAAATCAATATTAGGCAAGTTGAGTAAACTAGTGTGGGCTGTTTTTTTTTTACTTTCTGCCCTAAACAGTAGTTTCTTTATTCATTCTGGTTGAATATATGATATTTTTGTCCATATATCACCCAGTAAAACAGCAGTGTATGGCTTTGCTATTACAAATACATGCACCTTTTCAGACTTGTAAGTTCAATTGTATAAAGATTCAAATATGAATATTAGTCCATAAATCAACTCACTCTGGTCATCAATGCCATCTCGCAGTGGGACATTGAGGCAGTAGTAGCGGCCGCTCTCAGCCCCTACCTCATACATATCACCTTAAAAACACATACAACAACAAAAAGCGTATATTATTATTACAGTGTTTCAATGGCAGTCTGTGCATTCATGAAGATTAAGCTGGGCTCTGAACCGGTTCAAGACATGAAAACAAAAACCGGAAACAAATTAAATTTGAACAGGAACAAACAAAAACGGAATCAAGTTTAATCGTTCTGAACAGAAACACACTTTTTTGAAATTACCATTAACTGGTTAATAATGTTATTTTATCGTTCTGTTAATATTTTAATTTAACAGTCAACCAATCATGAAGTCAAACAGTACGGCTTATGTTAAAAAAAAATCCTAATCAAGGATGGTTACAGAAGGAATGCATGAACAGAAAGGTTAAAATACTGATTCTGCTCGGAGTGAACCGATTGAGTTTTTCCCGCTTTTAAGCCCTGGGCAAAACAATGTGGATGACACTGTATAGATGACTTGTATCAGAAAGTAAGAACAACATACCAGTTCCTGGGAAAAAGTAGTTCCCATATTTGTGGAAGGATACAGTCATGACCCTGTCTGTGAGATAAAATGCTTCCTGTACACCATCACCATGATGAATATCAATGTCAATGTAGAGCACACGAGGATGATACCTATCAGAGACAGAAACAGTAAAGATATGTAGAGATAAGTTGTGGCCCACATGTTCATTCTATACTCCATCTAAACAGTTTAGCTAATTCTATCATTATGGATGCAGCTTTTACAAGGCCATATTAAAAGTGTGTCATTTTTACACCATAATAAAATGACTGTTGTCAAACAGGTTTCAGGCACTAACACTGGTCAAACAAACAGGTACTTCCATCCCAAACGTATGCCATTGGTTGAGCCAATGTTATCATGTCTGCCCTATTCGCTACATCAAATAAAAGAAAATGCAAAACATCAGGAGTGTCTAGTTATTTGGTGTGATGTCACTTCCTCCTTCCTCTCCATCTCTCACTTACTTCAGGAGTTCAAGAATACTGATGACAATGTCATTCACGTAGCAAAATCCAGACGCCTGAAAACAGAAAATAAAATCATGTAACGAGGCCTTTATACGCACATGATGTGCTTCCGAAGTGCAGGTAACTTTGTTTTTTCCCCTTCATCTTTGTATTAATATGTGAAAAGAAATCAGATGCTTACCTCAAACTTTTTTGCATGATGTAAACCTCCAGCCCAGTTTATGGCAATGTCACATATCTGTGCAACGAACAAATTAGCCTTCAATGCAGGAATTCAAAGAATTCAAGATCTGTACTAAGTTCTCTTAATTTTTTTGTTACGTTTTAAAGTTAAAATACTCTTTTCAGTGATGCATTTTAGATTTCGAATACAGGGTATTTGCAGGGTTATGAAATCAAATTAAAGGATTTTTAAAGGGTTAGTTCAACCAAAAATGTAAATTATGCCATTAATTGCTCGCTGCCTATGGAGGGGTTAGAAACCTCTCGGATTTCATAAAAAATATCTTCATTTGTGTTCCGAAGATGAACAAAGGTCTTACAGGTTTGGAACGACATGAGGGTGAGGAATTAATGACCGAATTTTCATTTTTGGTCATTTTTGGGTGAACTAACCCTTTAAATCCCTTCACCTTTAAAACATTGCTGATCAATCCTACCTTAGCAAAGCAACTGTTGCCGTTTATAGACTTTAACGATTTCTTGTAAGGTAAAAAAAATGAAAAAATAAATCCAATGTACAATGCATGTGTAAGGGCAACGTTTTCCCATCTGACCTTGTGGTTTAGCTGAGTTGCTCCTTGCAAAGAGGCACCTGTGTATCTCGAACAAAACTCAAACAGACCTGGAAAGACAGGACTAAAAACAAAGGACAAATTATTAGAAAAGTCTTATTTTTTATATTATATATATATATATATATATATATATATATATATATATATATATATATACACACACTTACCTAAAGGATTATTAGGAACACCATACTAATACTGTGTTTGACCCCCTTTCGCCTTCAGAACTGCCTTAATTCTACGTGGCATTGATTCAACAAGGTGCTGAAAGCATTCTTTAGAAATGTTGGCCCATATTGATAGGATAGCATCTTGCAGTTGATGGAGATTTGTGGGATGCACATCCAGGGCACGAAGCTCCCGTTCCACCACATCCCAAAGATGCTCTATTGGGTTGAGATCTGGTGACTGTGAGGGCCATTTTAGTACAGTGAACTCATTGTCATGTTCAAGAAACCAATTTGAAATGATTCGAGCTTTGTGACATGGTGCATTATCCTGCTGGAAGTAGCCATCAGAGGATGGGTACATGGTGGTCATAAAGGGATGGACATGGTCAGAAACAATGCTCAGGTAGGCCGTGGCATTTAAATGATGCCCAATTGGCACTAAGGGGCCTAAAGTGTGCCAAGAAAACATCCCCCACACCATTACACCACCACCACCAGCCTGCACAGTGGTAACAAGGCATGATGGATCCATGTTCTCATTCTGTTTACGCCAAATTCTGACTCTACCATCTGAATGTCTCAACAGAAATCGAGACTCATCAGACCAGGCAACATTTTTCCAGTCTTCTACTGTCCAATTTTGGTGAGCTCGTGCAAATTGTAGCCTCTTTTTCCTATTTGTAGTGGAGATGAGTGGTACCCGGTGGGGTCTTCTGCTGTTGTAGCCCATCCGCCTCAAGGTTGTGCGTGTTGTGGCTTCACAAATGCTTTGCTGCATACCTCGGTTGTAACGAGTGGTTATTTCAGTCAAAGTTGCTCTTCTATCAGCTTGAATCAGTCGGCCCATTCTCCTCTGACCTCTAGCATCAACAAGGCATTTTCGCCCACAGGACTGCCGCATACTGGATGTTTTTCCCTTTTCACACCATTCTTTGTAAACTCTAGAAATGGTTGTGCGTGAAAATCCCAGTAACTGAGCAGATTGTGAAATACTCAGACCGGCCCGTCTGGCACCAACAACCATGCCACGCTCAAAATTGCTTAAATCACCTTTCTTTCCCATTCTGACATTCAGTTTGGAGTTCAGGAGATTGTCTTGACCAGGACCACACCCCTAAATGCATTGAAGCAACTGCCATGTGATTGGTTGATTAGATAATTGCATTAATGAGAAATTGAACAGGTGTTCCTAATAATCCTTTAGGTGAGTGAGTGTGTGTGTGTGTGTGTGTGTGTGTGTGTTATATATATATATATATATATATATGAACACAGTGCTGTTACAGTACTCTGAACCATTCAGCGCATCAGACTACATATTTATACAATTACATTATATTATCACAACAGTTGTGATTTGATGATCGCACTAAAGCCATATTTGGGCGCGACTAGTTACAGTTCTTATCACTCGACGTCTGTGATTTCACTTACCGATTTGATTATTTTGCAGTTTATTTAGTGCACTTTCAATCATACAGTAACCAGCAAACCCCCATCCAAACCCATTTTTTTTCTCAGATTTACACAATTCACGTGGGTCATATTTTCACGGCGGAAAATACGAAAATCCATGTAAATATGGAAATATCACATCCCTGAGATATATGTATATATATACATAAGGACACTCACCAGTCATCTCCTACGTTGAAGGCGTTGAGACTCTTGGTGAAGCCCTGCATGTTGTTTGGACTGACCTTCTGCAGGAAGTCGATGTAATCTTCCGAGTGGAACCTGCACATGTCATGCTGGGATGCCTTGTATGGTTTGAAAACCTGTACAGAGAGATCTGCTCATGAGAATTGCTTCTTGTCAGAGAAATGTGATTGGACTTAAGAAGGGCTGAATCATACCATCATCTTCTTGTATAGCCCATAATGCAGCACAAGACTGTGTGTGAGAGACAGTCGGTGAGGTTTCATTGGGTGTCCTGCGCCTGGAGTAAAAAAAAGCAGAAAAAAAGTCTATAGTTCAACGTATGTTCTGCCCCTAAATAATCACATTCATAGCTAATGGTGTTGCCTAGCTGGGGCTGTCTATTATGATTTGTGTTCACACTTGTCTTTTTGGTTTCTTTTACATCAAAATAAATAACTGCTGTACTTACTATGTTGATGTTGTATTGCAAAACACTGCTATTGAGGTGGGATACGGGAAAGGTTAGGGACAGGTTTAGTGTTATGGGTAGGTTTAAGGGGTAAAGGAAGATAAACCATGTAACTGGGCCAAAGACGAGACACCCCCATTTTTGTCTCTGCATCATATTAAAATGTACAAACGTGATTTTTATATACATAGAAAACCTATTACATGCAAGTAAAGTGTCTACTTTAATGTTTCAAATAACTTCTGTTAAAATAAAATGTCAAAATATGGGTGAAATAAATGTAAAATTGTCATTAATGGTCAGTGTAATGGTCCGCTCTCTGATTTTACCATTACACCTTTAAATAAAAAGATGAAATACCATGTAAAAAATATATATTTGCTTTCTTAGCATGCTCAGATAAGTGTTGGCTGTGATATATTAAAAGGACTATGCCTTAATGTTTTTCTTTGAAATAAATAACCAGGGGACTTTTGTCCTGAATAAGCTTATTAAACTTATTAAAATATTTAAAAGAACATGTGATCCTATTAAATTGAATTAGATTTTAAATGATTTTCACTTTGCTTACAAAAACGTCTTGCTGCCAAATGGGTGGTTTGAGGGATATTAGCTAATATAAACTTTCATTAGCGACTGCACTTATTATTTTAATGTCTTTAAATGATTGTTTTTCTAAATATCCCTAACACAATTTTCAAATGATTATTACACTGAATGACATTTTAGTGCCTGTCTTCTTTTAATTGTGGTAAAGACATTATTTTTCTCAGACAATAATCTACACAGGACACATTATAATGTACAGAAAAAAATGCTACAAATTTAAAAAGGTAAACCTTAAAAAACCCAATTATACATGGATTACATGCAGGCATTTTGAAATTGAAGTACAATGTAAAAACATGTACACATTAAGTGCATTGTATCAAATGATTCATTTAAATGCTAATACGCCTAATATAAAGTGGGACCGGATTTGATTTACTGTTGTCAAATTCTGTGATAAACATCATACAGTTATTGACTCTTACATGGAAGTGCACTTTACAAACAACATATTACATATCCTACAAGACATTAAAAACGATGTGCACAATAATATTACACATCTTAACTCTGAAGTATCAGGTGTATCACAAATAGTATCAATCTTTCTTATTTTATGTGAACAACTGCATTTTAACTTAACATTTTTCTACAAGTCCTCCGTGACTTTATTTATCAGTGAACTGCAGACGCTCAATGTTTTTTAATTCAAGCTCAAGATGACAATAAAGGCTCTTTTTTTTATTCTTGGACTGTTGGTTCCTAGTGTGTAGTGCACAAATGAGCAATACATATAAAGCCTGATGTTCGGACATAACAGTTAAAGATCCAATCTCTCAAACGCCTGTCAGTTACAGAAGTAAACAGTAAACAGTTAGCATTTGCAGTGTGATCATTGATTAGCCACATATGCTAACACAAACACACACAGATTAATCTTACCATAGTGAAAATTCCCCACGTCTGGGTCGTAGAAATACGCCGTTCGGATCGACATTTCGTCGCAGAGTCGGAATAAAAGGGTAGTTTCTGGCACAATGAATGAAAAAGGTTTTTTATTTATTTACTTTCTGCACATCACTGCCGCCATCTTCATTACAGAACCGGAAGAACTCACTTCGTCTTCTTCGCGGGTTCTGCTGCTATGAGGAGATTATAGAGCACAGCGCCACCTGACAACTAGTGAAGCAAATACACCTTTCAATTCGTTACGGTGCCAGTCGCATAACAAAATACATACACTCACCTAAAGGATTATTAGGAACACCATACTAATACTGTGTTTGACCCCCTTTCGCCTTCAGAACTGCCTTAATTCTACGTGGCATTGATTCAACAAGGTGCTGAAAGCATTCTTTAGAAATGTTGGCCCATATTGATAGGATAGCATCTTGCAGTTGATGGAGATTTGTGGGATGCACATCCAGGGCACGAAGCTCCCGTTCCACCACATCCCAAAGATGCTCTATTGGGTTGAGATCTGGTGACTGTGAGGGTCATTTTAGTACAGTGAACTCATTGTCATGTTCAAGAAACCAATTTGAAATGATTCAAGCTTTGTGAATGTGCATTATCCTGCTGGAAGTAGCCATCAGAGGATGGGTACATGGTGGTCATAAAGGGATGGACATGGTCAGAAACAATGCTCAGGTAGGCACCAATTGGCACTAAGGGGCCTAAAGTGTGCCAAGAAAACATCCCCCACACCATAACACCACCACCACCAGCCTGCACAGTGGTAACAAGGCATGATGGATCCATGTTCTCATTCTGTTTACGCCAAATTCTGACTCTACCATCTGAATGTCTCAACAGAAATCGAGACTCATCAGACCAGGCAACATTTTTCCAGTCTTCAACTGTCCAATTTTGGTGAGCTCGTGCAAATTGTAGCCTCTTTTTCCTATTTGTAGTGGAGATGAGTGGTACCCGGTGGGGTCTTCTGCTGTTGTAGCCCATCCGTCTCAAGGTTGTGCGTGTTGTGGCTTCACAAATGCTTTGCTGCATACCTCGGTTGTAACGAGTGGTTATTTCAGTCAAAGTTGCTCTTCTATCAGCTTGAATCAGTCGGCCCATTCTCCTCTGACCTCTAGCATCAACAAGGCATTTTCGCCCACAGGACTGCCGCATACTGGATGTTTTTCCCTTTTCACACCATTCTTTGTAAACTCTAGAAATGGTTGTGCGTGAAAATCCCAGTAACTGAGCAGATTGTGAAATACTCAGACCGGCCCGTCTGGCACCAACAACCATGCCACGCTCAAAATTGCTTAAATCACCTTTCTTTCCCATTCTGACATTCAGTTTGGAGTTCAGGAGATTGTCTTGACCAGGACCACACCCCTAAATGCATTGAAGCAACTGCCATGTGATTGGTTGATTAGATAATTGCATTAATGAGAAATTGAACAGGTGTTCCTAATAATCCTTTAGGTGAGTGTATTTTAAAATGTCGATTAATAATAATAATAAATGAAGGGTCGGCAGGCTAGAATGGTCCAGCTAATCCAAACCCAGTTCAAAACCGTATGTCTCAGCTGAATCCCTTTGATATAAAATACTTACTTGAAGTTCTCAACATTTCTATAAATGAGCAACATATGTTCTTGGTTTTCTGGTGTAATGCTTACATGCCATGCAGGTAAATAAATTATTTTTCAAAATATTTTCACTTTATTTTGATTTTATTAGATTTTTCATTTTATTGATTTATAGGTCTGCAAGATTTAGCCCCAAAAAAATATTGTGACTATTTTGTAATATATTGTGGTTGCTATTTGATAAACATTTAAAGGCACAATATTAAAATATCCAAAAACCACTAGAACAATGTTATATATTTTGTTGACTATTTTGTTTGTGTACTTACATTATCCTAACTGTTTCCAAGAGTGTTTAAATCCAGAGAAATAAGCTATTTTAGCCAGGAAACGGGTCGCCTATCAATGACATCATTCCCACGTTACCCTCGATTTCCGGTGTTATTTTGTGGAAACCATGGAAACATGAAAGACGCTTTAATATATTATGTTTTATTAGACAGGCGAGCAACTGTTTGGAGACATTCATAGACAGAAAACTATCATTGTTATACAGCTCAACACAGTTAGTCTTATGGTTTAAATCTGTTTTTCTTGATTTACCGCTAGTACCATGTTTTACCATGCCTAATATGGTTCTAGCTGCAAAGTGCAACAAGTGTCTCATAGTCGCCGCCGAGCAAACGCACAGAGTAGCATTATAACATAACTTTCAACACACTCAAATGTATGTAATATGATAAAACAGCGCTGCGTTCCCCCACATACGCATGAGCGGAAGAGCTCGTCTGCAGCATAATAAAAGATCGGCAAAATCCAGGAGTCGTCAAGCTACGCCTTTGTTTTGAATAAGCGACATATCGTGGCTTTAATCAAAAAGAGGCCACACTCTGATGCCAATGCAAATACTTGCTTTTTAAGGATTTTCACACTTGTTTTCTGTAATCTGGTGACTGTCAAGAATTGGTCGGCAGCTGACAATGCAGTTTGAATTGGCCTTTAATTAAAAAAAATCTGGGTTATATGAATGTTAAGGAAACATTCCATTTTATCATTTTGCAAACATTATGGGAATGTTACTTTTGAATATTCTCTGAACATTCTAAACAAGTAGCCTAGATGAATGTTCAACTAAAACAAAAAAGAAAGTTCCATAAACAATGCATAAATAATGTTTTTGTGCTAACGCCCTGATGTGCTGATCCCTTAACTCCACCTTGCCATGGGACTCCAACTCTTGACCTAGTGGCTCCACGCTCCCTTGGCTCAACTGTAGTCTGTCATCCCTCAGGCTCCGCCAGACTCCCTCGTCCCTCTGGCCTCGCCTTGGTCAGTCATCACCCTGGTTACGTCACAGACTTTCGGGCCTCTGGCTACACTTCGTCCCTCCACCCCTTTGGCTCCACTGGGTTCTTCCTTCCCTCCGGCTTCACCAGTGTCCTCACTCGACCAGCTCTCGATTAAATCTGGACACCATGCTGGAGATGACATCCTCCTTGTCTGGCAGCTGATAGGACTAGGAGGATAAGGACAGATGATCAGGATTTTGTCCTTTCCAGCCATAGAGTTTCAGCAACAGTCAGCAGGGTGGTTTCCGTGGAGTGTCCGCTTTTGAAGCAAGACAGCTTATCATCAAGTAGGTTGTTTTGTGAAAGAAAGGTAGAGAGCTGATTGAACATATCTCTTTCAGGAGTTTTTGACAGAACATAAAGAAGAGACTGCCAGTAGAGGTGTCACACATGGTGGCCTGGAGGTAAGAGGGCAGATGTTATCCAGGCATGATGTTAAGGTGGAACATAGAGTGTCTGTTGCTTCATTGACAAAGAAACTTCCAGAGAAGTAAAATGGCTCATTGGAAACCGGGATGCAGAGTCCACAGAGGAAAAGTGTGTAGGAGAGAGAGTGGCGGTTACGGTGAAAGTTGACCAGAGGAGTCTTTGATAAATTTTTTCAGCAGGTTTGCGGTTCTCATTTTTCAAGGTTTGGCATATCACATACCTTTTCACATACTGTTTGAAATTGCTGGCTAGAAGGCGACATGATGCAAAATGATGTAAGATTTGTAAATTCCTAAATGACCACTTAGCAGATGTGCATGGTAATGTTGTAGAACTGTAGGACAAGGGTAGCAGGGACATACCCTGCGTCCCAGTCCATACTATCCATCCTAAGTAGTATGTGAAATTAAAATAAGTGTGTCCCAAAGCATAGCATGTTGAAAAGAGTATGCTAGAAGTCCCCAGATGGTCTACTTTTTTCCTGGTAGATTTTTGAAGTGTGGATCCGTGCACACAATAACGGCTAATATTACCCACAACCCATTGTGCTTTGTAGGAGGATTTAGTTCAGAACTACAAACACGAGTAAAAGGTGTTCAAAAAACTACAAAACATGACTGATGTGCTGGACCGACGGTTAAGTAGAGAGGTTTATATAAAGGGGTTTGAGTGACTATTAAAAATAAACATTTAAGCTGATAAAAAAATATTTATTTAATATGTTATCTGTGTTATATTTAATCTGCAACAATAATGTGAACTTTTATAAAGATTTGTTTGGTCATTAACTTTTAAATGCATCGTTATGCATTAATATGAGGAGAGTCTCCGCATGAAAGACCTGTGACTGGCAGATCAACGTGCTACTGCATTTCTCTCCAATATGGTAGGAAATCGCTAAACTTCCTTACAGTTCTTGGGTACAGGGTAGGAACAGATGGCTGTTTTTGCTAGGGTCCGCAGAGATGCCTTTTGTATTTACCACATGTCCCAGAAATGTCAATTTCTTGATAGTTAAGCATGCTGTGTGCAATCGGGTGAAGACAGTCTGGAGATCATGGAAGTGTTGGATGACAGAGGGTGAGTAAATTATGATATCATTAATCATGCTGCGTTTCCACTGTCGGGCCAAAAGCTCCGCAGCACTTCACTAAAACCTGCCCTTAACACGCCTCTCTGGAACAATGTCACACAAACCCATCATTTCACCAACAAATGGATGTTTTATCAGAAAACTAATCAAAGAAATCACTGGAAACTAGTGAGATTGCGACTGGCCCTGGCATACACTAGCACGCCCGCTTTTGGTCCGACAGTGGAAACGCGGCTAGTGAGAGGGTTTACTCTGACTTTTTAGTGTATGATTTCTGTTTATTCTAGCTGGAAGGCTAGCTTGTTTAGGCTGGAAAGGATATTTGTTGTTGGGAGTTGACTTGAAAGAATATTTTCCATCTGTGACATTGATCTGCAACACACTGGTGAATATAAAATACAATCCTAAGACTACAGAGTACACTAGAGCTTTGGAGGTAAGTAAGGCTACAGGTAAGGAGTGTTATTTCTGTGTTTGTCCATCCTACAGGTACTACAGGTACAGGTACACCATTAGCCAAGTAGAGTGGACCAAGAGACCAAGGACAGAGAGTGTCAGGGGAGGCGAGCTCTGTCCATAAGCTGTGAAGCAAATTTGACAGCAAATTTTGATTTAGTTTTAGTCATAGTCTTTTGACTAAAAAGCCATTTAGTTTTACCCATATTTTAGTCATCTGAATTGTTTTAGTTTGCGTCTACTTTTACTTGATTTTAGTTGACTAAATTCTAACAGTCCATAAATAAGAAACAAAAATAAGAACAAATAAATACAACAAACATACAAATAGAATAAACAGTGCTTTAAGTTTGTCAGGTAGGTCTAACAGTAGTATTCGGGTAAGAAATATTACCTCTAGAACTTGAATAACGTAATCAAATGTAAAATAAGAGTGCATAGTCTACTAAAGTTGCTTGGTCAAGAGCAGTGATTGATTTTCTCTTTTTCTTTTCTTGAATTAGTTTGAATTAACATGAAGGACTCAGACAGTAGCCGGTTTAGGCTACTGTAAGTACTGCAATTAAGTAAACACTTACTGTGAGTAATCTACTGTAAGAACTAACGCACAGACTTAAATACCATTTTCTCCCAACTGTTTACTTTGACTTATGACATAACTTTTTGTCAATTCCTTCAACTGTCCAGGGCCATTGTGCAGTCTTTATTGTCAAGCCCTGTGTCTTTGTTTCCCAAGAGATTGTTACGTCACTCCACACGGTTTACAAATGGTCTTGTTTTTCTTGACATGAAATGTGAAATTTATCTATATGTCTGTTTTCTCTTTCTCAAAGATGTTGACATTTTTAAACATTTTATAAGGCATGCAGCAAGTGTATACAATTAACCCGCTGGCTAGATCAGTATATGCATGATTCAAATGTGCGACTCTAACCTCCCTTACACACAAAGAGATTCATTGTGATTGAATCTCTTCCCAAATCATCCATACTCATTAGTTGATGTAAAGGTCAGTAGGTTTTCGTTCTAGCTTTTTGTCATCACAAACTGGTTTTAATTTAGTTATCTCATTTTTGCCAGTAAAAAAATGTTGACAAAAAATAAGATGACAATTATTTGTCAACGAAATGTAACACTGGTGGAGGAGAGTATAGCTTGCTCCTGTGTCTGTTATAGCCTTTCCTGTCCAGGCTCCAAAGGTAATAGGAACAACAAACTGTTGAGGTATGGTCTCAAGTTTGCAAGTAGAAGTAAGTGTTTCATAGATGGCAGACGGTTGAGAAGGAACTGTGACGGATATGGCATTATTGTATGGTGTTCCTCCTGACTTCTATGAGGGGAAGGTTCGCTCCTGCAGAATGATGTGGACTTGAGGTCAAGGAATGTGAAGTGGAGTATTGTGTACAGTTTCCAGGTGAATGCTGACCTTTACATTTACAGAATTGGACTGCAGGTCTTTCATCCTGGCGGTTATAGGCAAGTTTGTGTGGTATGGGTTGAGTTATTATCCGTCCTTCATAATGTAACTGTTGACCATAGTTTTTCCAGCTGATGATAAACTTAACAGTTAAAGCTTTAATCTTTATGCTGTGCATTATGCTGTGAATTGGCTGTTGCAAGTTTCTGGGTGAGTACTTTCAAAGCTCTGTCCTGTGGTTTCAGACAATTAAATAGATAATCCCAGGTCCCTTGTACTTGCTCCGACAACTGATAAGTTTCTGTTCCAGAAGTTAGGAGAAAACCAGGCAAGTCATGCTGGGTTCCTGAAGAAGGAGGTTAAGCTTCTGAAGAAGTGCACAACTGCATGGAGTCCATCGGTGGAGGAGCACTGTCCCCTGGTGGTGGAGAGGCAAAGCAACTCTGGGTTGTTGTAGTGAGACTGTGGAACTTTGTGGGTGTGGAGTAGAAGGTGGAAACATGAGGTGGTTGGAGTAGTCTGGGTTGTTGTGGGGTTTGTTGCACACATGGCCAGTTGGGAGTTGCAACGTCGGGAGGATAAATTTCCCGTAACTGAAGAGACGAATTAGCACATTTGTATTAATATTATAATAAAGTTCTAATGCATGGCAAAATAAGCCCACCCAGGCAACATCTTGCACATAACACAACGTTCTACGTGGTGCTCATAGTTAAAGACGTTCAACTTTTAAAAAATGCATCTCTAGACCAGGGTCTCGTGTTTTTAACCGCAAAAATGCGTTCTGTGTGAATGGCCCCCTTAATAGTCCGTTTTGCCGCAGTGAAAGTTTGACAGGTCTCACAAATTACCTGGCTTTGACACATCATCTCTCCTGAATTCACTTTCTCTGTTTATGTGCTTTCTTCCATGGCGTAATGGTAAACAGACTCTGTTCTGCTCTTACGATAGATTAACACTGTGTCCTAACTACACGCGACGCGATAAAAGGTATCTTTTCCATGTTAATTAGAGTTTTTGTCCTAACCAGCCGCAACGGCGACACGCGATGACTTAGAAATGGTTTCTATTTCTGTGACGTCACGGCTGGAATAACACAAAACATGGCAATGATAATCTCAGGTAGTGTTTAAGTGCTTTATTTAATGTTAAAAGCGTGTAATGTGTCTTTGAATATCATTTAGTGCTCCCAGCTTTGTAAGGTAGTCGTACTAAAAGCAACAATGGATAATTCACCTCAGATCTTGAAATTAAACAAATGGAAACAAGAACGTTCAAACTGTGAACAAACAAGTATATTCTATGACAAAGATTGTTTTAGTAACTCGTAGTCGCGTCTCGTCTGGTGTGGACAGACAAGATGCTTGTCGCCGGAATCTTATCGCGTCGCGTGTAGTTAGGACACGGTGTAAGGCGCGCTGTGAACGGCATGTGAACGGCCCTTTTGGGGGCTGGTGGAAAAATTGTGCCTATTTGCGGTTTAGAAATCGTGCATGCTCACATCTCGATTTTATTACGATTTCGATTAATCACACAGCCCTAGTTTATTGTCTTTGTTAGTGCGCCTGCCTCGCATGCCAGCGATCGGGGTTCGAGACACAGAGCAGGGCGGTTAGGATTGGAGGGTGAGCTTTGGAGGCAGAGCAATGAAGGGAGGGGTGTGTTTATTTGGGTTGATTTTAAATATCAACAATGCTCAGCATCACTTACCCCACCTTTAATATCAAATATCTTGTTAACTTTATGCCCATGCATTAGCCTAATTGCTAGCCGTTAGTTTATTCACATGCATGTAGGATTAAAATCACATTTACCAGATCAGTGCGCTTAACGTAACGAGCAGCAACACACTTACAAAACATACACAAAAATACCAGCTAAGGTTAACATTATTGTCCTGCTTTGACGTTAACATTACACTATAGGCAGTGACACTAAAATGGCATTTAAAATGTGCGCGACACACTGGGGAACTGATGCGCTTTACCACATTTTGTAAAAACAACTCATCCCAATGATGAGACATTTTCTTCATTATGATATTCTTACAACATTCAAAAAGCAAATAATAAAATGTAAATGTTTCAATTTACTTACAAGCTGATCCACAAGTTAGCTGTTGTTGCTTGGTGAGTGCCCGCCATGTTGAATGGATTCTTCTGATAACGTTGGTTAGGGCAACAACGTAATGTAAATTATGTCAGTTTAAGTTGCTCAGAATACTTAAAAATAATCATTAAAGTACCTGTGTTTATTTAGAAGTCTTAGTTCAGCATGTGATGCCTGGAAAACCACGCGCAGTCCTACGTCACCGGACTAATCTTCATGGTACTTTAGACCACGATGGAAACGCAGACAGCAACTGGTCTGGGGGAAAAAAAAGTAGTTACTGGGACAAATTGTTCTGGGTGATTTCGTTGGAAACAGGGCTGTAGCCTTTACTCAAGTTGGGCTGCTTCAGTAATGTTTGCTAATTAAGTTCTACCTCACTGATTGCTTCACAACTGAGTCCACCTACTTAAATAACAGCTCAATGCATACAAAGTGTAAACTGAAACTTTAACTGGATAGCTCTGAGGGTATGTTTACACCGTTTTAGCAGTTCATTTACACGACAACAGCGTTTTGGGGGCCTGAAAACGCAAGCTTTAAAAAACGGGTTTCAAAGTGCAAGGTTTTGAAAACGATTAATTTACCGTCTCCATGTAAACAACAAAAACATGAATTTGTGAGGGTATGCACGTGACGGCACTGTCAGCCGGAGTCGCTGCGGTTACGGCCATTGAGTGGCAGCATTGGTTTACAGCGCGAATGCCGCGAAAAACATCTAAAACGGGAAAGAGCTTTGAGACTGACTGTAGCGTTCACAGGCAAATTTGCTTTATGTATTTCCCCGGCGTCGAAATCAGGAAACACGATTCCTGGCTGCATGTCAATATCCACGGATCACTGGATCTTTAGTAAGTTGTAAGGAACACTATATCGAGTCCAACCTTTAGTTTAAACTGATAATCGTTTGTTTTACTCACATTTTCGCGGTTTCCCCAGGTAAATCCAGTCATGCAGCAGCTCTTCTGCCACTCGGTCCAGTTGAGGGGGATGTTCCGGCGGGAAAGTGACGTCAATGCATACCCTCTATTACGTATTTGCGGGGTGTTTCTTGACAAAGTGACATCGCCATCTACTGACCTGGCATGCATAATACAGCCTTTTTAGTCATTTTCGCAGATCCGTGTGAACTGGGATCTGTTTTTAGTACATCGCTGTCGTGTAAACATACCCTGAAACTAGCAGCAATTAACAGATCTTACCTTTCTGCTAAAGGCGAGCAGAAGTGAGATATACATTCTCTCTGCTAAGTAGCGTTTTCCAACAAGACAATGACCTTGCATAAGGCCAAACTACCCAGGATTCGAGTGGCCATGTCAAGAGTCCAGATCTCAATCCAACTGAGAATTGTTTGTATGGACTTGAACGCTATGATCTCCATGTAGCCTGAAACTTAATTGCTCAAGTTTAAAAGATGAATGTTGAAAAACTGTCCAGATGTGGAAAGCTTTTTTAGGGTTGGAATGGCCGGTGCATCTACTAAATACTGACTTAAAGAAAGTCAACAATTATTTTGTTTAACAACTGTAATACATTTTTTACTTCTGCTAAATAGTGTCAAACAAACATAAATTCTCTTTATTATTTTTCAGTGTTAATTGTAAAGCATGACACTTCCAATTAAATTATTAGTTTACTTTTGCAAGTAAATTAAAATAATGTTACCAAGCAAAAACAAAATATTAGCCTTATTGCAAATTTGATTTTGGTGCCCTATAATTCTGTAAAAAAAATAAGGGTTTAATGAAATTCCCAGTAGCCCTTTTTTATAGCTTAATTTAATTTTATAGGATACAGCTGAGACTGCTATGCACTTGATTAGAATAATTAAATTATATATTTGTTTAAACGCCACAGCATCATGGCGTTAATGTTTTTTTTTTTATGTAAAATTTCAATATATGATAATTTCTTATTATCATCTTTCTGAAAACTTGAATCTTTCTTATGCTAAACTGCTTAAATACTCAGCTGAGCACGTGGTGAATTCAGTCAGTCACGCGCGACCGCCAAGTTCGTCTGCTTTAAACAAATCTGCAGCACTTCTTTAGCTTTTTCTTGCTTAAATGAACTGCCAAGTAACTCTAATTTCCTCAACCTTACCGATTTTCGTCAAATATATCGACTAATCCAAAAAAGATGATCACCCGAGAAATTGCATTTCTTATTTACAACAACACTAAACGCCAACGGTGAACATCCACAAATGAATTAAACCCAGAGAAACGAAATTACTGAGAAGGTGAGTAAAAAGGTAGATATGGATAAGTTTACCATGTTGTAAGATTTTTTTTGTTGAACTAACTAACGCTAGTTGTGGATAGTAACGCACGTAGCCTAACGTTAGTTGCTCTACTTCGTTTCTAGTAATTTTTTTCAGGGTATTTTTTAATTTGGTTAAACTTTTACTTTTCTACATTAAGATACTGACTACATAAAAAAAACCAAAAAAAAAAAAAACATCGTTTCTTGTTATTTCGAATTGAAGAGATCGCCATTTTGACCGATTCGCGAGCGAGTTGATTCTTTCGACTCGAAGCTTTTCGCGAATCGGTTGCTGTTCTTGAGTCAACAACTCACTGATTCAAAGATCCGGTCAAAATGAGCCAGGAAAACGGATCTTGCCAGAGCTTGAACCTGTAAAAAGTGCATTTTAGTATTGGTTATTGTGCATTAAATCATACTTGGGGTCATAGTGAGTACCAGTTCATTTTTTTTTTTTTACTTAATTCGCAGTAAAATAACAAACTGTTTAAGCCCATTGAAATGCTTTATGTTTGAAATTATATTATAGTATGTTTGCATGCGTTTCTCTTAAAATGTTTTATTTTTATACCAGGCCTATTTGTTGCCACATATTTGCATTTTTTTATTTATGAAAATTGGGAGGAATCCCCCCCTTAAGTGACCCTTGTGGGGGGGATTTTCTTTATTTTATTTGAAAATAAAATAAATGTTTGCTCATGCAGTGTATTTTTAAATTAAATGCAGATGAATCCTTACAATTAAGGTTACAAATGAGCAGTGTGTCATTAATGTTAATCAAACAACAAAAGACAAAGAAAAAAAATCAAGAGACCGATTTGATTTCTAACTAACTCTTTATAGTCAATCATGTCCAGTTGTACCATATATTAGTGATTTGAGAAATGTAACTGATTTGAATGTTTATTGTTGTGGATGTTTTAGTCCATGCTAGTGTCAGAAATGCTCCTTTTTTTTATTCACATATTTTATAGGAGCATAGTTTTTCTAAACAGAGGCTATTTGTCAAATATGACCGCACAAATTCAACATGTTGTTGGGTATTTCATTCACTTTTTGGTGAGATTTTGGCCCTGGTTAATTTCTGACCCAGGTCCATGTTATCAAATGCTTTTAACTGGTGATTAAATGATTAGGGATGCACAATATATCGGCCACAATATCGGTATCTGCGGATATGTTCAATTTTAATAGAGATGCACCGATTGCAATTTTCTTGGCCATTTCCGTTTTTTTTGTTTTGTTAGCGTGATCTGCCGATTTCGATTTTCTTTCTAAGATCTATAATTGACAACATGTACAAACAAAAATCTACTTCTCTTCAACGCAAAGTTTTATTTTCATAAAAAAAAACACAAGTAAAAAGTCAGTAATGAAATATAAACCGCTCAAATAAATGCAATAGAATAAAGAGAGCTAAGAAACTAAGTTTTTCAGGGTTTCTATTCAGGTAAGAAATACTACAGAAACCAAATGTAAAAACACATACAGTGTCATTTTACATTGGTTACCTTAATTTCTGTAGTCTTTATTGTAAATATTAATACAGATCAATTCTTACCATTTAAAGTTATAAAACGTATTCAGTCAAGAGCAGAAAGTGTTGTTTTTTTCTTTGTCTTTTGTTCTTTGATGAACCTGACAGACAGCAGCAGGAATATTGGACTGCTGGCCCTTTAAGAGTTTATGAACTAATACTGTTACACACAACATGGGTTCACTTTCTTAGCTATTTAACGATTCAAAACTGACTGTTTATCTGAATACTTGCCAAGATTGCCTGTGCCGCTTGTTTTGACATACTTTTGTATGTATTTGGCAGTTTAAGCACAGTAAGCCACTCATTTTGGTACTTGTGACTCTGTTTGACTTCTGTCTCTGTTTGAGACTGAGCGTGGCTTGTTCGCTTCACTTATAGATCAGTGGTGTGTGTGCTTTTGGTGTGAGCGCAAAACCGGTGGGAATGGCTGAAATGATGCGCAATACAAGCACTATTTAACCGGAGCGAATGAGACGAGTGAGAGAGAGGAGGCGCCCACGCGGATGTGTGTCACTTCCCCGTGACAGAGAAGAGAGCGAGAGCGCGCAGCTGACGTTATTGCCTGTGCCGCTGGTAACAAAACGGATCGGCTCGGAATCGGTAAGAAGTGAGACTGAGACTGCATCTCTAAATTTTAATGTTATCGGCCCGATAAGAAAATTTGGCCGATATATTTAAGCCGATAAATGTATTTCCTTCAGATGCACGCTGTCCACCGTGATGGTTTTGAATTTCTTGAAATATGATTATCACTTCAAAAAGAAAAATACAGTTCAGAGCAATCGAGTCATATCGGCTACATAAAATTATAATGGGAACATTATAATTGTGTGATTGACTTTTAATGGTGAGACTTGTTTTTGTAATCAGGCCCTCAAGTTATATAAAAATTTGGATTCAGATTTATCGGCTAATATATTGGTTATCGGCTTTGAAATTTAAAGAATTATCGGTATCTGCCAACATTTTCAAATCGGTGCATCCCTACAAATGATAGAAGCAGCACTGAACTTGAAAATAAAACTATATTCTGCTTTTATGTGAAATGAGTAAAAATACCTGCAACTGTTATGACATCTGTTGGATGTTTTTGATCAAGAACAGCCTGAAGGTTTTGCAGTTCAGAAGATCAACGAGCATCAGGGAATACCTGTGAAAGGCCGTCAGAATCAGATCTTCAACCCAAATGAGATGTATCCTAATACAAAAACCACACTTCAGCAAAATACTGGAAGTGACGAAATTCGCCGTCATAAGTTGTCATCCTCTCAGCTCATTCACTTTCTGAGAATGAGTCAAAGCCCAAAACAAGTGTCTGAACTGGCTTCATCAGCTGAAGAAGTTGAATATAGGACAAACATAACCGAGGCATCATTGAGGCTGATGCAACAAAACATTAACGCAATAGCGTCTGGGAATCAGAGAGTCATGGCTTTGACCAGTGCCAAGAAGGATGTGGAGAGTAAAGTATTTTCTGAGGGGAAGGTTTCTGAACCCATATTTGCAGAGAAAACCATCAGCGTTGATTGTGTGGCCTACAACTGGATGATCACCACAAATAGTGAATTGTGGGACACTGGGAATATTTTCTCAGATGCAAATCACTCTACGGCAGAGCCATTCCCAAATGAAATGGATGAATTTATTTTCCAAGATGACTGGAAAGTTGCTAACCTCTCCAGCCAAAGCGTCTGTCCCTCAAAAGACGAGTCGTGTAAAGGCACACTGGCCAATGAACCGGAAGATGGTGACGGTGCACATGCCCGAATCCCAGAGTTTCAGAGTCGCAAATTTGAGGAGATACCAGTTGTTATCACCCACGTTGTCCACCCAAACAAGTTCTTCATCCAACACGAGGACACAAATCTTTGTGAACCGTCTGAAATCATGCTGTGAGTAGTTAAGTAGTGCGGCATATCTTTATTTTTTGTTGCTGTGTCTGTACAGTTCAGGTACTAGTGTCTCTTTTTCTGTTTTCTTTATGATGCAAGCAGAACGAATAGCAGTAGATCTTTTGCGGAGATGAATAGCATCCCAGATATTGGGGCTTATGTCATGGCGTGGTTTCCGAAGCAAGAGATATGGTGCCGTGGCCAGGTCATCAAAATATGTCAGTCGAGTAGAGGTAAGGCAAAGCTGTTTTAAATGCACAGTTCACCCAAAAATGGATATTTGTTATCCTGTTCATCATTACAATTTTATTTCCTGGGGTGGGATGAATAAAATAATTTATTTTCTAATTTTAGCATTAAATTTGAGTAAAAAACAATGTTGTCATTGAAGTATTGACTATGTTTACATGTGCACCAATGTGATTTATTTCCAATAATCAGAGTAACTAACTAAATGTTATCTTTACCACCATTCTTCACACACCTCAACTAGGGGTGGGCGATATGAGTAATTTTACTTCATGATAATGATATACACTCACCTAAAGAATTATTAGGAACACCTGTTCAATTTCTCATAAGCAATTTTGAGCGTGGCATGGTTGTTGGTGCCAGACGGGCCGGTCTGAGTATTTCACAATCTGCTCAGTTACTGGGATTTTCACGCACATTAATTTCTAGAGTTTACAAAGAATGGTGTGAAAAGGGAAAAACATCCAGTATGCGGCAGTCCTGTGGGCGAAAATGCCTTGTTGATGCTAGAGGTCAGAGGAGAATGGGCCGACTGATTCAAGCTGATAGAAGAGCAACTTTGACTGAAATAACCACTCGTTACAATCAAGGTATGCAGCAAAGCATTTGTGAAGCCACAACACGCACAACCTTGAGGCGGATGGGCTACAACAGCAGAAGACCCCACCGGGTACCACTCATCTCCACTACAAATAGGAAAAAGAGGCTACAATTTGCACGAGCTCACCAAAATTGGACAGTTGAAGACTGGAAAAATGTTGCCTGGTCTGATGAGTCTCGATTTCTGTTGAGACATTCAGATGGTAGAGTCAGAATTTGGCGTAAACAGAATGAGAACATGGATCCATCATGCCTTGTTACCACTGTGCAGGCTGGTGGTGGTGGTGTAATGGTGTGGGGGATGTTTTCTTGGCACACTTTAGGCCCCTTAGTGCCAATTGGGCATCGTTTAAATGCCACGGCCTACCTGAGCATTGTTTCTGACCATGTCCATCCCTTTATGACCACCATGTACCCATCCTCTGATGGCTACTTCCAGCAGGATGATGCACCATGTCACAAAGCTCGAATCATTTCAAATTGGTTTCTTGAACATGACAATGAGTTCACTGTACTAAAATGGCCCCCACAGTCACCAGATCTCAACCCAATAGAGCATCTTTGGGATGTGGTGGAACGGGAGCTTCGTGCCCTGGATGTGCATCCCACAAATCTCCATCAACTGCAAGATGCTATCCTATCAATATGGGCCAACATTTCTAAAGAATGCTTTCAGCACCTTGTTGAATCAATGCCACGTAGAATTAAGGCAGTTCTGAAGGCGAAAGGGGGTCAAACACAGTATTAGTATGGTGTTCCTAATAATCCTTTAGGTGAGTGTATATCACAATGTAGTTATTTTTGTTTTAAATAAGGTTTTGAAGATATCAAAGTTGTTGATACCATTTGAAATTTCATATTTCACCCTTTTAAAAAAAAAACTAATACTAGCCTAAAAAAACACTCAAGCTTACTGAAGACACACTGATAAAGAAAACAAACTACAATATTAAAGTTACAAAAGTGGTTCAGTCCAGAACAGTGAGATTTTTCTCTTTTTGTTTGATTAGCATTAATAATAACAGCAGGTAAATTTGGATGCTGTCACTTTAAGAGTGACTGCACGGATCCAGTATACTCACTTAAACTGTTTACATTTGCTTTAGACGTAAATGACTCTTTACTTGCAAAAAACATGGTCACTTTGACACATAGGTATGTGTATTTAACCATTCAAGCCCAATTATGCAGCAAAAAGCACTCAGTTCAGTCCTCACGTGCTCTATGAGCAGCGGCTTCACGTGAGCTCCAGTGTTGCCAAGTCTGCTGGGTTTCTTTTTAGGCTACTAGTTGTTGCCGTGGGTAAATTTGCCCCAACCCCAGATAAACAAATTCAGCTGGCCGATGGAGAAAATCGCATTGGGCTACTTTTGACTGGCCATTGGGCTACTTTTGTTGCTCGTCTCTCAGACAGCGCTGAGAAACAGTGTGCACATAAAGGTTTAAAATCCCCTGTTTTTAAAGTGCAGTGCTTAACGCATGAAAATAATTAGCTTTTGTGACGGCTAGCACAGCAACCGCGATGGAGACGATAGTCCAAATTTTCTACTGGTTAATTGTGTCTACCGATATACTGCCCACCCCAACGCACCACACAAATAATAAACCCGCATACAATATGTGGGTTACTTGACCCAGTTTTTTGGGCCGTTTACAGTACAGTTTTGCCTATTCATTTACCCGACAGTGGTGTTTTGGGGGGCCTGAAAACGAAAACTTTTGAAAACGATACCGTTATCGCCTCTGTGTGAACAACAAAAACACACATCTGTGAAAACTGTGACGTCACACGCATTATGTATTAAGTCTATAGGTGCACAGTCTTTCTTTACAAAGTGGCATCGCCAACTACTACATTTCTATTGACATCTTGGATTTATTTTGGTGATGCGGCTAAAATGTTTTCGACTATCAAAATACTGCATTATATTCATGTCGCGCAATGTGGTCAACAGGAACTGTTTCTTCAGCAGCCCAAAAATGTGATGTCTTCTATACCGCTGTGTTTACGAATCTGTGCATGACCACATCATCCGCGTTCATCACAAGCACGTGCGCACTTCAGGGCTCCAGATTAACATTTATTAAATTGTTCTTCTATAGTATCATACTGAACTAAAAGGAGCACTCTTTACTTGTGTTCTGTGTAATCCAGTCACAATTTAAAGAAAAGTTTGTTTTTCATTAGACTTTGTGACTTCCTACTTTTTTTCTATATATTAAGGAGTGGAAATGTCTAATAAGTGCTCCTATACCGCCATCTACTGGTTATAGTGGTAGTTTAATGTATTTTTTTTAAAAAGTGCTTGTTTGCCACAAAGTGGCCTACACCTTTAAACTTTTAGTTTTTACAAATCATCACATTAAAAATAATAATAGAATTGGATAATTAGAGCTTTTCAGTGCTGGAAAAAAGTGTGAAGCCCTTGAAAATTTCACTCTCAAAATGTACGAACCCTGAGATGAATAATGTAAAAAAAAAAGACTATTTCTACCATATTACCATGTGGTGTTACTACATTAAATCCATGGTGAATGTTTACAACCTATCGACCAATAGGTGGCGCTGTGACCAAATTGGTGTGGTCAGAGTGAAGTGACAATGACACATCCAAAGTTTGGTGTCATTATGCCAAAGTATTGCAAAGATAGTCATTTAGGCATCATGCCTCAACTTTGTTGTGGCGTTATACGAAAACTGTTTTGTCTATTGACACGAAATCCATTACTTTTTGTCTGAAAACAAGTTTGGCTGACTGTGGCAAAATTGGTATCTATGTTCTTGGCCTGATCCAATGAACCCATTAAGACCAGTTTCATTACAATAGGATAATTGAATCAAAAGTTCTAAGCATTTTTTTGATATTTCATTTATAACTTTTGACCTATAAGTTGGCGCTGCCCCGAAACTGAGTACTGTCAAGGCATGGTGCCGAAGACACATGGCGAGTTTCATAACGATACGCAAATGCATTTGTAAAATATAGCATTTTAAGACAAAATTAAAAATGGCAGAAATTAACATTCAGAAATAAATTATTATAAGCAAATAAATAAATATTTCATATCTCCTGACTTCTAGGTGGCACTGTGCAGTTAACCTCAGGTCATGGTTGTCATAACACACACCAAGGTTGGTCTGAATACACTAAAGCATTGCAGAGATATAGCCTCGCGTTCATTTTGGCGGGCACTTCGTTGAATTCGTTCACGTGTTATTCGAGAATCAACTTCAATTCCCTAACTTTTTGTCGGCATGGTCTGAAGATGATCTGGTTCAGTTTTCGTGAAAAACCAAAGAAACCGCATAGGAGGAGTTCGAAAAATGTGGTGTTACTACATTAAATCCATGGTGAATGTTGGTGATTTGTGAAACCCCTGAACTTCGCTCAATGTTTCTCCTGGTTTCTCGTCAGCGCTGTTTGATCTGTGGTTTATAACAGAGATTCTGCGCCGAACACTTCCCACACAGTAGCGATGTTATTAATTCAAACGCTTTCTCACTGGATCTCCCAGCGCTGTGTGGTAACGGTGTCACTTTTATTTCGTTTGGCATGGCATTTGATGTTTCTCATATGTAACAGAAATGGGCACCAGTGTGCTGGTAAAATCATCCTCATCATCATCAATGACTACGTTTTGCACAGACATTAAGGTGGAAGTCAGGAGGATTGACTACGGAGATGACGTTTGCGTGTCTCTTCGGGACATCAAGGAAATGAGTGGAGAAATCGCATCCAGACCTGTGCAAGCGCTGCAGGTCTCACTGGCAAATGTGGGTGACTTCATTTTGGGTTTGATGATGCATGATAGTGGGTCCACGAGATTTATATTTTAACACTATTTTTAAGAAATCTTCAACGACAAAATGTATGACTGGAAAATGTCTTTTATTCGACTAAAAGTCACAAAATGCAAAACAGTGCAGATGCATTTTGAAATGTTCTAACTGATCAAGAGTTATCACTAATGATTATTTTGGTAATCCGTTTGATTATTTTGATTTAATCAAGTGATCAGATGGATCTAAGTGAACAGACTTTAAAATGACTTAAAATACATATATAACAACAAGGCAATAATAACTGATACAAATAAAGTATCAAAAGCAAGTAATCATGGTTTTATTGAACAACACTTAAAACATTCCTTCCATCCATCTTTTTTTCATGCATTAAGCTGTTTCAACTTTTGTATGTTATAGGTGAGGCCAGTAAATGGAGAAACCTGGTCTTTTGAAGCGATCAGCTGGTTCAAAAGTAAAGTGCAGAACAAGACACTTTATGCCAGGATTTACCCAGAAGGAGAAGTTGAGCTCTTCATGGAAAAGGGAAAGATTGGTGCCATGAGGTAAGGACGACCCTATTCACGTTAAAAAGATTTTGAGAAGCATTACTGTTGACCCTTGCTAATTCCATCTAAAAACTTACTGATTATTCCTAAACTACTGTTATCAGACTTTTTTATTTATTTTTTGTCTAATGAAGTTCTAAAGTCGTGTGTATGTGTTTGTGTGGTTGGATTTGTTTTAAACTGAGTTTTACCAAATCTTAATTAACGGTTGCAGAAACTTTTTTTCCCCCTCACATTTCCAAGTCTTTGAATAAATCTTAAAGTGCATGCTGTGGACTGTGCTAGCCGTCATTTTGAAATGGGCAAACACTACTGGGTTGATTTTTATTGTTTATAACATCCAGTGTTTCCCATTCATTAACCAGAATGTGGTCCATCATAGTCTAATCTGTCCCACCACAGTTTCATAATGAACCGAAAATACATTTAAACTTCTCACATAAAACGTCTTTAACGTCGCAATATGGCTTTATCCTCAACTGCAACAACGAGCATTTAAAGACAATTTAAGATGATTTTAGGCAAAATGGCTGAAAAATCATAAATGCATTTAGTATTTGAGTTGTGTACTTTGTCCATCACTGTAAACTAACTTCTAGTCAGTAATGTCCAGTTGTCCCAAGTACCGTATTTTACTGCTATCAGGTGATTTTTGCAATTTTCACTGAGCAGTACACTTATTTACAGTCTGTTAATTTGATTTTAATGATTTATCACTACCGACCAATAGGTGGCGCTGTGACCAAATTGGTGTGGTCAGAGTGAAGTGACAATGACACATCCAAAGTTTGGTGTCATTATGCCAAAGTATTGCAGAGATAGTCATTTAGGCATCATGCCTCAACTTTGTTGTGGCGTTATACGAAAACTGTTTTGTCTATTGACACGAAATCCATTACTTTTTGTCTGAAAACAAGTTTGGCTGACTATGGTATCAAAATTGGTATTTATGTTCTTGGCCTGATCCAATGAACCCATTAAGACCAGTTTCATTACAATAGGATAATTGAATCAAAAGTTCTAAGCATTTTTTTTTATATTTCATTATAACTTTTGACCTATAAGTTGGCGCTGCCCCGAAACTGAGTACTGTCAAGGCATGGTGCCGAAGACACATGGCGAGTTTCATAACGATACGCAAATGCATTTGTAAAATAGAGCATTTTAAGACAAAATGGCAGAAATAAACATTCAGAAATAAATTATTATAAGCAAATAAATAAATATTTCATATCTCCTGACCTCTAGGTGGCACTGTGCAGTTAACCTCAGGTCATGGTTGTCATAACACACACCAAGGTTGGTCTGAATACACTAAAGCATTGCCGAGATATAGCCTCGCGTTCATTTTGGCGGGCACTTCGTTGAATTCGTTCACGTGTTATTCGAGAATCAACTTGAATTCCCTAACTTTTTGTCTGCATGGTCTGAAGATGATCTGGTTCAGTTTTTGTGAAAAACCAAAGAAACCGCATAAGAACCGCATTGAATTGTCTTGAGCCAAGGAACCAGAGGAAAAAAATAGTTTCTAGCCCTTGCGGTTCAAAAGTTATTTGCATAAACGTGAGTGCAAATTTGGACAGTTGGTGGCGCTAGAGGGATTGAGTTAGAGACTCCAAATTAGCTATGGTGACAGTTCAGACTGTCATCTATCTGTGCGCCAAATTTCATAACTTTCCCACAAGCGGTTCTATGAGCTGTCATAGACTCAAGAGCGGAAGAAGAATAAGAAGAAATAATTACAATTACAAATTACAATGATAATAAAATGATTGTTATATTCTAATTGTTTGGCTTCCTAATACACCAGTGTGAATGTAATGTAGACTGAGACACTATACCTCAACTAAAAAAGAATTGAGTCCCCTTTAAAGTACAGGTACAAGTCAATTCACCAGCTTTTTTCTTTGAACCTCTGTTTTTCTTTGTTTTCCACCTACCACAGTCTCACAAAATCCTTTGGGAAACACAGACATCAATTAATTTCCTTACAGGTCATCGCAGAGGTTATAGTAACTTAAGCATGTTGTAATGAAGGAACGGCTGTGATCACTTTAAACACAAATTGTGGTCTTGATCAAATGAGACCTTTCCCTTTAGAGTTGACTGTGAAATGCGTTTGCCTGGCTTCTAATTCCCAGTCTCGTCAGTTTCTAATTTCTAATGTTTGTCCGTTTGTGTTTGATTCCTTTAGGAGAGGTGATTCCCTTTCTGAGAGACTTGCACAGAGTAGATTTGCCATACACCGATGTAACAAGCGCAAGGGGTTGAAGAGAAGTGGGTGCCACCTTTTAAGTGTCATATAACAGGAAGATAACACACATTCTTTATAGTAACATTTCTGATGCTATTTCCCAGGTGATGTCCAAGAACAAACACGACAACGGTCCTTAGAGTGGGAGAAGTATCTGATTTCCTGTTACCGTTAAAACAGGAAATGATGTTCTGTTTAGTTGATCCTTTCTCTGTGACCTTATAATTGTACCTATAACTATGCAAATTTAGTAGTTGCATGTATTTTTACTTTCACTCAGTTTGTGTTCAATGTACATTGTTACAAGATATTGTATTACAGAAGGTATTTTTGGTTTAGATGTTTCATAATTATGTTAATTGATATTAAAAGAAACTAGGAGTTCTAAGATAGAAGAATGTCTAATTATTTCTATGAGTTGACTGTGTGGTCTGTTGTTGACTTCAGTCATTACTGAAACATTATTTGTTTAATTGAATATGCAGATTTGTCCCAGCATCAGTGCAGTCAACATGGGGACACTTCAAGTCTTCTGCTTTTGGATGTTAGCCGCATTTTCTAGCATGTCGTGATGCCTCAAATAATGTTAATTTGAAGAAGATAAATCAGTAATTGCACCATGCAACGGTTTCATGATCAGAATAACAAAACTTCCATATCTTTTTTTGGGGGGGAATTTTGGACTTTTCTGTGCAGATAGTGGATGCTAATATGAATGTGCACACAGATGATGACCATTTTTCACAGTTACTGATTCACGGACA
This sequence comes from Rhinogobio ventralis, assembly GCA_039654625.1. Classification (NCBI taxonomy): domain Eukaryota; kingdom Metazoa; phylum Chordata; class Actinopteri; order Cypriniformes; family Gobionidae; genus Rhinogobio; species Rhinogobio ventralis. Next base: position 35,616,788 of record CM077198.1, read on the forward strand.
GGCCTTTCTCTCCCTCATATTTAGGAAATGCTCTGCATGTGTAGTTGAGAAATGATGCCCAAGATTGTATTGCTTAAACTGTAGTCAAATTGGAAGCAGGAGTTACGATTAGAGATTTAAAACCTCACGACAAGTGATTTGTCAGCTGGATTTAAGGACGAAACGCCTGAAGAGCCATAAATTAACTTAATGGCCAAAGTTTGAAACGCTCAAAGCGTTCTCAAACAGCAGCATATCCAAGAGGTGCCTGTTCAACATGCGTTTAAAAAAGCAACCAATAAAAAGCTGTTCTTTTCATACCTCGGATGTTGTTCTGCTTGTCATGCTGATCTGATGAATGAACTTTACAATGCATGTCATGACTGTCACTCTCAGAACTTCTCAACAACCCGAAAAACCCCAGTATAAAAAGAAGCGTCTTATATAACTTCATATCAAGACATGACCAAGTCGTCTTCTCTAGGTGCCGACTGGGTCACTCAAGACTTACACAGGGGGTTTTATTGATGGGCGACGTTCTTCTGTCTCTCGTGTCAAGTTCCTTTGACTGTTAAACATGTTCTGTTGGATTGTAATTTTTATGATGCCGCTAGAAAATGCTTTTTTTCATAAATGTTTACATGGAATATTTCAGAATGTATCACCCAAATGTATTTTAGATGTTCTATCTTATGTCAAATTAAAATGTTTTCTATGATAATTAAAATGTTATGGATTGTGATTTTGACCTAATGCTAACACAGCGTTAACTTTAGTTTAGAGTCCAATTCTTACTACTAACTAACTATGACTTTTGCCTCTGTAAACTCCTAATTACTGCTTATTAATAGTTAGTAAGGTAGTTAAGTTTAGATTAAGGGATGTAAAATATGGTCATGCAGAATAAGGCATTAATATGTGCTTTATAAGTACTAATAAACAGCCAATATCCTAGTAATATCCATGCTAAAAACTAGTTGATAGTAAGAATTGGACCCTAAAATAAAGTGTAACCTAATAAACACAATAACTCGAAAGAACCAACACAATCTCATGGCAATTTGTAACTATTTTACGTTTTTGCAACTTGGTGGCTTATTCATATGGATTTGTACATTTTTGTCTGCTTACGCCCAAGTGACAGTATTGTTCAGGGTGGACCTTTATACTTACTTTTTTCTAAAAATGTTCATACAATTCACACATTGTATAAATTCATCTTCGCTAACTTGTAAAATAGTTATGTTTCAGATTGGATTGCCAGGGTTAGAGCTATTCGACAAAATGCTTTTACTGGCGTCCCATCTTCAGATATTGTGGCATGACACTTTTTTCTTTAAAATTCTGTCTAAAATCTGTCTCATAATCTCATATGAATGATTCCACCACTGATTGAACCTAGAAATGTACACAAAAGCCTGACAGTGTTATTTCTGAACAGCTCGACCTTCTTTGATAAATTGTGCTGTGTTTGATAAAGTGAGAGCGGGTCAGAAACGCCCCTCATTTCCTCTCCCTGCCAGGCACAATGAATAATGTTGCTGCTCATTGTGTCCACACAGATTCTTTCTTCTGCCCCGGGTGGGTGGAAATCAAGGCATTTGATCTGAATTCTGAAGAGTCTTGTTAGCCTCCATAAAGAGCAGCATTGTGTATAAATGGGTTATATAAGTGCATATGACCGCCATGGTGCAGGGTTGTGGCTAGCAGTGTGTAAATTCATTGCATTTGCAAAAGGGCATGGTGATCATTAGCGAGGCCATTAGCTGTTTCCTGGAAATGTCTCTTTATTATCTCAGCTGAAGGTAAACCGCTAAATCTTTTAATATACCATTATCAAATATCTTCATGTGACTGCACATTCCGTTATTTTTGGGCCACATTAATACTTTTTGCAAGTGGGAATTTAGATTGTACTTTAAACAAATGAATTGCTCGCCACAGCAAATATCCTGTATTTGTGTATGTGGAGGTTATTGTGTGGGCCGACTGTAAGCTTGCTATTGGCCAGGTTGTCTCGTATCAGGTGACGACATTTGGTGCTAGACCATCGCCCAAGCTCTTAACCAGCACATATGACTAGAATATTTGTATTTTTGTCAACTAAGTATCCAAATGCCAAGAATACAGTCTGTTGTTCTTCATATTTGGACCTGGTACAGCATAAGCTGCTTTCTCACGGGCTGAACCTGGTAAATTATTGCTCATATTCAGAATTTTGTGCCAGAATATTGCATTGATTGTTAGGAATACATAAATCTTTAATGTTGTGTAATTGGCAGTATATAAATTGTTGTTGTGTATACATAGATGATGTTAAATACACTACCGGTCAAAAGTTTTCTTCATTTTAGATACACTCTTTAAAATAAAGGTTCCAAAAGGAAGGGTTTTTTGCAGCGATGTCATAGTAGAACCATTTTTGGTTCCCCAAAGAACCTTTCAGAGAACAGAAAGAGCATTTTTAATAATCTACAGAACCTTTTGTCCAGTGGAAAGGTTCCATGGATGTTAAAGGTTCTTCATGGAACCGTAGATGCCAATAAAGAACCTTTATTTTTAAGAGTGGAAATGCAATGAAACGCTGAACTAACACAAATGAGAAATGGGAATTATGTAGCGACTCAGGGCCAGTTGTTCAAAAGTAATCCGCTATCGGATTGGATCAAATCTTGAAAATGGGATGTTCAAAAGAAGAAAAAAAAGGATTCTGAAATCTGATAAAATCCAATCTTGGTTTTGGTCAAATCGTCAGTTTGTGTTGTTCAAAACTTTTTAGTAAGATTGGGATACATTTGATTAAAAAAATCTGGGTTATAAAGATCCCAGCAGAAGGGAGGATTTCAGGAACATTTGTATCATGTAATATACACATTTTAAAAGTAATAAATTAGAAGTAGACATTAGGCTTCCTATTAAGCCTTTCGGGAGCCTACAGTAAAGAAAAAAAAAGAGATTTTGGCGCCATAAAATAATCTCCACACAGCTGTAAATATCAAACATATATTATATTTAATTTAATTAATTAATTTTTTTAATTAAAAATACTACATTGGCACAATCATAAGAGATGAACCAGTCAAAATTTCCTTGTGAGCGAACGTTTCTCGGGTGAATGTACGCATAACTTTTCTGAGAGAAAGCAAAAACATTGAAATATTTTTTTCCATCACCATGTCCCTTTAGGGGCTCCGTAGAGCACTAGTAATCCAGATTTGGTAATCTGAAAAAGTGTGTATCTGTGTGATCCAATCCAATTTTGCTTTGAAAAACCAGCACAAAAGTAAGATGGATTCTGGATAACAAAACATGGGATTTCCAAATCCAGATCATTCTGATCCAGATTAAACTTTTTGAACAACTGGCCCTAAAAGAACATATCTTATAAGAAGAAAGAAACTATCTTATATTTGAGCTTCTTTAGCTCAGGAGTCTAGGCAAATTCTCTCAACCAACTTCCTGGCTAGTGTAGTGTAAGAAAGACTCAATTCAGAGTTGGGGATTGTTTTGAACTCGACGGTCAAGAACCATATAAAAGTCATTGTGCTTTGGATTCTCTTCTCTTTAGTCTTCAAAGCAACCATGAATTGGGCTTCGTTTTATGCTGTGATCAGTGGTGTGAACAGGCATTCGACAGGCATCGGACGCATCTGGCTGTCCGTCATCTTCATCTTCCGTATCATGGTGCTGGTGGTGGCAGCTGAGAGCGTGTGGGGAGACGAGAAGTCTGGATTTACCTGCAACACTCAGCAGCCCGGCTGCAACAGCGTGTGCTACGACCAGTTCTTCCCCATCTCTCACATCCGTCTCTGGGCTCTGCAGCTCATCCTGGTGTCCACACCGGCCCTGCTGGTCGCTATGCACGTCGCACATCGGCGGCACATTGAGAAAAAGATCCTCAAGCTGTCCGGCCGGGGTAATGAAAAGGACTTCGAGACCATAAAGACACAGAAGTTCGAGATCGCCGGTGCTCTGTGGTGGACTTACATGATAAGCATAATTTTCCGCATCATTTTTGAGGTGGTTTTCTTGTATATTTTTTACTTCATCTATCCAGATATCAAGATGGTCCGTCTTGTGAAGTGTGACTCCTACCCCTGTCCCAATACAGTGGACTGTTTTGTGTCCCGTCCTACAGAGAAGACCATTTTTACTATCTTCATGCTGGCGGTGTCTGGAGTTTGTGTCTTGCTGAACATTGCAGAGGTTATGTATTTAATAGGTCGGGCGTGTATTAAATACTTTCAAGGAGCTGTAACTCAACCTAAAGGACCTTGGCTTACTCAAAAACTGGCAACCTACAAGCAGAATGAAATAAATCAGCTGATATCAGAGCACTCGTTCAAGCCTCGAATCAATGTTGGGCGGAAACCTCCCACAGATAAGAGCGAGCGCTGCTCTGCTTTCTAGACTGTTGTCAGCCTCAGAGGTTTTATCCAACTATCAGTAATTAATGATGTCTGTAATCATATTAATATATTGTCATTGATTTACTTCTGCTCTACACGTGTTTGCAGGGCTTCTCAACTCTGGTCCTTGAGGTCCACTTTTCCTGCAGAGTTCAGCTCCAACCCTAATCAAACTCACCTGAACAAGCTAATCAAGCTCTTCAGGATTACTAGAAAGCTACAGCCAGGTGAGTTTGATCAAGGTTGAACTCTGCAGGAAAGTGGACCTCGAGGGCTTGGTTTAGTGGGCTCTCTACATGTGAGAAGTGATCATGGGGAGATAAATGCTGGAGAACTGTCAAATATTACAAGTATCTGTCTTTTCCAAAAAACACTGACTAGGCATTATGGGCCTCGTTTGTAAAATGCTGTGCTGAAACCATCCTACATTTGATCTCAAATGTGCCTACGAGTGCGAACGTATGCACAAAAACGTGTGTACACAATCCGTGTATCATTCGTTCAGTAGTTTTTTGATTTAATGTTGAAAGTAGAAAAATGAGAAAACAGCTTGTTTTTAATTTTCGGTTTTAGATTTCGGCTTGATTTTTCAGTCCGGAAAATACAGTAGGATATAGCCAATTATTTTGCAGACCCCCTGGCACTTTGCTGGTCTAAAGCCGCTGGTCTACACAGAAGAAAGCCCTGTCTAGGCTCTGCCCCGGTACGGGTTGTGTCGAGCCATTGGTTAGTCTGGTTGTTTGATGAATAAAAGATGAAATGTAGCTGCGTTAAGAATCCATACAGCTGTAGCAGCGCAGGACTATTATTTTACTGTGCGAAACTGAGGAAGAACTGATGACTGAATAGTTTGATCTTCGGCTGACCAATCAGCAGAAAGGGGCGTATAATTCCCGTCCACGTGTAGAAATCGAATATTCAAACCGTTTATTCATTTTTCTACTTCTGAACGAAAAACGAAAAATCAATCCGAAATCTTGTTGAAAAAACTAACAAAAACGAGCTGTTTTCTCATTTTTCTACTTTAAATATTAAATAAAAAAAAGACTGAACGAATGATACATGGATTGCACACCTCTCTTCCCATGTGAAATCTATAAATCGCAAATGATCTTGAAATTGTGTGCAGCTGAATTGGTTCAGATCTCCGCCTTGTAAACGCAGCCTAATTAAAGGAACACGCCGACTTTTTGGGACTTTAGCTTATTCACCGTATCCCCCAGAGTTAGATAAGTCCATACATACCATTTTTATCTCCGTGCGTGCCATAACTCTGTCTGACGCACCCACCGCTAGCCTAGCTTAGCACAAAGACTGGAGGTAAACGGCTCCAGCTAGCCTACTGCTCAATAAGTGACAAAATAACGCCAATATTTTCCTATTTACATGTTGTGATGTGTATAGTTACATCGTGTACTAAGACAGACGGAAAATTAAAAGTTGCAATTTTCTAGACCGATATGGCTAGGGACTATACTCTCATTCCTGCATAATAATCCAGGAACTTTGCTGCCGTAATGATATTACGCAGCGCCTGAAAATAGTCCCCAGCACGCTCTCTGTGCAAGCAGGTTGTCACTTTGGTTATGTTGACGGAAGTTAGCCTATTTTCAGGCGCTGCGTAATATCATTGCACCGCTGCACCCATAGTACGGCAGCAAAGTTCCTGGATTATTACACATCACAACATATATATATATATAGGAAAATGTTGGTGTTATTTTGTCACTTATTGAGCAGTAGGCTAGCTGAAGCCGTTTACCTCCAGTCTTTGTGCTAAGCTAGGCTAGCGGTGGGTGCGTCAGACAGAGATAAAAATGGTATGTATGGACTTGTCTAACTCTGGGGGATACGGTGAATAAGCTAAAGTCCCAAAACGTCGGCGTGTTCCTTTAATATCATGAACGTATAAAAGATCACCAGTCAAGGTCCAAATGCTTTACTTGAGAACAGTGAGCAGCAATAATTGCTAAGATTTCCAAATACCTGCAGTCTCTCTGCCACAAGGAAAAGTGCGTACATCTGCTCAGACCCTGACGTGGCGTTAAGCGCTTTTCCATGTCAAAGACCATTTTTATAAATCTGAACCAAGTGTGCCACACGAGTCCTGAAAACTGAAGCCCAAGCATCTCGATCGCCCCCCAGGTGGCTGGATGCGGTATAAATAAACTCCGCCCCCTCCATGAAATGTAATGGTACGTGAGAAAAACTAAACAATCAAATTACACTTCAAAAAAATTTTTTCCAAAGATGGTTTCTGTCATTTAAGGCAGTTTTTATCACGCTGATGTTAGTTCAAGTGTTCGTTCTTTAAATCAGTTTGGTTTTAGAACCAAAAACGGGGGTGTGACGCCATGATTAACAGCTTCTCTGAGCGAAGTAGTCACTAGCTGCGTTTCCATTACAGATTTACGCAAAACTTTTGCGATATTTTCTAAATGTCGATAAAAAACTATTGCGAAATGACAGCGTTTCCATTAACCGATGTTATGCGACTATAACGTATTTTTTTCCTCTCGCGATAAGTCATTCCAAAAATGCCACGTATGTTGGGTTTATGTATATCCCAGCCGCCGCACTAGCCATTATTTGTAATGGAAGGAGACGTAGGCGTGTTATCCAAGCATTAATGGCAAGAAAAGCCCCTTATACTTGAGCGTATGAGGTGTGTGTATGTTTCCCCTCGCATCTACTTCAAGGTCTTCATGATCATTTGTGGCATTTCTTTGTTGTCTAGAATCCAGTATTCCTGTAATTCTATTGTCTTTTATGAGTTTAATAAAGGACTCTGTCTCGTCTTCTGTCCAAACACACCGCGTCATCTGTAAAGAATGATCGACTTTTACGTACGCCAGGAGACCTGTAAATGCGAAAAAATGCATTTCCATTGCAGTTTTCCGAAAATTGACTCGTTTCTATGGTCTATGGCGTGGACTCAGATCTGTGCATATGCACGTTTTATAAACGAGGCCCTAGATTTCATTCACTTCCATCCATATGTACGCAAACACTGGAGAGCGTATCGATTTGTCTTTTGCTTCCGCACTAAAGTTTGGTGACCTGCATATTCACCTACAAAGACTTTTGACCAATAGAGGGTCTATACATCACAAGTTGACATAGCTCCCCATGTTGCATGAAAGTGTAGATAGTATGTGTTAACATTTTTATTTTATTGTATGTTATTTAAAATGTATTATTTATTGACAACAGTAGCCCTCGACTCTACACAGGACAAGCGGTCGGCATAATTGAGTGGTGGGATAATCACAGAAGCACGGATTGTTGAATCCGCACACAAGCACAGTTTAACATCTTATACTTTAACGCTGCATTTACACTGGGTGTCGGCGTCGACACTTGCCGTGTCTGAAGCTTGGTGCTAACACGACCGTCATAGTGACAACAGCCAATCGGCAATTACTTTTCCAGTGTTGCATGAACACAATTGGCTAACGTCTACACTAGGGTATTTGCATAGGCGATCTGATTGGCTGACGCCTGCGTTGGCACTTAAAAAGTTGAAGAGTTACCCATTCAAGGTAAATGAGAAGCGTTGACGCCGGCACCCCATGTGAATGCACCGTAATAGTATTTACTTAATAAAACAGGCTGTGTGCTTATGAGGAATGATTACCAAAAAAAAAGGCCATATTCAACTTCGAGGGACTTTATTTAAATTAAATACATACACCTTTTTAGCCATTGTCACGTGCCAGTGATTATCCCTCGTTTGCCGACCCCTGCCCAAGAGTGTGACATCATATCCTGTATAGCCCATATTGGTTTATACTGTATATTTTGACTGCCTATAATGTTGAAGTATACTGTGTAGTATGACCACCCCTTAAGAATGCTACATTGACCAAATAGAACATTTTGATTGTGTTTATCGTTGTATGTTTACCCGCGTTTCCACCCTGGAACTAGGGTCTTTGGGGTGGTACTCTGCGTTTCGACCGCAGGGATCAGGGTCTAAATGAAGTTCCGGGTAAAAAATTGTCCCCTCAAAACGGCACTGCTCGCGAGGTAGTACTTTTTCAAAGTTTAGGAACTTTTGGGGGTGGGACTTGGGTGCTGAACATGCTGATTGGTTGACTCTACGCAGCACTTTATTTCAAACACCATTTTTAAAAGTCTGTTGCGGTGCGTGGAGTAAGAGTTGTTTGCTATTCGAATCAACAATGGACCGACGACGAGGTTCGGGCTTTATTGAGCTTATATGCGGAGGACTATCGCGCAGTCCTACGTCACTGGACTAATTTGCCTAAAGTACCGTGACGGAAACGCAGACAGCAACAGGTCTGGGCGAAAAACGTTCCTGGGGCAAATAGTTCCGGGTGATTTTCGGTGGAAACGCGGCTTTAGAAATACAAACGTGCAACGATTTCTGGCTTTAAAGTTATTTTTTAGTAAAGTTTCTTTTATATTTTCCTGTGACATGTAAATGATTTGTGAAAATGGTGATCTGAAAATGTAGAATTTTTCTTGTTTTTCCATTTGTAGTTTTTATTTTAAAGGGAATTTTCTTAATCTTGTCTGTCTTGCAAAATTTGCAAGCACCTATTTGTTGAAAAGACCAAACATATAGACTTGAGGCTGCATCGTATTTATTTGATTCTTAATGCTCTTTGTCTCACAATGTGAAGTTACACAGGCTTATCTAACACGCCTTTCACGAGTCATACAATCAAATATAATTGACTGGCTGTCCTGCACTAACATGTTTGGGAAATAATATTTTCTTTGCAGGACTTTGATGAAATCCTTGATGCAGCTTTTTGCTTGTATAATATCAACTTTGTCATTAAAAGAAATGCGTTATATTGTACATTCAATACAGTACTATTTTGGATCATTTTAACTTCTCAATATGTCCATGTATTTCAATCATGATTTTTTTTTTCATTCCAGTAAAGAAGTTAGTTATTATTTAAAAATAAATAAATCTATTTTAAAGGCTTTACCTGTTGTACTGAAATGAAATGTGTGATCAGTTGTTTTACATTGCACAGCCCAACCAGTAAAGGGATGGACATGTTTCACATTATTTAGGTCAGTCATAACTGTATAAATGCATTAAAATCGTTTACTGCAGATAATTTGCCAGCATTTACAACTTAAGACTGTTATTGATGTTTGCAGCGCAATATTTGACTGAAAAATTGACGGTTATTTTTGTCAGTTAGATCTAACGTTAGCATTCTGTCCACTTTGAATCAGAGACAGAGATAAAGTAGTGCGTAAGATTTATTTGAATGAATTATAGCATTTATTTGAATTAATTAGAGAGAAAGAGAGAGAGAGAGATTCGTACCTGCCTGTTCAGCGTCTCTATTAACAATGAAGCTGGGAGTTTGATTACTTCAAAATAGCGATATAACCCCCTCGTTGCTGAGAAATATAAAGTAGCGATTCAGTAGCGAACATATATTTTATTACTAAAAGTCGAGGGGCAGCGTTGATAAGTTTTTGTGCTTTTATGTGTCTATGTGCGCACGCGCTTCAATAAAAACAGTGCAATAATATAGAACGGTGATTAAACTGACTTGGAACTACCTGCAACGGTTTTATGGCACACCTTCCAGCCAATCAGAATCGAGTATTCAGACAGACCACGGTATAAAGAAACATGATCATTTGAAGTCATTCCTCTAACAAAGAGAGCCAAATCATTGTCTTTTTGGGCAATTTCCTTTCTATTCTTTTTTATCTGTGTGAATAAACCCGACCCAGTTTCACCATTTCTGTCGCAGCACTGGAAATGTGCTCAGAATATGAATAATCCATATGTAAAATATGTTTATCAAGACTTATAAAGAGAATTTGTTACTCTCTTAAGGAAATCGAAATGTACATTGTCCTGCCTCGTGAAATTGTTTAGCCGCTTCTATGGCCAAGAAGTCATTGGGTTTGAGACTGCACAGATTGTGCTATAAGGAGAAAAAGAAGACTTATTCGGAGGCATCTGATGGTCTTTGTGTCTATTTGTCTTACCAACCTTAAAACTTCAAGCTTTTGATCTCACTTTAAACGTTCAGACAAAGCTTTCACAAGCCACCAACATCAATGTTTGTCTAAACAAATGTCACATATCAGTTTGCCTTTTTTCTTCCAATACCAAAACTTTTGACCTTAACCCATCCAAGAACTTCCAACAAACTTTGCGTTACAGACGTTTAGCCTGTTCTGACTGAAGTTGCTGATTTTCTAGCTCTTCTGACTTACAATATTCCCATAATGAGCTTCTTAGGGGCCTGTAAACTATAGAGGGTATGCGCGTGACGTCACCGTCAGCTGGAGTGACTGCGGTTACGCCCCACTGAGTGGCAAAAAGACTGAGAGGCAGCATTGGTTTACAGCGTGAATGCCACGGAAAGCACACAAAACCAGGCCCGGCACCAGAGGGGGGGGGGGGGGGTGTCGGGGGTCTTGGCCACGGACCCCATGGACATCCCTGTGCCCCGAGGGAGACGTACTTGATAATGGCGTGTAATTTCCTCACTAAACCACTGCCACCTGCTGCTGCGGATTGCTTTTAGAGGGAAAAGCTGCTGGCACTGCTGTTCTATGGTTTGTCTTCGTCGTAATAATCACATATTATTAGTGAAAAAGAGTAGCCAAAAGATCCAGTGCGCATCTGTCTTTGCGCTCGTCAAATGATTCAATTTCCAACGTGTTTTCCCTTCGGTGAGTAACGTAGCCAATCAGACATGTTTGTTGATGTCTTAAACGCAATGGCCAATCACAGGTGTTGAAGTTAGAATCCACTCACCGCTCGAGTGTTTGTCCAGTGCTCTCCACGTGTGCTAATCCTCTATCAGTGTAGACATTATGTAAATATGAGATTCATTGTGTCGTCAGCTTCACTGACTAATATAACGAAACTGTGTGAGATCGCGTTCATTGAATCAGCGTTTAGTGATCATAAAGGGAGCGATCTTTGCGTGCTGTCTAGGTGATCTAAAAAAAAAAAAAAAATTAATAGGCCTATAATATATTCAGAATTTGAATAAAACTTTCGTTTTCCATTCTTGACAAGCGGCCACATACATGCTTCAACACATAAGCCCATCCGCATGTACATGCGGGCAGTGTTGGGTAAGTTACTCTAAAAAAGTAATTAATTACTAGTTACTAATTACATCTTCAATAGTGTAATTAGATTACTGTACAAATTACTAATTACTTTCTAAATCCCATATGAACCTCGACTATTTAAGTGATTCAAGGATAGACATAGACGGCTCTTTTAATTAATTCAAATAAATAATATAAAACTACATTAATTATTCTTATTAACTGACCAAAGTATTACAAATGTGAGAAGGATACATAAAAACATGCATTTTAAAGTTAGACTTTACATTTTGATGTTAATTCCACTATTGTATTATATATAATTGTTCTACAGTCTCTACACAGTATTTAGTTCAATTTCATCAGAAGTAACTAATTAAATTACAGAAAAAATAAGAGTAATCCCTTACTTTACTTTTTCAAGGGGAAAGTAATTAAATTACAGTCACTAATTACTTAATAACTAGTTACACCCAATGCTGCATGCGGGACTCACTGTCGAAACTGAAGACTGACAGCGATGAATATTTATGTATCGAAATCAGGCTCATATAAATGTCAGGAAAACACTATTTCTGGCTGCATGTCAATATCCATGGATCACTGGATCTTTGGTAAGTTGTAAGGAACACTATGTCGAGTCCAACCTTTAGTTTAAACTGATAACCGTTTGTTTTACTCGCGTTTTTCCCTATCAACTCCAGTCATGCTGCAGCTCTTCTGCCACTCAGTGTCGGCTGAGGGGGCGTGTTCCGGCGGGAAAGTGGCGTCGATGCATACCCTCTATTATAAAATGTTATGCCTTTTAAGGCATTTTAAACTTTCAGACAAGGGTTATATGAAGCTATCATCATTTCTACATGTTTTCAGGAAGAAAATAAAAGACAATTTTGTTTAAATGTCTCTCCCTCTCGGTTTAGATGTGCACCTCAAAACACAGATTAATTGAAATGTATTAACTAACTATGGTTTTGTTGTACAGAAAGACATTCATTACACAACAATCTGTATTTATTGAGAATATTAATAATAGATGATTTTGTAGATCAAGTTGTTAATTCCTAAGTTAGACCAATTTTAGTCTGCTCGACATTTGGAAACACAGTACAGCAAGCCGATAATGCTTAATATAAGACGAAAGACACAGGCAAAGAATGCTGACTTTACGATCTAGCTTTCCTGGCTATCAGTAACTCGCAAACCACCTTATGGCACAAATCATATTTTAAGGGAGCATTACAACATTCATTAAGAACCTTTGTAACATTAGTGAGGAAACAAGCCTTGTAATATCAGGTGAATTAGTTTCTTTGTAGAAACACTAGATGCACGTGAAGTCAGCAAAACAGGAGGAATTCTTCTGGATGATTCCCAGCAGTTCACCCACCACTCTGTGCATAAGAAAAAGCATAAAGATGTCAGTAAAACAGCAGCCACCAAAATAATATTCATCTTTAACCCGGTCTGTTAATCTAAAGAAGCATACGTGTCCAAACATTCTAAAATCACTGTTTAAAAGCGCAGAATTCTATTCAGAATTCTATCAGTTTTAAAACCTCGCTATTTTGTGCCATGTGAATGTAAATTGATTTAAAACAAACAATTAAGACAGATCAGGGACTCACACTCTTTGTGCCGGCAGTCTAGCGCATGCGCATGTGTAGACTGTGTTTGGGCCCGTCCACACGCTCAAGCTTCTCAAAATGTCTCCTGGCATTCCGGATGTTGATGAGGGTAGCGGCAGAAGCTGGAAGAGAGAGTAAGAGGCTTTACTCTGGGTCACAATGTGCTTTTCTCTAACCTCAGTGCAGATGGTGAAAGAACAGTTTGGAGGTGTTTTGAAATGCAAGGAAGGATAGTTTCTAATTACATGCAGGCTCTGAAAGCTGAGAAATCTTTGTGTAAATGAGGAACTGTCAAATCCAACACAAGTTAAGTATGGAGTGCCACAAGGTTCTATCTTAGGTCCCCTGTTGTTCTGATTTCTTCATTATTGTCATTCACTTTTGTATTTTTTGAAATACTTGAAGCAGGAGAATAAAGCCTTACTCTATTTTTGAGTCTGTCAAATTTGATCCGATTCTTGTTTTCGGTTTATTTAAATAAACCACTGTCATATCAGACATACAACTCTATCAATGCCATTATTTGAATAAAAAGTCAATAAACTGCAGAATATACAATGGGATATGCTAATGTATCAAGCATGAATGAGGCTGAGATGTTAAGAATATAATGCACATTCTGTGACATGGCTTTAACTTTTACATAGGAAAAAACATGGAAAATTAACAACTTAACCGTTAATATTCCAAATAATGGGATACAGCATGATTTTCAGTAATATCCAACACATACATGTGTTAACATCTCAGAAAATGTGTTTCACTGCCCTTCAAAGTCCCAGGAATTTGTATTTTGAAAACCAAATTCCTAAACCTATTATTATAGGTGTAACGATACACTCATGTCACAATTTGATATGATTCACGAAACGATACAATCGCGATACTTTAAGCTAAAATATTAACCATTATCCTGCTGAACAAGGCCACAGCCACCAGGGAATACCGTTTCCATGAAAGGGTGTACATGGTCTGCAACAATGCTTAGGTAGGTGGTACGTGTCAAAGTAACATCCAAATGGATGGCAGGACCCAAGGTTTCCCAGCAAAACATTGCCCAAAGCATCACACTGCCTCCGTCGGCTTGCCTTCTTCCCATAGTGCATCCTGGTGCCATGTGTTCCCCAGGTAAGTGACGCACACGGCCATCCACGTGATGTAAAAGAAAAGGTGATTCATCAGACCAGGCCACCTTCTTCCATTGCTCCGTGGTCCAGTTCTGATGCTCACGTGCCCACTGTTGGTGCTTTCGGCGGTGGACAGGGGTCAGCATGGGCACCCTGACTGGTCTGCGGCTATGCAGCCCCATACGCAACAAACTGCAATGCACTGTGTATTCTGACACCTTTCTATCAGAACCAGCATTAACTTGAGCAATTTGAGCTACAGTAGCTCGTCTGTTTGATCGGACCACACGGGCCAGCCTTCGCTCCCCACGTGCATCAATGAGCCTTGGCCGCCCATGACCCTGTCACCGGTTCACCACTGTTCCTCCACTTTTGATAGATACTGACCACTGCAGAACGGGGAACACCCCACAAGAGCTGCAGTTTTGGAGATGCTCTGACCCAGTCGTCTAGCCATCACAATTTGGCCCTTGTCAAACTCGCTCAAATCCTTACGCTTGCCCATTTTTCCTGCTTCTAACACATCAACTTTGAGGACAAAATGTTCACTTACTGCCTAATATATCCCACCCACTAATAGAGATAATCAGTGTTATTCACTTCACCTGTCAACCTATAAGTTAACAAAAAAATGTAAATGCAAAATTGATTGATTAAAACTTATTAAAATGCTAAATTTGGTGTGTATTTGGGGGGTGGACTTGAATAGGCTTGGACTTTGTCCTGCATGCACAGGGCAATGGTGAAACCAGAATAAAAATATTCATGATTCTGAACCTGAAAATACAGCGTTATGTTAGACACATATACGTGCACTCTGCCAACAACTACATAGCCTATGTAAGGGCATAAAACGATTTTAATGCATGACGTGGAGGCAAAGAACCGCCCAATGTGAAGCGGGCATCTCATTCGACGAAACTTAAAGGAAGCATATGTCTCGAGATCATTTTGCTATCAGATAAGCAAATAATTATCTTCTTGGCTCATTCGGGGTACCGCTTACCTGCAGTCGCTCATGAATGCAGTGATGGACAGCTGTCTTTCCTCATTCGACTGGTGTTTAGATTTCATGTGATTTCTCATTGTGGTGGTGATATTATGACAACTCAAGTTTCATTAATTAATTTGACCAAAAGTAATTCCATTTTGTAAGATCATTTTCATCCAAACATCACGAGGCAGACAATGACATTATGTGATCAAATACAATCAACTTGTTAAAACGCTCCACAGCGCCAACCAGTGGATTTAGTTATAACTGTGAGTTTTAATGCTTGGGATTTATCATGGATTTACTGCATTTACAGCCAGCAAAGCAACGCAGTAAAATTTTTCGAATATTAATTACAGATCGAATGTTCATGCACACCCCTAATCTGTCAGATTTACACCACGTAAATTAATTTGTAAATTCAGTGTATGGAATTTGTATCTAACAAATTTTAATTGTCTTTTTTTAATAGTACTTCATATAAATGTCTGTTTAAATGTCTGAAACTTTATGTGGTTGAAAACACTGAATATATATGATATATGAAAATCACTGAACGCATCCGTCTCTGGCTCAGCGCCAGCCAAAGCACGAAAGCATGTTTGAATTATCAGTGATGCTCTGAACAGTCTAATCGCACACATCAAAGGGTGTTTCAGGCGTGGAGTGGGGACAAATTGAAACTGAGGGGGCACAAATCAGGTCTGAGGGGGCAATGCCCCCTTTTGCCCCCTCGTGGAGCCGGCCCTGCAACATGTTGAGTGTAATGTGAGATTGTCAGGTGGCAAAAACAATTGCCATTCCTGGTGGTGATGCTGATGCTTACGTATAGATGGGTCTGACATGATCACCATGACGTAGGTGTTGGACGTGAACACGTCAATAAAGGCAGCAAAGTTAGAGTTGCGCACTTCCATGCTTTGGAAAGAGGCCGCCAACTTGCTGTGGGACAGAGAGAAGGGTCAATATTACCATGACGCTGTGTTCAGCACTTACAACTAGGGTTGGGTATCGTTTGAATTTTAACAATTCCGATTCTGCTTATCGATTCCTAATTTCGATTCCAATAAGGTAAAAAATAAAATAAAATAAAAAACCTTAGATATCATTCACATTTATTCTAAGTCTTATTGTAAAACATTTCATAGGAGCGGAATACCATGAACAAAAATCAACAGGCTAACACCACAAGGAACTTTTGCCTATGGTTTAAAAATACCAGAGGAAAAACAACTAGCCTAACTAATATAAATTTCAAGCATTATATTAAAAAAGAACAAATAAATTATCAATTGCACAAATAAATACAATTGAGCAAAGATATAAATATAGAAAGAAATACAGGTACAGAAACTGTATAATCAAAATGTAAAATAACACTGCACTTTATTAATAAAATATAGTCTATACATTACAAATAGTTCAATTCAATTCTGGCTAGAACAGCCAGTGAGTTTTCTCGTTGTCTTTTGTTTGATTAATGTTGTCAGAGACGGCATCCGGAAAATCTGCCGTCACTTTAAGAGCTGCGCACAGATCACACAGATTACACATACGTTTTCATCTTTTCTTCTCTGCCTTAAGACATAACCAACTGTGTTTACGATTTTGTGTGTATTTGTCAGTGAAAAAAAGACGAGGAAGCGAACTCAGTTCATTATCGCGAGAAGCCGTTCTGCACGTGTGTGTGTGTGTGCGGCACAGAATGTTTAAAATCACCTTTTCTGTGCGCACGTTTTGGATGTGTGCAGAGCACGGAAAACAGTGTGCAAGTCTTTTGCGCACACAAGAACCGATAAGTGGAACCGAAATGCGCGTTTCTTATCGAATCACCGGTTCTGGGGAATTTGGAACCGGTTCTAAAATGGAACCGGTTCTCGATACCCATCCCTACTTACAACTGCATGAATGGAGTCTGACTGACCTGCAGCTCAGCTTGAACTGCTTGATGATGTTACTGATCTTCTCGAAGCGATGAGCATCACGTTGTTCCTTACACTGATAATGAGAGATCACCTGACAAGACACAAGTATACATGTCAAATAATTCACAGGCAATGTGTGGGAGGTTGTTTGCAGTTTGACTGAAGCTGTACACCTGTCAAACAATAATTGACCACAGAAATAACTCAATCCTGTCTATTAAATCTGCTCAGTATTCAAAGATCTACAGTTTCAGACATTTGGTGCTTGGCGTTTAGGATGGCAGAGAGCAGGAACGCCGACTCCCTCACTTTTTGCATTGCATATTTTCAGATAATCTGGTGTTAAATGATGTTGTGATTCTGGATAAAAAGTTTGTTTGACAGTGAACAAGGTTTTGTGTTTTGCACATTCATTGACAATCTGTCCTCAAACCATCCTTTTGTTGGCAGTCAACAAGCCCTCATTGGTAAAATGGGGAAGGTGGAACTAGGCGCGTGTTAGCGGCTCTGGACTCCAATGGCCCACTATTGTCCATTCAAGTTCCCCTGAAATGTCTGGTCAATGGACCCTTCACTTCAGCAGGGATCCGGCAACACTGTAACTATTCTGAAGCTGTTAAAACCAACCTCTGTATAGCCAGAACACAATAATTTTACAGTGTCCTTGAGCAATGAATTGTTTTTATGTGCATTCTAGTCAAAAATCGCCCCACCACAATGTGCTTCATATAAAGTAGGGGTGGAACGGTTCAAATTACTCATGGTTCGGTTTGCATCACAGTTTTAGGGTCACGGTTTCGGTACGATTTGGTATGTGCAATGTTCAGGGTAATTAGGACATTTGTCAAATAAAAATAAACAAAATAAGAACAAATAATCAAACTACAAGCAACAGCACAAATACATACAATAGAGCAAATATATAAAATAAACAGTGCTTTTTAACAGTGGTTTTCAGATACAGAAACTGAATAAAGTAATCAAATATAAAATAACATTGCATATTATAATGTATAAATTAAATAAAGATGAATCATTATTGAAGTTAAAAAAACTATTCAGTCAAGAGCAGTGAGTGATTTCTCAGTCATTTGTTGTTTGATTAACATTAAAACACAGACAGCAGGAATAGGCTTCTTTCCCTTTAAGAAATAATGCACGGAAAGAGTACATACTACACATGAACACGCGTCTTTATCGACCGTTTACGTTTTACTTAAGACATAACCTACTATGTACAATTACTCACCAAGATGTGCATGTGTGAATTTGTGTGTGAATTTGTCCGTTCAAGCGCAAGACTTGAAAGAGAACTCAATATTTGCGCGCTATCTGTGACGCGCCGTGTGCACGCTTCAGATGAGTGCACACACACACACACACACAAAAATCTCCTCAGCGTGCGCAACTTCTCTTTCGCGTCTTGCTCTTGAATGTTTAGATTGGCACGGCTTAAAGGTGGGGTAAGTGATATTTCAAAAATGCATTCGAAAAGTGTCTCTGGCCGAGTACCAAAACAAACTTGTAGCCAATCAGCAGTAAGGGGCGTGTCTACTAATAATGGGGAGAAGAGAGCGCTCAGTGCAAGTCATTATTCAAAAGACATGACACACAGGACGGACATTAGCCGAGCGATGACAGAAAAAGAGAAATGAAAGAGAGAGATGGCAGATAAAAAAATAAAGTGGAAGATGTCTGTGGAACAAAAGAAGGCTTACGATCAGGCAAGAAGTATCAGCTTTCCAGCGCTGGAGAGAACTCAAGGAGCGAAGGCCGAGGTTGCTTTACTTCTTCTCGATAGGCGAGTAACACTGATTTTGTTTTGTTTCACAGAACTAATATGCTGGCTTTTGCTTGAATATGCTCGTGTGTCATGTTCGCTTGTTTGAATGTATTGTTGTTCACTTTAGCGATGATAATTACCCATTCAATTCCACACCCGATAAGCCTGGAGCGTCTAAACCGCCTCACTGTCTGTTTCAAGCGTCAGCTCCCAAAGTGTGTCCGAAAAGTAAGATAATATACTCCTAATATATGTTTGTTTCCTTTGGTTCCTCTTTTTGTGATCGATATAACCCTCTAATCTTATCATAATTGTAATATGTTCGTTAGTTGGATTGTCGTGCTCATGCTATCGAGTTCATGATGGCTGTTTGTGTTTTTTTTTTTAGTTTAAACACAACGTGTGCTGTTCAGGTCTCACCTGCGCTCGCGCACTATCAACTCCAGGGTGATGACGGCGTATGACGGAGTGAGTCACGTTCGAGCGAGCATACGGCACTCGCATACAAGAGTGACCGTTTTGTCCAAGCTTTCTGATCATCGGTGTTTTGTAATGTATTGGGAAGCCAGAATGTGTCCATCGACAGAAATATACATTAACCTAACTGTCTGTTTTGCACATTATTTTTAACAAACCATATTAAAGGTGCGTCATCAGATTTGAGATGAACCGCGGTGCAAGTGCATACCGAACCGTGGGTGGAGAACCATACGGTTTGATTTTTTACAGAGAACCACTCCACCCCTAATATAAAGGGTCCTAACATTGCGGAAGATCCTTCACAAGAAATGGCCATTAATTTCATTCTACTTATTTGAAATACACTCACCTAAAGGATTATTAGGAACACCATACTAATACTGTGTTTGACCCCTTTCGCCTTCAGAACTGCCTTAATTCTACGTGGCATTGATTCAACAAGGTGCTGAAAGCATTCTTTAGAAATGTTGGCCCATATTGATAGGATAGCATCTTGCAGTTGATGGAGATTTGTGGGATGCACATCCAGGGCACGAAGCTCCCGTTCCACCACATCCCAAAGATGCTCTATTGGGTTGAGATCTGGTGACTGTGGGGGCCATTTTAGTACAGTGAACTCATTGTCATGTTCAAGAAACCAATTTGAAATGATTTAAGCTTTGTGACATGGTGCATTATCCTGCTGGAAGTAGCCATCAGAGGATGGGTACATGGTGGTCATAAAGGGATGGACATGGTCAGAAACAATGCTCAGGTAGGCCGCGGCATTTAAACGATACCCAATTGGCACTAAGGGGCCTAAAGTGTGCCAAGAAAACATCCCCCACACCATTACACCACCACCACCAGCCTGCACAGTGGTAACAAGGCATGATGGATCCATGTTCTCATTCTGTTTACGCCAAATTCTGACTCTACCATCTGAATGTCTCAACAGAAATCGAGACTCATCAGACCAGGCAACATTTTTCCAGTCTTCAACTATCCAATTTTGGTGAGCTCGTGCAAATTGTAGCCTCTTTTTCCTATTTGTAGTGGAGATGAGTGGTACCCGGTGGGGTCTTCTGCTGTTGTAGCCCATCCGCCTCAAGGTTGTGCGTGTTGTGGCTTCACAAATGCTTTGCTGCATACCTCGGTTGTAACGAGTGGTTATTTCAGTCAAAGTTGCTCTTCTATCAGCTTGAATCAGTCGGCCCATTCTCCTCTGACCTCTAGCATCAACAAGGCATTTTCGCCCACAGGACTGCCGAATACTGGATGTTTTTCCCTTTTCACACCATTCTTTGTAAACTCTAGAAATGGTTGTGCGTGAAAATCCCAGTAACTGAGCAGATTGTGAAATACTCAGACCGGCCCGTCTGGCACCAACAACCATGCCACGCTCAAAATTGCTTAAATCTCCTTTCTTTCCCATTCTGACATTCAGTTTGGAGTTCAGGAGATTGTCTTGACCAGGACCACACCCCTAAATGCATTGAAGCAACTGCCATGTGATTGGTTGATTAGATAATTGCATTATTGAGAAATTGAACAGGTGTTCCTAATAATCCTTTAGGTGAGTGTATGTTTTCTGCATGTTTTCACAAGACAAGTTACGTGCCATGTAAAATTTAAATTTTACATTACTATAAACCAACGCCAATGAGTGAGTTTCTGTGTGCATTGGTGCACAGGCAAGACTATGCAATAATTCAATTCATAGTTGATTGTTTTCATTATAAATTTGTTTCTGCAGCCCTACAATTTAGTTTAAAGAGTTGACAAACACATGTCAAAACAGATTTTTAGTTCAGTTATTTTGTGCAAGTAAAATTGGGCAAACATAAAATAGCAATATAAATCACAACATGAGGTCATGCCTAAATTGTGCAGTGTAAATTTGAATGTATGCAAGTATCGTATGTGATGTGTGTAAGCACGGTGATTCAGTTCGGTACAAACCAGGAAAGTAGCTCTTTCAAAAAGTAAGACTTCATCTGCCTCAATTATCTGAGCAAAGTTGCGCAGGTTGCACTCGAGCTGCTGTACATTAGGAATGAGCTGATAGACGATACTGGACCACGCCTGAGGACACAAACACACATGACAACATATTGAACTTTCTTACTGTCTGTTTGGTGTTTGCATAAACATAATCTGTTAGATACAATGCTTTTGAAAGCAAAAACATTTTTTTTTTTAAATGAAATTTGTTACCCCTTATTCAAATTTGATCTCTGAGCGGGTGCAGAGAAATGCACATGGTCTTACTTTATACAGCGTCTCATCCCAAATGGACGTCCTAAAGCAGGTGCAGGCCAGTGGGCGAGACAATCTTTTCAGGTCTTCCTCACGCTCTTTAAATATCTAAAGAGCCACAAAGAAATGAACAGATATTAATTAACACTGGTTATGTCAATGTCATTGTATTTTACCAGTCTGCATGGACTTGCTTAGGACTCATTACAGTAATGAGATTGTTTTTTTTTTTGTATTTCGGTAATTGCATTCGGTAGTTACATAAGAAAATACCTTAATGGCTCTAAAACAGGCTTCATTTAATGCAAGTAAAATATATATAATTTTTTTTTAAATATTGGTGACACTTTATTAGGTGTCTTTAACTACTATGTACCTAACAATTATTATTAAGTGCAATGTCCTTATTGTGTTGATGTATTGTAAAACACTTGTGATGCTATTGAGGTGGATACGGGTAAGGTTAGGGACAGGTTTGGTGTTATGGGTAGGTTTAAGGGTGGGTTAAAGGGTGAGTAATTTGTGATGTAACTACAGAAATTAATTACAGCTGTTATTACATGAAGACATTTTTAAAACATAAGAACAAAGTAAAAACATGTATGTACATAGGAACTAGACTGGGTAAACCCAGCCTGATCTGCTGGTGATTTCGCCCTGCAGCTCAGTCTGGAAACCTGTACATTAATTTCTACTGCTTCTGTTACACTTTTGCGGGAACCAATCACAGATTGGCTTATCCACCTGGCGCGCTATTGGCGGGTTTAACGCGATGACGGACAGAGAAGCGATGGGTCGTTGCCCGTTGATCACGCCTCTTGTGGTCTGATTGGTTGAAGGACTATCCAATTGCGTACAGAGTCATTTGAATTATGCTCGTTTATCACGCCTCTTGTGCAGTAGAAAATACAGAACAGACTCCCCAGACCAATGTTTAATCTTAAATTGAGCTTGGTCTGGTGATAGCCAGACAACATAGTAACTGCATTGTATCAAATCAAAGGTGTCGTTTGAATTCCTACGATTCCGATTCTGCTTATCGATTCCGATTCTTATTGATTACTAATTTCAAAACGTAAAAAAAATTAGATATCATTTACATTTATTCTAAGTCTTATTGCAAAAAAAAAATCAACAGGTTAAAGAACATTTACACAAGGAACTTTTGCCTGTGGTTTAAAAATACCATGGCAAAAACAACTAGCCTCAGTAATATAAATTTCAAGCATTATTAAAGAGCAGCGGCTATTTGCACTAGTTAAAACTGCATTTTTCTTTTTTTTTGCAATAGCTGCTATTTACACTAAGTTTAAATAACAATCGATTCTATTTACACTGTAAAAATAGCAGTATTGTCTTTGCAACAAGTGTAAATAGTAGGTAGATACTATTTATACTTATAAATGGTGTCAGATACTATTTGCACCTCAGTAGTGTTGTACATTAAACAGTATGCAATAATAACAGTGTAAATGATTATATTTATTAAAATTATTAGATGGTGCCGCCTTATTGGGACAATATATCCACCCTACACCTTCCCCTAACCTATAAACACTATTATTAAACACACCATAGACACTTTATTTCCACTTTTTTCAAATATTTTCTTCAATTTTATTGAAAATAAATGCCTTTCCGATCTGATATGTGATGAGAAAAGGGAGTAGAGCGAGTTTGACAAAGCGCAGATTCGAATTCGCGTCAAAACTGTATTTCTTCCGTAATTTTGTCTGGCCCAATCAGACATCAGTGGGCGGAGTTAGCGTGAATAGCCTCTAACAAGGCGTGTTATTTGCACTTAGTATAACTAGACACTCCGTTATTAAAGACAATTAAACACAGTAATTAAAAAAGAACAAATTAGCAAATTGCACAAATAAATACAACTGAACACAGATATGATTGAAATAAACTGTTATAAACAATGATTTTCAGGTATTTAGGTACAGAAACTGTAATCAAATGTAAAATAACATTGCACTAATTATATTAATAAAATATATATTACAAATATAGTTACGTAAGCTATTTAGTCAAGAACAGTGAGTTAATTTTCTGTCTTTAGTTGTTTGATTAACGTTATTATAGAGACAGCGGCAGGAATATTAGGCTGCTGTCACTTTAAGAGCTGCACGGATCCGATATACTGTTACACATGCGTTTTCTTTCTCAACTGTTTACGTTCACTTAAGACATAACCAACTGTTTACACAACGATATTTTGTCATTTTTGTGTCTGTCTATTCAAGTGAAAAAAGACGAGGAAGATAACTCAGTTCAGTATCGCACACTATTCAGTATAGTGCGCAGCACAGAAAACAGCATGTGAGTCTTCTTGAGCTTGAATGGTTTAAAAATCAATTAAAACACTTTTTCTGTGAACACGCTTTGGATGAGTGTGCGGCACAGAAAACAAATGTACAGGTCTTGCGCGTGAATGGCCAAGCAAACGCACAGACTAGCATTATAACTTTCAACACACTCAGATGTATGTAATATGATAAAACAGCGCTGCGTTCCCCCACATACGCATGAGTGGGAGAAGCGGAAGAGCGATCGTCTGAGGCATAATAAAAGCTCCGCTGCTCTCTAGCCGTGTGTCGCGCTAGTCTCTCATTAGCAATCGCTCCAGCGGCCTCGTTCAGCCCCACCCTGCTTCATACTACAGTAACGTTAATAAATCTATAATACATTAGCTCATCCATGAATATGATTTCTGCCCGAGCCCCGTCAGATTCTTTTCCAACGGCTGTAGAGGTGAAGACGACAACTCCCATGATTCTGTGAAATCAAGGCGTCATCAAGCTATGCCTTTGTTTTGAATAAGCAAACTCTAGCGGCGAAAATTACATATTGTGCCTTTAAAGTCTAATTAAAATGCACACAAAGGAATCGATTCGAGGAATCGAAATTAATTTTTTAACAAGCATACGATTCCAGAATCGGAATTGCTTTATGATTCTCAACCCTAGTTAGAAACACGTTTTTGGGATTCAGTGTGACCCAGACATGTTCTTGCAGGCAGGTTTCTTGAGATTAACAGTCAAGGGATTATATAAAAAAATGGCTTTAAAAAAAATTCACACTCATATCATACCAGGTCTCTCTGATCCTCCTGGACCAGGTCCATCTTGTGTACCAGACAGAAGATCTTAGCATCAGGCGAGTTCTGCAGGATGGCTTCCAGACACGACTGGTAGTAATGCATATCTTTCTCCAGCTCTCGGCTCTCCACATCAAACACGTAGATCAAGACCTCTACATTGCGAAAAATGTTGTCTCTCTGACTTGTGAAGTAGTTTTCCATGAAAGTGTCCTGCCTGTGCAATTCACATTTAAAGATGAAGCAAGAATGAAAGCAATTTCACAAAAGCCATCCAACAAAACTCTTTGGTACAGGGGTGCTCATGACACTCACCCACCGCAGTCCCACAGGTTCAGCACAAGATTGCCCAGAAAACGCACATGAGAGTGCTCCACATCAACTGAAAGGAGAAAAACAGCTGACTTTAACCTTTCACTGATCAAACACATCAATGATATTGATTTGTTTAAACATAGTCTTGCTCAAAAGTTTACACACCCCTTGTAGAATCAGTGAAAATGTGGATAATCTTAACAAAATAAGAGGGATCATACAAAATTGGACATCTTCATCCTGTTCAAAAGTTTTCACCCCCGGCTCTTAATGCATCAGGTTTCCTTCTACAGCATCAGTGACTGTTTGAAGCTTTAATAGTTGTGTTTGAGTCCCTCAATCGTCCTCAGTGTGAAAAGATGGATCTCAAAATCATAGTCACAGCTGGAAAGGGTTCAAATATGCAAAAGATGCTGGAAAACTGAAGAGTTTGCAGGAGCTGGAGGATTTTTCTGAAGAACGTTGGACAGTTTAAAGGAGTCATGAACTGCGTTTTTTTATTGTTTTATGATGTTTCCTGGGGTGCACTTATAATGTTAGAATGCTTTTTACATCAAAAAAATTCATAATTTATAAATAAAAGGCATTTTTCCTACCCTGATTTTAGCCTTCTGCTCTGAACGCTCCGTTTTAATGGGCGTGTCTGCTGTGAGACTTCAGTGTAAACACCCACTGCTGTGATTGGCTAACGTCTTTGCATTTGAAATAGTATTACTCCCTCTTTTAGCTCATTTTTACAATTACAGCTCTCATGGTTAACTAATCGTGAAAAGTGTTGCATTACATTTAGACCTGTGGCATTATATTAAGATTGTGGCATGAAAGGTTGCAGTGATGATCATTGTAGCCGATCACACACATGCTAAACGCATGAAAGCAGTGGGTCTCGTCATTGCAACTCAGTTTCTGTACACTAACGAATGCTTTCATCTTCACTAACAGTGCAAACGTGATATAGTTAAGAGATTCGTTGAATAAAACGGGAGTCACTGATAAACGCGTCAATGATAAACTGTTTGATTGACAGCTGCAGCGCGTGCTGCTCAAACGATTGCAAAGGGAGCTTTCTTTGATTTCTTTCTTTACAGAATTTAATCACTGTTAAATAACAGATTATTTTCATCCTACTAAGAGAAACAACGCAAGTTGATGTTTAGTCACTGGTCTGATTTACTGACACAGACAAAGAACATCTGACTACATGAATCATCACATTTCAGATCAGGCATTAGAATGTTACTCACATGTTGCATTACTGTTGAACCCAGTCACTGTTAGCCACAATATTTTGTAATCCTCAACGGCATGTTTATTGCTTTGTAGCTCGATGGTTTAACACTAGGCCTATGTTAAATGCGCCGAATCGGTGGGCGGGGCTAAACAGGCAGTGATGAAGTAGGCGTTGATATTCTTCTGCTGAGGCGGTGCTTGCCTCTCTTTGACGTCATAGATCCCCACTTTGAAAAACCTGTCGTTTGCTGGGCCTGGTGTCTATAAAAGCTTTTCTTTGACTAACAAGGAAGTTTTCAGCTCTGAAACTTACAGGATATTCTTATATTACCATGACCTTTTATATATCAAAAGCTCAAGGGAAAGTTGATTTCTCAATTCATCACCCCTTTAACTGCTCAGGACAAACAAGAGACTCAAAAACAACCATCACAAAACACACACACAGCCGTGGATCATCCAGGGAACGACACACAGTCAAGGGTTCAAGGGTTCATAAACTTGAACATTTTTATGAATTCATTTTTTTGTCTTGTGGACTATATGTAAACATCATGTAAAATATCTTATTCAGGACAGTACTAAATAAAAAAATAATAACATGCATTTTGTTCAAATTATTTTGATTCTGCAAGGGGTGTTTAAACTTTTGAGCAAGACTATGTTGTGCCTGGATTGTAGTTCATACTTGTCATAATGCATGTTGACATTTTGAGGAAAATAATCAGTAATGACCAGTAAATGTTTTAATGTGTTTTGGGAAAATTTCTCCTCCTCTGCAGCTCTCAAATCTTATTTGCACTTTCAAACCTGAAGCTCTGGGGCCCGTTTCAATAAGGAGGTTCAACCAACTCTGAGTTTAAACTTGAACTCTGAGTTGACCTACCCTGAGATGGGAAACTCTGAGTTTTTGGTTTCAGAACAGCTGAATTGAGGTAGTTCAATCAACTCTGGGTAGACTGACTCTGAGTTAAGCGTGTGCACCATGACTATGAAAAGCCACGATCAATGGAGCTCCGAAATTACGATTCACCATGGCAACAGCACCCAACAAAAAGACGTCTGCATACTTCCGGGTCAAACGTCTTAATCATTGTTATAATATCAGTGGTGAAAACTGGCAGAACAGTTAGTTATTGAACTAATATTCATTTTCATGGTATCCCACGGGCAAACCCCCCCCCCAAAAAATGTGGTAGCAGCTAAAAATTAAGTATAAAATATAATTCAATCAGGTAAATATTTAAGCATAAAAGGTTCATAGGTGTAGGATTTGTGACTGTACAAACATTTGACATATTAAATAAATAGCATTCAGTGTCTTTTTCAATGTACAGCAGCTTTTTCCACATAATGTTCTCTAATCCAACCTGTTATATTTGTGAATTAGGGTAATGAAATAAATTTTTGACTTCTACTCAGGCAACAGCAACAAGGCAGAGGCTCACAAAATGATGGGAAGACCTGCGACCTGCACCACCACCACTGACAGAAGAAGAGGACATGGAGGAAGAATATTAAAATCCAACAGGAGAAAAAATAGCTTTTGTATTTAGCAAATAAAGATGACCAAATAAATTGTGAATACTTTGTGTTTATTTAACACCTGTGGTGTATGGCATATATTTCAGACTACCCTTCCATTCCATACAGTAATCGGTTTCATTTTCGGAAGGTGCGATGATGGGAATATGCGCATCAATGCATCCAACCACATTGGAAATCCTAAAGGAAATTCTAATTATTAGGTTACTTCCAGAGGTTGCAACAAGATGTTATCAAGTGAACGTCATTTAACCTGATTTCTACACCACTGACCTGCAATCCTGTGAAACTCCTCTTTGATGCTCTCATGGGTTTGTGCCCAGGAAACAACACAAACATATTCAGAAAGAGCTCACGTGAGAGTGAGGCAAACTTTCCTTACCTCTCTGCATACAGTGGCCTTACTAATATGCTCTGCATCCCTGATATTATATAGAAAACTATCATTGAAACATGGTACTGCTCAAATAAATATGCATGTGGATATAGCAAGCAAAAAATTCCTCTCCTGACATGAATGTAACTCTCTACAAATTATTGCAGCCTCCTCATCTACAGGATGCTATTTTTGTCATCAGTGTCCTTTGATGAAAATATTTGCAGTGAATGAATGTACCTGCACTGCAAAAAATGCTTTTCTTTTGTCTTGTTACTTCCAGTCAAAATATCTAAAGATTCTTAAATCAATGTGCATTTTCTACATAAGAAAAATGACATAAGTATTTAGTCTTGTTTCCTGGGGGACAAAAAAAAAGCTAATTTAAGTGCATTTTTCTTATTTTGCAAATTATCTGCCAATATGGTAAGAAAAAAATACACCACTGACGCTTTAAAAGGGGGAGGAGACCAAAAGAAACTCTGGGTTTAGCAAAGAAAACCTGCTCCTGACCAGGTTAGGTTCACAGAGTAAGTTACCATGGTAGCTGACTCTGAGTATAAGTTACCTCTCTTTCAGAAACTGGCTTGACTTACCCTGCTTTCTCGGGTTTGACATACCTCCCATTCTGAAACCGAAAACCCAGAGTTTCCCTCATTTCAGGGTTAACATACTCAAGAGTTTTCACTTAACCTCCTTTCTGAAACGGGCCCCTGATCACAAAACACACATGATCCAAACAGAGACTGAAGCAAACTTGATGTGTTTTGAGGTCATGCAGGTTTGGAACAAAATGAGGTTGAATCAAACATGACAGGATGTGCATTTTTTGTGGGAACCATTTCTTGTAAATGTCATACTTGTGGCTCCAAGGCGGCGAGTGTCTCTGGCGATGTAATTGGCAAATATAATTGACCTCATACTGGTCTTCCCTGATCCACTTTTACCCATCAACAGCACCTGCAAAAAGAGCAGAGGGTCATTTCTGCACCATGTTCAGTAGCAGTCGTAGTAATTGAGTTTATTGCCATATCAGCATCACCGGCTGTTACATTGCAGATAAATACTGAGCATTTAAAACATAATATCATAGATACAACATAATGAAAACAAACATTTAATAAAATTCCACAGACAAAAAAAAAATGTACAAAATGAGTACAATTCCATTAAAAGATTCTTTAAATGTACTTGATAAAAAGCGGCATCTCATAACATTAAAAATTGGGCAGTCCAAGAGTATGTTTCATAGACAAGTTGGTACAACAGTATTGACATTTTGGTGCTTTTTCACCCTTCAATAAATGCCCACGATTCAGTCTAATACGACCTATTCGACACTTTGTATGTGCAAGCTGGTCGTGTCTTGATTCAAAAGAGTAGACATCTTTTCCCAACCACAGAATATATTTCAAATAATTTGTTATTTTGTTTGAGTAAAGGATTTATGTCCGAGGGTTGGATTTGGCATTCACTGATTCTTTCTGCAAGAGCTTGTTTTGCAACCATGTCTGCTTGCTCATTTCCAATAACGCCACTTCATCCTGGAATCCAGCAGAAAACAATGTTGTACTTCAGTCTCCGTAACTGATTTGCTTTGATTAATATATCAATGATTATTGGATGGTTTGTCTTCAAAGACTCCAGAGCTTGTAGACAGGATTTGGAATCAATAAACACTTTGAAGTTCCGTTCTCTTGCATTTTCAATATGTTCCTGAGCAAGAGCACGAGCTTCTGCTGTAAAAGTGGAACTTTGGTCTGGGATATGAATGTCATGCTGTTGGTGGCCAATCACTGCTGCAGATACATGACTGTCAGTCTTTGACCCATCAGTATAGATGGGATTATGATATGTCAAAGACATGCTGATGATAAATATGTGGATAAGATTCAGCCTTCCTATTACAGGACAGACGTGCAATTACACATGCAGACAGATCACAGCGCTTCCTCTTTGGTGATTGGTCCGCTTCTAGCAGACCAATCACAGCGCTTGCAGTCCACGTCGAATTGACGCGTTGTTACATTTTTGGAGAGGTGCACATCAGGCAACACACAGCCTACGACTTAGCTATGTAGGTTTGACTCAGAAGTATAAATCAGCCGCAAGACCTTCATTCATCTTCGGAACACAAATGAAGATATTTTTAATGAAATCAGAGAGCTCTCTGACCCCTCCATAGGCAGCAACGTCATTACAACTTTCAAGGTCCAGAAAGGTACATCGATAAAATCGTCCATGTGACTCCAGTGGTTCACCCTTAACTCTTTCTCCGCCAAACACAGAATTTTCCGGGTTTCTGTGTTTTCACTGTTATACACTAGGGGCGCTATTACGCATCTTCTGAATGAGTACAGAATCTCCTGATCAAAACACAGGTGAAGACGACGCAAAAAAACAAGCGATCGTATGTAAGCAGATGCACATGTAAAATAACGTGATCATCAACACTAAACATCATATAAATCAAAACTGCCTAATGTCACTGAATGAAATGTCGAGCTATAGGACTGTGCAGGCATTGGGGGTGTTGATGGACTCCATCTACTCCATCTGTGTTTGATCATCGCTCTGAATCTGATCTGGATGTAGTCTTTGACAAAAACGTGATGTTCTCAGATTTTTGTTCAAAATGTTGCTTTTTTTTATTAAACTTACCCATATTTAAGTGTTAATAAAAAAGGAATGCATGAAGCTTGTTTAAAAGCTTTCTTTTGATATATTTCATGCTCAGAAATTCATACAACAAAATATTCTATGGGCCATTAAGTTTTTGTGAAAATAATCAAAAACCCTGGCGGTGGCTGGCAACTTTTTAAAAAACGCTGGCGGGGAAAGAGTTAATGTTATGAAGCGGCAAGAATACTTTTTGTGCGCAAAAAACAACCAAAAATAACAACTTTATTCAACAATTTCTTCATGTCTGTGTCAGTCTCCTACGCTGTTGACGTAGTAAATACAGCCCATCGCTTTCGAAGCGTTAAGTCAGAACGCCGGCTTACCATTGGCCGACACTGTTCACATGAGCACCCCGACGCATGCGTGTGATGCTGACGCAGGAGCTAGCCAATGGTGAGCCGGCATTCTGCCATAAAACTCGGAAGTGCTGCACTGTTTACACTTCGTCAACTGTGCAGGAGACTGACACAGACCTGAAGAAATTGTTAAATAAAGTTGTTATTTTTGGTTTTTTAAAATTAAGGTTGAACCACTGGAGTCACATGGACCATTTTGTTTTTACTACCTTTCTGAGCCTTGAAAGTGTTAATTAAATTGCTGTCTATGGAGGGGTCAGAAAGCTCTCGGATTTCATAAAAAATATCTTCACGATGATCATGAACGAAGGTCTTACGGGTTTGGAACGACATGAGGGTGAGGAATTTTTGGGTGAACTAACCCTATAAGGCAATCACTGCAGTCTGGATGTATCCCTCATCTAACAAACATTAATCAACTCATCAGCTCATTACTAGAGACAGCAGCAGAG
The DNA here is from genome assembly GCA_039654625.1 of Rhinogobio ventralis. NCBI lineage: Eukaryota > Metazoa > Chordata > Actinopteri > Cypriniformes > Gobionidae > Rhinogobio > Rhinogobio ventralis. The sequence continues at coordinate 35,648,490 of CM077198.1, forward strand.
TCGCTTTAAAGTCCCCATGAAATATAAAAAAAAGTATTTTGACTTTTAGTATGAATATGTTCGTCTTACTGTGATCTATAAGCTTGCGTGCTCCAAAACAATGACAAAATTCATATTTAGAAGATAAAAGCATTCTTAGACTCTCACGTCCGCCAATATGGATCAGTGATTTTGATGACATCACTCTGCACTTCAGCTTCTCATCAGATTTTCTGTCCAAACAAATGCTCTCTAGAATCTGAAGCCCCGCCCCCTACATTATAAACAGACGCTGAAGCTGCGGGCTGAAATCGGTCACTGTTCAGTTGAGGCGAATGAAGTCTGGTTTCACGTTAGTGTCAGTAAACCGCCACAGTTCCGATCCAGAGACACGATAGCACAGAGCGGATCATGTGATCAAGTCGGCACAGACCAGAAAACGTATCGGACCCATTTGAATTCTGCACAGAATGCTGTATTTTAAAGCGATATGGAGGAGATTAGGAGGAGAAACGGTTAGAGGAAACTGTGGCTTTACCGAGCTCAACGGCTCTGGCCGAGCTGTGATATAAACTAAACGCTATTTTAAAAAAGGGGAGGAGTGTGCGTGAGCGTTACTGTAACTCAAAAACACCACTTGACAGTTTCATGTGCTTTTAGTATTGACTAGTTAGTTCTACTGCTATGTTCAGACTTGAGTTTGATGTTTGCTACATTCAGGAAGTCTACTTTCTTAGAGCAGATCAAATAAAAAGGGAGTTCATATATCTGACTGCTTGTATTCATTGACGAAAATGTAGCCATGCAGTAATATTGAAAAGTGAGGATGCAACGCATCGAATTGAATCATGCAAGGCAGTAACCATGTCTTGAACATTGGGGGGGGGACCAATTTTTTTAATTTTTATAAAGCATAAAGAAACAGAACATTTTAGGTCTAATTCTAGTTGGGAAATAATCCTTTTGGAACTATTTGCAAATAATATTTGCATTAATTTGTGTCACATATTATTAGTATTATTAATTCCCTAGTGGTCTGGTGGTAGAATTTTTGTAAACCGTGTCAAAGGTTCCAGGTTCTAATCCACTCTTATATAGTTTTTTTTTCTTCTTCATTAAAATCAAAGCTATTCATTAATGATTGTATATTAAGATCAGGGACACTTTGTGTTTTGTGATTTAACCGGAAAGAATAGTCTCTCTCCGCGACGGCATTAAGCGATAGATTGACGCGCTCGTCTGTATGTGAAGACTGTGCACGAGCCAAAAGAGAACGTAAACCCGGCCTACTTTGATTTGATTGGCCATCTCAGTCATTTTGACACTGACGAGCGCTGTTAGACCACTGAGGCAGACCAGACTAAAATGTAACTTTTAAACCTTTTTGTCATCCTAACAACAACATACAGAGCTCTGCGTAATGAAGTGCAGCAGAGCAGTGCAAGAATTTCAAATATTGGGGGGGACAATTTGGCCATTTCTAATTATTGGGGGGGACTTGTCCCCCTCAATGTCTATGGTGGTTACGGCCCTGGAATCATGAGACAGTGACGATTCAATCCCTTATCGATATGTCCCGTCCTGTCTTACGGTTTCAGTGGAAATTACGTCAACACATTGAATAATGCTGCGTGTTTCAAGACACTTCAGTGGGCCTTTAAGTTGAGCCTCCAAAGTTAGCAAATAAAACACTTTTTTTATGTTTATGCGCGCACACGTTAAATGTTGTATAACTTAAAGTGAATTGAAACACATCAACAGTCAGTGTGAAATAACAGTGTGGTTAAACTCACCTTCTTCTTCATGGCTGTGCTGGACATTTCCCTGATCAACTTCACCAAAACCACTGTAAACCACTGTGAATCACTGTACTCTGCAGATAATCAAAACCTGCAACAAGACCAGAACACACACATCCTCACTTGAGTGTCAATCAGGACTTCATTCATTTAAAACTCTATAGGTTGTGTTCTATAATTTTCATCAGTACTCAGTGACCTTTATCATTCAGCAATGTTCTGATGTGAACAATTTTATTCTACATAAGAAGAAATTAAAAATACAGCTACTCAATCGATATCTCTGCAAGAGCACATGGAGTTGATTCTCCCACCCAAATCGGATTTTCTGCAGATTCTGGTAGTCTTTGTTATTGAGACTGTTCACATGACCTTTTAAATCAAGCCCCATTTAAACCAGGCAATAGATGCAACACAGCCTCACAAAGATCAGAGAGACTTATAGCTGTTAAGACGGACACTTTCTGCTTCTTGCAGTGAGACTTGCGCAGCATTTGCTTTCTTTGCGAATGTAGTAGATTAGATGAAAACATCTGAAACATTTGTTTACTTGAGAAATATTACTGCAATAGAGACAGTTTTCATCCAATACTGTACTGCTGAATTCAGCGCCTGCATTAGGGATGAAACGGTATGAAAATTTCATATCACAATTATAGTGACCCAAATGATCACGATTATCAATATTATCACGGTTTTGTTAAAATGAGATGAAAGTGTTCAAAAAGAACAGATGCACACACTGAAAACATTTCAACAAGCTTTATATTTGAAAATCGACAAACAACAAATAAAACAAGCAGCTCTATGCACTTTTTTTAAGCAAGACTCTATTCTATGGGATTTCCTTTCTTATAATGACCGTCGTCAATAGCAACGCACAACGCACATCCACGCATCACAACAGACGCATGCTCTCGTTTCATTCAAGTAAATCTAACAGTAGTCGGGGTACAGAAATTGAATAATCAAATGTAAAATAACAGTCTTGTATAAATTAAATTTAACGAATATAATTAATTAATATCTTTATCTTTGTTAAAGCTACAAATGTCATTTTCTCAATCTCTTTTGTTGTTTGATCACCATTGGTGACACAGCTGTGGGTATATTAAGGTGCTGTCCCTTTAAGACCATTACACAGACCTAATATAAATGACATGCATCCGTTTTCTTTCTCAATTGTTTACAACACATAACCGACCGTGTTTACAAGGAAACTCGGCGAGATGGGCATTTGGACTTCTTTTACGTGCACGCGCCCATTTAAGAACAAAAGAAAGAGAACGGTTTGTTCTGTTTGTGTGTGCACACGGAAAAAATGACTAGCTTGATGACTGACTCGACTTAAACACAACGCAAATAAAAAACTTTCAATCTATGATGGTTAAACTTTGCAATTAATCCACAAATCACATGCGTTCTGAACCGGTCTGCTTGGTTACAAACATTCTTCCAAATATCTTCATTTGTGCTCAGCACAACAAAGACATTTATACAGGTTTAGAACAACCTGAGGGTGAATAAATGACAGAATTTTCATTTTTGGGAGAACTATCCCTTTAAATTGAACTGCATCACTGTAACTTCATGTGTAGGTTGACTCAGTGAGTGCGTTCTTAAGCCGATTATGCTTAATAAGCCGTCAACGCAAGTGGTCATGTAAACGCGGTAACCCGTTTTCTTTTAACGGAGTAAGGTCATAAACAGCTTAAGCATAAACCGGTCGACACAGGTAGTTTTTTTGCCTCCTACCCCGATTTTGCGCGGCATGTAAGCGCATTAACCTGCTTTCTGTGGGCTTATTGAAGTGCGCATGCATGATAGGAACGCATCCTCAGTGCAGATTAAAGCACATCCAGACAGAGCGAGCGTTTTGCAAGAAAGAATGAATGAAATCTCACAAATGCAGATTCTTTCATGACCCAGAAAATGTGTTCTCATCTCATGCAGCTGAAGTAGTAGTGGTTCAGTCAAAACGCATATGAGCTGAAAGTTCCCGCTGACATGTTGCAAGCTTTATTTAACATTATAACTGACATAATGGAATAGTCAGAGTCAGACACACAAATGATTATGTTTTGACGTCACTACAGGCAAATAACCTGATTTATTAATAAAGTCATGTAAACGTGGGTTACTTGTATTGTCAGGTTACTGATGTGCATGTGGGTTACTTGTATTGTCAGGTTACTGATGTGCATGTAAGTTACTTGTATTGTCAGGTTACTGATGTGCATGTGGGTTACTTGTATTGTCAGGTTACTGATGTGCATGTGGGTTACTTGTATTGTCAGGTTACTGATGTGCATGTGGGTTACTTGTATTGTCAGGTTACTGATGTGCATGTGGGTTACTTGTATTGTCAGGTTACTGATGTGCATGTGGGTTACTTGTATTGTCAGGTTACTGATGTGCATGTGGGTTACTTGTATTGTCAGGTTACTGATGTGCATGTGGGTTACTTGTATTGTCAGGTTACTGATGTGCATGTGGGTTACTTGTATTGTCAGGTTACTGATGTGCATGTGGGTTACTTGTATTGTCAGGTTACTGATGTGCATGTGGGTTACTTGTATTGTCAGGTTACTGATGTGCATGTGGGTTACTTGTATTGTCAGGTTACTGATGTGCATGTGGGTTACTTGTATTGTCAGGTTACTGATGTGCATGTGGGTTACTTGTATTGTCAGGTTACTGATGTGCATGTGGGTTACTTGTATTGTCAGGTTACTGATGTGCATGTGGGTTACTTGTATTGTCAGGTTACCGATGTGCATGTAAACAGGGAAAACTGGTTATTTCAATAAGCTGATATTTGTGAGTTATCACAAATATCAATATATTACTGGTGTGCATGTAAACGCACTCAGTGACGTTTAATATAGCACTAATTGTACTCTTGTTTTTGTGTCTCCTATCATGTTAATGTTAATGATCAATGTGATGAAAGTTGCTAGATTTCAGCACTAAAATTCTACTTGACGCAGTTAGAAACTTACTGACACTTTTGGAAACTTTAGTACTACATACAAATAAATGGATTTCTTTGTATTAGATGCAAAAAATAAACAAATGAATTAAAAAAAAACAAAAATTATTCTCCTAGAATTAACATTGAGACCTTTTGCATTGACTATTCAGCACAGTGGAGATTTCTAGTGGATGTATATGGTCAGTTTCCCTCAGGTTTACACACAGGTGTCACTGACAACAGGTCAAGTACATCATAATAATAATTACACGTTTGATAACCACACTTCCTTTGCCTTAATTTTGTTTTCTAATGTGTAACCTAACCAACTTCCTTTGTGAAATACATGCTATCGCTTATGCTACATGCTAATTGGTTTGAACTTTTGTACAATACAAAGACAATCGTGTATTTTGAGTGTCTTAAGTGTCCATATTAACTCTGAGGGCAGAGTCGCACTGTGGCTTTGCTAGTTTTTGTTTATTTTTGTTGGGCACTTCCAGCTAATGGCTTACTCGGATCTCAAATATCACATTAGGAACCGAAGATTGCTCTTTATTTTCCTCTGCTGAAGTCGCTAGCGCTCTGCTACATACGACAGAAGACTCAAAACAAGAGACGATTGCTGTGAATGTGGGTAATGTTGACAAATAATCACATACCTGAATAAACTCCCCATCGATGTTTGTCTCTGTTCGCGAATGGTGACGGTGAGCACGTGACTAATCGCTGCAGTCTCGCGATGACTTGGAACACGCCGTTGGGATGACGTCGGCGCACAAGTGACATCCACGTGACTCGAGTCACTGTTTATCTTATGAACACCCAGTATGAGCATGTCTTTCACATTGTTATCGTTTTCGGCATTTTCTGCGGACAGTTCTATTACCTTGTAGATTAGGTGTTGTAAATGGGCTTTGCGATGAAAGCCACTTTATGTTTTGTATTATATATAAGGCAAAAGTCGTAGTTAGTGAGAATTGGACCCTAAAGTGTGACCATATATATTTTGCATAATTACTGCTTATTAATAGTTAGTAAGGTAGTCGTTAAGTTTAAGTATTGGGTAGGATTAAGGCATGTAGAATATGCTCATGCAGAATAAAGCATTAATATGTGCTTTATAAGTACTAAACAGCCAATATCCTAGTAATATGCATGCTAATAAGCAACTAGTTAATAGTGAGCATTGGACCTATACTAAAGTGTAACCTTATTTATGTATTGGCTGTATGCTGGGGTCTTCACAAGCACCTGTAAAAGCCGAGTTGTGCTGTATTTTTGCTAGGGGCCAGTATTGTCACAAAAACATGCTTCACATTTAAACGTAATCAGGGATGGCAAATAACACAGTGGCAGATGTCAATTTAAATGTGTGCCAGAAGGGTTTTTCAATTAAGAATTGAACAAATAAGTATAATTACAATAAATATTAGCAGCCTGTTATTGGTGAGGAGAGCACACACTTCCAGTGACGGCTTTATTCATGAAATAATTTATATGACTAACTGTAGTATTGTATGACTCCGCTCTAATTCATCCTGTTCTATCGGGTTGAGGTCAGGACTCTGTGTAGGCCAGTCAAGTTCCTCCACACCAAACTCGCTCATCCATGGATGGACCGACACTTTGTGCACTGGTGCGCAGTCATGTTGGAGGAGGAAGGGGCCATCCCCAAACTGTTCCCACAAAGTTGGGAGCATGAAATTGTCCAGAATGTCTTGGTATGCTGAAGCATTAAGAGTTCCTTTCACTGGAACTAAGGGGCCAAACCCAACCCCTGAAAAACAACCCCACACCATAATCCCCCCTCCACCAAACTTTCCACTTGGCACAATGCAGTCAGGCAAGTACCGTTCTCCTGGCAACCGCCAAACCCAGACAGACAGACAGAGAGGTGTGATTGGTCACTCCAGAGAACACGTCTCCACTGCTCTAGAGTCCAGTGGTGGCATGCTTTACCCCACTGCATCCGACGCTTTGCATTGCACTTGGTGATGTAAGGCTTGGATGAGCTGCTCGGCCATGGAAACCCATTCCATGAAGCTCTCTACACACTGTTCTTGAGCTCATCTGAAGGCCACGTGAAGTTTGGAGGTCTGTAGCTATTGAAAGTTGGTGACTTCTGTGTGCCTCAGCATGCGCTGACCCCGCTCTGTGATTTTACGTGGCCTACCACTTCGTAGCTGAGTTGCTGTTGTTCCCAATTGCTTCCACTTTGTTATAATACCACTAACAGTTGACCGTGGAATATTTATTAGTGAGGAAATGTCATGAATGGACTTATTGCACAGTACCACGCTTGAGTTCACTGAGCTTCTGAGAGCGACCCGTTCTTTCACAAATGTTTGTAGAAGCGTCTGCATGCCTAGTGCTTGATTTATACACCTGTGGCCATGGAAGTGATTGAATACCTGAATTTAATGATTTGGAGGGGTGTCCCAATACTTTTGGCAATATAGTGTATTTTCAAAAGCAATTTTACCTGCAAATAATTGTCCAGTTGTCTGGAAAAAAGCTTGCCAGTTAGTCAGTTAAGGTTGAAAAGGATTTGTGAAGATGATGATTTTGAGAAAGAAAAGAACTATGTTGTCTAAATAAAAAAAAAAACTAAAATATAAGGAAGACTACTTGCATAATGTATAATGTAAATATATTCTAAAAGCTGGGAAATATTTATGAATACCAAAAACAAAAAATACATCTAAATCTATGACATCTACACTCACCTAAAGGATTATTAGGAACACCTGTTCAATTTCTCATTAATGCAATTATCTAATCAACCAATCACATGGCAGTTGCTTCAATGCATTTAGGGGTGTGGTCCTGGTCAAGACAATCTCCTGAACTCCAAACTGAATGTCAGAATGGGAAAGAAAGGTGATTTAAGCAATTTTGAGCGTGGCATGGTTGTTGGTGCCAGACGGGCCGGTCTGAGTATTTCACAATCTGCTCAGTTACTGGGATTTTCACGCACAACCATTTCTAGAGTTTACAAAGAATGGTGTGAAAAGGGAAAAACATCCAGTATGCGGCAGTCCTGTGGGCGAAAATGCCTTGTTGATGCTAGAGGTCAGAGGAGAATGGGCCGACTGATTCAAGCTGATAGAAGAGCAACTTTGACTGAAATAACCACTCGTGACAACCGAGGTATGCAGCAAAGCATTTGTGAAGCCTCAACACGCACAACCTTGAGGCGGATGGGCTACAACAGCAGAAGACCCCACCGGGTACCACTCATCTCCACTACAAATAGGAAAAAAAGGCTACAATTTGCACGAGCTCACCAAAATTGGACAGTTGAAGACTGGAAAAATGTTGCCTGGTCTGATGAGTCTGGATTTCTGTTGAGACATTCAGATGGTAGAGTCAGAATTTGGCGTAAACAGAATGGGAACATGGATCCATCATGCCTTGTTACCACTGTGCAGGCTGGTGGTGGTGGTGTAATGGTGTGGGGGATGTTTTCTTGGCACACTTTAGGCCCCTTAGTGCCAATTGGGCATCGTTTAAATGCCACGGCCTACCTGAGCATTGTTTCTGACCATGTCCATCCCTTTATGACCACCATGTACCCATCCTCTGATGGCTACTTCCAGCAGGATAATGCACCATGTCACAAAGCTCGAATCATTTCAAATTGGTTTCTTGAACATGACAATGAGTTCACTGTACTAAAATGGCCCCCACAGTCACCAGATCTCAACCCAATAGAGCATCTTTGGGATGTGGTGGAACGGGAGCTTCGTGCCCTGGATGTGCATCCCACAAATCTCCATCAACTGCAAGATGCTATCCTATCAATATGGGCCAACATTTCTAAAGAATGCTTTCAGCACCTTGTTGAATCAATGCCACGTAGAATTAAGGCAGTTCTGAAGGCGAAAGGGGGTCAAACACAGTATTAGTATGGTGTTCCTAATAATCCTTTAGGTGAGTGTATATGAAAATATGAAAATCTTAGATTTGGGTGAGCCTAATACTTCCCCTTTTTCTTAAATGCCACAAAAAATGTCATATGAAATTAATGATGGAAATATCCATTAACAAATATTTATTTATTTAACAATAGCATCCATCATCACTAGCACATCATAATGAAACAATCTTAATTAAAATAAAAAAAAATAAATAAAAAAAACACTTGTTGAAATAATTTCTTCCTAATTCATTCATGGAATTCCTGATGTAATAAAATATGAAAGAGAAAAAAATCTTAAAGCCAAAAATACACTTAAATAAACACGAACATTTGCAGGCCTGGCAATTCAAATGAGTTTATTTATTTAGATTGTTGAAGTTACTCTGGACTGTTACCGCACACGATGAACTAAAAATGGGTGCGAAAAACACGGTTGCTGCTTAATTAGGATGTCTTAATTTGCATCCTAAGAAAAAAAAGAGAATATCTTAAACTAAGAACTGTAGGAAAGCGGTTGTTACCAGTGTAAAATCACAAACCCAAACTCTCAGACTCTTCCATTCAGGGGCGTCCCGGATTTAGTAATGACTTTAATCATTTTTATTCTCTGCTTTAATATTTTTATTTAGTATGCATGATATTTTTATTTATTTAGTATGCGTCTTCTGTGATTATTTTAATTATTTTTAATGTAAAGCACTTTGAATTACCATTGCGTATGCAATGTGCTATATAAATAAGATTGCCTTGCCTAAATTGCTCTCTCTTAAAATGTTGTATGTATTCTTTTATTAGCCTACCTTGCACTACTTACATTTATGATTATGTTAAACTATCACAATTATGTTATAGAATGTTTTTCTTGTAGAATATCTAGAACGGTATAATCATTTGTGACCCTGGAGCACAAAACCAGTCCTGCGTCTCACGGGTATATTTGTGGAAATAGCCAACAATACATCGCATGGGTCAAAATGATCCATTTTTCTTTTATGCCAAAAATCATTAGGATATTAAGATCGTGTGCCATGAAGATATTCCGTAAATATATCAAAAATGTATTATTAGTAGTAATATGCATTGCTAAGGACTTCATTTGGACAGCTTTAAAGGAGATTTTCTCAATTTTTTTAGATTTTTTTGCACCCTCAGATTTTCAGATAGTTGTATCCCAGCCAAATATTGTCCTATCCTAACAAACAATATAATGTGATGTATACATCTCAACCCTTATGAGTGGTTTTGTGGTCCAGGGTCACAAATGTATTTTTTGCCTCTACTGACCTGTACTTGTAATCATCAGTGGTCTTCCTTTTGAACCCCCCCCCCCCCCCCCAGTGGTGGGCGTGGCTGAACGTGTCATAACGGTGATTCTGCACCTCCATTGGCTCGTGTCATCTCCGACGTCACGATCATGATTAGAATTGATGATCGGACGTTTTGATTTCATTGTCTTGCCAGGGGATTCGTGAAGAAATCTGCTGAATTCGAGGGTGCCGTTGATTTCTCTACACAAGGTATCTCTTTTCATATGCCTAGCAATATTGTACGGTTGTGGTGACCGCTCTGTTCTCAATAAAAATAGAGCCGTGTCATGCATATCCACCAGCATCGCTTTTTGAGCAATGCAAAATAATAAATAATAATAATAAAAGTTTCGCGTGGTGGATTTGGCTCGCGCGTGGCCTCCTGGGCCTCTCTCGCGCGTCAGGAATTTGTCTCTATCTTCTTTTGTTTTACCACTTTACTTCATTTTGGTCATGCATTTCATTTAATTTGTTGACCCAACGCCCAGCGTTTTATCCATGCCCATTTTAGCTCTGTCGTTATTATGATTTCATGCACGTGCGCAAATACGCGATATTATTTAAAACGCACTGAACACTCCCATGATAAATCCGATGAACTGTTTGTTTACCATGAGCTGTCCGAGCAGCAGAGACACGCTAGATGTTGATGTGTGTGTTTGTAATGGCGCGGGATGGAGAGACTTTAGCACTGCAGCTAAACCGCATCAGCACCGCCACACATCACAACAAACAACGCCGAGGCACACAGCGTGTTTATCAGCATAGCTGGCTCATTTTATTAAAGGAAACGGTCATCTATTATCTTGGACGAAATTTAGATTTCACTACATGCATGTTGTTATTAAAGTCACGTCTCTTTCACACAGTCTGACTATCTTTCTTTAAATAAGCAGATGAAGAACTTTCTCTGGTAATGTGACTTGATTATTTTTGTTCTCACTTTATATTAGGTTAGGTCAGAAATATACACTCACCTAAAGGATTATTAGGAACACCTGTTCAATTTCTCATTAATGCAATTATCTAATCAACCAATCACAATGCATTTAGGGGTGTGGTCCTGGTCAAGACAATCTCCTGAACTCCAAACTGAATGTCAGAATGGGAAAGAAAGGTGATTTAAGCAATTTTGAGCGTGGCATGGTTGTTGGTGCCAGACGGGCCGGTCTGAGTATTTCACAATCTGCTCAGTTACTGGGATTTTCACGCACAACCATTTCTAGAGTTTACAAAGAATGGTGTGAAAAGGGAAAAACATCCAGTATGCGGCAGTCCTGTGGGCGAAAATGCCTTGTTGATGCTAGAGGTCAGAGGAGAAAGGGCTGACTGATTCAAGCTGATAGAAGAGCAACTTTGACTGAAATAACCACTCGTTACAACCGAGGTATGCAGCAAAGCATTTGTGAAGCCACAACACGCACAACCTTGAGGCGGATGGGCTACAACAGCAGAAGACCCCACCGGGTACCACTCATCTCCACTACAAAGAGGCTACAATTTGCACGAGCTCACCCTAAATTGGACAGTTGAAGACTGGAAAAATGTTGCCTGGTCTGATGAGTCTGGATTTCTGTTGAGACATTCAGATGGTAGAGTCAGAATTTGGCGTAAACAGAATGAGAACATGGATCCATCATGCCTTGTTACCACTGTGCAGGCTGGTGGTGGTGGTGTAATGGTGTGGGGGATGTTTTCTTGGCACACTTTAGGCCCCTTAGTGCCAATTGGGCATCGTTTAAATGCCACGGCCTACCTGAGCATTGTTTCTGACCATGTCCATCCCTTTATGACCACCATGTACCCATCCTCTGATGGCTACTTCCAGCAGGATAATGCACCATGTCACAAAGCTCGAATCATTTCAAATTGGTTTCTTGAACATGACAATGAGTTCACTGTACTAAAATGGCCCTCACAGTCACCAGATCTCAACCCAATAGAGCATCTTTGGGATGTGGTGGAACGGGAGCTTCGTGCCCTGGATGTGCATCCCACAAATCTCCATCAACTGCAAGATGCTATCCTATCAATATGGGCCAACATTTCTAAAGAATGCTTTCAGCACCTTGTTGAATCAATGCCACGTAGAATTAAGGCAGTTCTGAAGGCGAAAGGGGGTCAAACACAGTATTAGTATGGTGTTCCTAATAATCCTTTAGGTGAGTGTATATCTTAGGTACAATGTACTTGTGTGTTGACGTTGTATTGTAAAATATGTGTGATGCTTTGAGGTAAGGTTAGGGACAGGTTTGGTGTTATGGGGATGTTTAAAGGGATAGTTCACACAAAATGTTTAATTCTGTCATCATTTACTCACCCTCAGGCTGTTCCAAACCTGTTGGACTTTCTTTCTTCTGCTGAACACGAAAGAAGATATTTTGAAGATTATGGTTGTAGGGAATAATAGTGGGGAAAATACTATGGAAGTCAATGGGGACCATCAACTGTTTGGTTACTGACGTTCTTTAAAATATGTTCTTTTGTGTTCAACAGGAGAAAGAAAGTCATACAGGTTTGGAACAACTCGAGGGTGAGTAAATTTAGTTTTTGGGTGAACTGTCCCTTTAAGGGTGGGTAGTTAAAAATCATCACAGAAATTAAACACACAAGTAATTACATGCAGGTATTTTTTTAAGGTAACACTTTATTTTACAGTGTTCTTGTTACATGTACTTACCATAGTAATAACAGTAAATTCTGCATAATTACATGCAACTAACCCTCAACCAAACCCTAACCCTATAGTAAGTACATGTAGTTAATTAATATTACCCAGTAGCCTACTTAAATATATAATTACACTGTAACAAAGACACCTTAAAATAAAGTGTCATCTTTTTTAAATATAAGTAAAATGTATACAGTAAGTGCATTGTGTCTAATGATGGTAACACTTTATTTTACAGTGTCTTTGTTACACGTTACATGTAGTTTTGTTACACTGAGTTAAATTGTGCTTAATTACATGCAACGTAATTCAGCCACACCCTAATCCTAACCCTAACACTATAGTAAGTACATGTAGTTATTTATTATTACTCAGTACTTAAATGTATAATTACAATGTAACACGGACACCTTAAAATAAAGTGTAACCCTAATGATTAATTTAAATGTTAGTACCTAGTAGTTAAAGACATTGGTTCACTCTCACATTTTAAGGTGTCTTTGTTACAGTGTAATTACTGAGTAACATTAATTAACTACATGTACTTACTATAGGGTTAGGGTTTGGTTGAGGGTTAGCTGCATGTAATTATGCATAATTTACTGTTATTACTTTGGTAAGTACATGTAACAAGGACACTGTAAAATAAAGTGCTACCAAGACATTTAATACAAGTGTTTTGAATCAGAGCTCATGTCTGTGAATGGGCTCGAACCTAAAAGATTGAATATAATAGCAATAATGACTGAATGAAGTGCAAACCTTTGCATATGGTCTTTTTCAGATCTGAGGGGTTCGGACCTGGAGAGTGCAGGAACGTGTGTGTTAATAACATCCTCCCAAATACAGCTCTCTTTGCTGAGACATCTGGTCAGAGCAATTAAAAGTGTTGCGATGGCTGAATGCTGGTGTGAATAGATGTGCCCACGAGAGTGTGTCTCTGCTGTATGTTGAGATTAATTGTAGCTCAACCTGATTCCTGGGGTCTCACTGCACATCCATCAGAGGGATGGAAAAATGGCTGGAAAAGAGGAGCATTCACACTGTGAGTATCACATTCATTAGAGGCGTGCTCATTCACACCGCATACAGCATTGTGCTGTGAAGTGCAACACAATACAATAGACCTAACCAGTCTGTTGTGATTGGTCGACCGTGTACAGCACGTGTTTTGGAAGCTAAGCACCCATTACCATAACTGATCTTCAGCTTTCTAAAGCTCAGCGATTGTACACACAGTAACGATGACGTTGATTTTACCATATCAATCCGAGCGCGAGTCTGACGATGAAACATTGGAAGAACTAGTTATTCAACCCGAACCTCCATCGCAAGGACGACTTGAGCAGGACGTTTCTCAGTGATACGCTACTCAGTTTTTAGGTTCATTATGAGATGTTGCAACTGTGATTCCTCACCATCAGCGTTAACAAGAGTATGTCCATCAACAAACCCATGTGTATATTTCTAATTTATTGCATTGCGCATGCAGGAACTGTATCAATAACAGTGCATACGTTAGCCGAGCACTAATGTGAATGACTGATGTAACATTAAAGTGTGTAAAACAAATCTTGCTCCATCCTTTATCTTTACTCAAAGTAGTAAGAACGACAGACAATCTGCATTAATAGACTCAGTGTTAGGTAATAAAACACAAAACTAGAAACCTAGAAAATATATTCCTCACTAATTATTCATACTTACAGGTTGTGATTCTGAGGATCTGGTCCAAATAAACTGGGCATTGACCCATCTTTCAAGAGCAAGTGTTTTGCGAATCCCGCGTTGAACTCTGAGATTTGAGAAGCAGTCGTCAGTAAAATTACGTGTTTGAGTTGTCAAACAAGGACAAGTTATCCTGCACTTTTCGACTTACATTCACAAACAGATGTATTACACACTCCATGAAAGGGAATATTTGAAAAACCATCATAGGGGCACTTTAAACTCTATCAACGTGTTACCAGTGAATATCATTTTGACCTATCTGTGTTTCACTTTTTTTTTTTACTGAATATTTGAATAAAGAGAATGCAAAACCTCACAGGTTTCCATCAAGTAATGTCATGGGGCGGCTGAATGACCTCCTTGCTTTGGCTATTTGCCCTACTGAAGCAGTTATAAATGTGGAGAATTGTGGAGAATGAGTGAAATAGCTCACATAATGAGGACTGAAATGCCTGATTTTTCCACACACAGCTGTGGGTGAAACATAAAAAAAACAGTTTGATGGAAACCCAGACACCCTTCCAAAAGTATAACCACAAAACAAAACGTGATTTTAATGCTGTCATTTACATCCAACCCAGAACATTCATTTAAAATAATGAGATTTGCTTTGTGACACTCGGTAGTATATTTAATGTGGCTCTTCATATTGCAGTAGGGTGTTCTTGATACTGTTGTCTTATTGTTTTGTAATTTTTTTATTATAACATCCTTTCGTCTTACAGATGAACTTGCGGTCCGTATTTACTGCCGAGCAACAGCGGATCCTGGAACGCTACTATGAGAATGGCATGACCAATCAGAGCAAGAGCTGCTTCCAGCTCATCCTACAGTGCGCTCAAGAGACCAAACTTGACTTCAGCGTGGTTAGAGTAAGCCTGAAAACATTTATTTCATAATGTGATTTTCCCCTTACTTTCAATTATTTTAACCCTTCAATGAAAGGTTAGATTATTGAATGAAAGCTCAAAAGGATAAACAATGCAGATTTATTTTTGATCATATTTACCGGGAGTGCCAATAATTCTGACCACAACTGTATAGGGTTATATTTTTTAAAATGCATCAAGGTTGGTCATATTTTAATATTCAAGTGTGTTGCAAGTCTGTGTTTTATTGGTAGTTTTCTGCCTTTTCCCCACCATCTACTCTTCAACTTTTCCATGGCGTTACATGCCCATTTCTTGTGACCTTTTCAACTCAGAGGTGTTGTGAGCGACCAGGCTATAACAGGAGGGGTTCATGACACTTTAAAGGTCATCTATATACTAGTGCAATCATAAATGCTGACAGAATTCGCTTTTAGAAGATAAGTAAGGGATAATGTACAGCTGTCCGCTTCCGTAATTTAAGTTCTGACGCTTTTAAATGAAAATAAATATAATGAAAAAGACATCCAATGCACTTGTTATTTAATTCCATTCGAAAGACATGTTTATCCATTTATACTTTAATGTTTTTACATTTTTTTAGATATGACAACAATCGCGTAACTATAGAAGCTTGTTTCCGCCACAGAATAAAGAATTAAAAAGGTAATTGCAACTTTTTATCTCACAATTCTGACTTTGTGAGATATAAAGTCGCAATTATCTTTTTGAATGTTTTATTCTGTGGTGGAAACAAGCTTTCATACATAACCCATAGAGAGATCAGAGAATTTGGGAATATTCATACTTCATTTATAGACATAAAAACATGGTATCAGAGTTAAAATCAAACATTTTAAAAGAGCACTATACATCACGGTTGTTTAAACCAATGAGCTTTAGGCTGTGACGTCAGCATGTTGTTTCCCATCATGCTTTTGATCAGTGCAGTCGGGAGACTGCGACTAACTTTGAAAGGAACTCTTAATGCTTCAGCATACCAAGACATTTTGGACAATTTCATGCTCCAAACTTTGTGGGAACAGTTTGAGGATGGCCCCTTCCTCTTCCAACATGACTGTGCACCAGTGCACAAAGCAGGGTCCATAAAGACATGGATGAGTGAGTTTGGTGTGGAGGAACTTGACTGGCCTGCACAGAGTCCTGACCTCAACCGGATAGAACACCTTTGGGATGAATTAGAGTGGAGACTGCGAGCCAGGCCTTCTCGTCCAACATCAGTGCCTGACCTCACAAATGCGCTTGTAGAAGAATGGTCAAAAATTCCCATAAACATACTCCTAAACCTTGTGGAAAGCCTTCCCAGAAGAGTTGAAGCGGTTATAGCTGCAAAGGGTGGGCCAACTCCATATTAAACCCTACAGATTAAGAATGGGATGTCATTAAAGTTCATGTGCATGTAAAGGCAGGCGTCCCAAAACTTATGGCAATATAGTGTATTTATATTTAATGAGTCTAACATAAAATATTTAAATAGTGTCATCTATGAAATTTATTTAAGTTTGATCAACTCAATTTAGTTAGATTTAGGAAAGAGGAGTGCCTTCTGCACGTGCCACTCAAAAAAATGTTTTTTTGCCTCTTCAGTTTAATTAATTAAAATGAGCTAAAGTAACACGATTTTTAATTTAAACTTAAGGGATTAAAGTGTTATATTATGTGTTTTTCAGTGAAGGGAAATATGTTAATGTTAGTGTTTAATGTTCAGTTATGTTGGACATTTAAAGGAGTTTCTATAATGTTTTTGAATTTTGTGGTTGCCATTATGCAGAAGAGTGGCACCTGTCAGATTTTTTTATATAATGCTATTTTCAAAGATAATTATTTAGTGTATTTGGTGTAATAGAATGTTACCAAGTTTTAATGTAAAAAAAAATTATATATTTATATTTATATATATGCCCTGTCTTTCTAAAACGCGTCGATTTCTACAAAGCCCCTCCTTCTGAAAGGCGTAGTGTGCTCTGATTGGCCAGTTGACCTAGTGCATTGTGATTGGCTGAACACCTCAAGTGGGCATTAGAAATGTAATGCCCCTGACCATAATCACAAGATTCAGCTTCCAAAGCAATTACAAAGACAGTTAATAATGTCGTCAGTTGTACCATATCAGTTCGAACCGGAGTTGGATTCTAAAAATGCAGCAGCCGATTGATTGGATACTCGTATCTATTTGCAGTACACAAGCCGCGGTTCAGATGCACGTGACAAACGCTGCCGGTGTGACGCTCCCAATGGGCGTGTGCTCTAGCTCTTCTTGAGTGTCCAGTGTGAAACAGAACTCATAGCGTTTTTCATCTTTTTACCACAAGTTATAAGCGGAGAACAGAGGATACTATGTTTGTAAACATAAATACATCCCTGCACTTTTGATCGTAAGATCAACATACAATATGCGTCACTCTACACTGCACAAAACTCTGCATTTAGCAAGTCAATAGCAAATACTTTAACGAATAATAAAACATACTTACAGGCTCTGATTCAGAAGCACCAGATTGCCCTAGAAAAGTTGAAATTGCCACGTTTTTTAGAAATAACCTTTGTGCACAGCTAGCTTTGTAATGTCCCAGGTTCAGGAAACTGTCCTCAGTAAAATACGCAAAAACATTTGGGTTGTAGTGTTCTAGACCAGTGTTGTAAATAAATCTTAACCACTGATTCCTAATTGCGTCCATTTTCAGAAGGGCAAATAAAGTGCTTTTGCTTTCACATAGAAACACACAGCGTCTCCGCAAAATGGCGGCGACAACACTACTGATAACTGAAGCCACGCCTCCTTTCTTTGCGTATGCATTTGGGTTGCATTAAGCAAATATTTCCACATAGTGACGTAGGTCGGTGAGGTAGAATTCGATCGAGGCGTTTTAGCTAGGTCTGATTCTGCCTTCTCTTTTAGATAGAATAAATCTTTTGGAGGGAGATCTTTGTAACTTTGCAGATCTTATACATGCACAAATAGCTACATAACACACTAAAGAAAACGTGCAAAACGCATCATATGACCCCTTTAACGGGAATGAAAGCGAGGCTGTGAGGGTTACACATACATCTCTTTAGTGGGCTGTACTGTTATTTAATGTGTTTTTGGGTTGTTCTGTTGACGAAACACTGCAAAAATATAGTAGTTTTAGTTTTAGTAGACAAAAAACTCCAGACAACATGAGCTGTGTAAAATTATAAGTAATCAGGGAGCTTTTTACACTGGATGCCATTGAAAACACAGCAAGTCTATATCTCACAGCCTCACTTTCATACCTGTCATGGCGCTGCTCTGAATATGGTCTATTCTAGTGTTACAGAAGTTTTAGTTTCATATTAAATGTAAAGGGGAATTTATTCCACTTCCTCCTAGCGCCTGACTCCATGTTTCATTTGGAAATACACCAGGGAAACTTTTTCTATCCATCATGCAAAGCATCTGTTTCGATGACATGGGCTTCTACTTTCATGGTTATTTATTTGTCATTTTGGAGCTTGGCAGCACTTTAATTGACTGGAAAAGTGAAGCAGGAACGTTCCTCAAATTTTGTGGTGGAATAATTTGACTTTCCCAAACCTGATGGCAGTGCATGTCTCTACTTTTGTCTTTTTAGACATGGGTTGGAAACAAGCGACGGAAGCTGGCATCTAGGGCAGACCAGAATGGCGCAGCTGCTCAAGTTCTGTCCCATCAGCACGTTCCTTGCGGAGCTGCTGGGGCGCTGGTGGCCGGATCGGTGTTAACGGCTGAGATGGCGGCCATGCGGAGCATTCAGCGCGGCCCCTCGGTGACCCACCTCCTCCCTCCGCAGGCCTCATCCTCCTCATCGTCCTCTTCTCCATCATCTTCCTCCCCACTCAGTGGTCACAGTGATGTGATTTTGACAGGCATTTATGCCAGCTGCTTTGATGCTTCTGCTCACAATAGGACAGGGACAAAATCATTGCCCTCGCACACAGAAATGGAGCTGCCTGCTCACGATCATATGGATCGCACTGCCATTGCAGCCGGCATACAGCGGAAAGTCCCCATCATCCCCAGCTCTAGCGCACTTAAACCCTTAAGCTCTAGAGACTCTGCTGTAATCACTCCCAGTTGGGCCAAGCAGTGCAGAACGTCCCAGCATCCGTCGTGGCCTCATACCTCGCCTCAGAAAACGGCGATGGCACATAGCGGTCCTGTGAGTGGTAGCACTCAGATTCAGCATGTCTTCACCCTGGCCGGATTAGGGGAGCTGTCACAGCGGCCTCTCCCAGGAAGCGCTCAAGACACAGCGGTGAGAAAAGCGAGGCCAGTCGACGCGTCAGAGATCTTCTCGATTGCGATGGAAACGGCTGACGCTGATGATGAGTACTCCAGAGAGGAAGAGCTGGCAAACATGGCGGTGCAGATGCACTGCAGTAAAGCCTTGGTGGATGGTGGGCGGAGCTCCAGCGCAGGTTCCTCCTTCTTGATTGACAGTCCGGGACTAACAGAGAGGAGCCATTCGGGCTGTGCGCTTAACCTCTCAAACGCTGCTTTCTTTGGTGAGAAGGGATGTCAAACCAGCAGCTCCTTACTGATCAGAACATCCTCCCCTAGCACCTTCCCGTTAAAACTGCAGACATCTTCCAGAATCCCCTGTCTCAAGGTATGCCACTTGATTTTTTTTAAAATTATTATTACACCGTTTCAGAGACTAGTGGTCGACCGATATTTCACCCAAGCCAATATATCGGCCGATATTTGGCATTTTTTAAATATCGAATGCGCATTTATATCATTTAAACAAATCTTTGACTATATAATAAACATTTAATTTCACAAACCTTGCAGACTTTGTTTAATCCAACTGTCAGATATTCTGAAGAGCGCATCTGTAGCCTGCATGAACTCTGCATGCCCCCTAATAGTCGACCAACCGTTAGTCGGCTAGAAGAGTCTTGGTCGACCAAATCATGCAGACTGTGACGGACAGGAAATCCAAACATTCGCCTATAATTCATCTACCTCAATATGGTTTATCACCTTAAACATGTAAGTAGTAGCAACTTTACAAGGCAGCTCGCTCTAATGCTAACCTAATGTTAGCCGTAATTAAACTAAACTATACCTGTTCTCTCTTCATGCAGCAGATATTCTCTGGCTCTGAAGGCATCTTACAACAGTTCCCACATGAGCGATTTATAGATTATCATGACAGAATTTGCTAATCAATGACAACTAACTCCACATCTGCTACATAAATTCATCAACGAACCATTCAGAAACGTCCTGTTGCATTCTACATGTTGTCACTTCCGACTCTGTAATCTGAGCTGCTAACATGAGCTCTTGAAGCTCCGCCCTCTTCCTGAAAGGGGGCCGGGAGCAGCAGCTCATTTGCATTTAAAGGGACACACACAAAAACAGCGCGTTTTTGCTCACCCTCAAAAACTGACAATTTTAATATGCTATAAAAAATTATCTGTGGGGTATTTTGAGCTCAAACTTCACATACACACACATCAGAGACTTATTTTACATCTTGAAAAGGGGCATTATAGGACCCCTTTAAATTAAAATACTCTGTCATTTTTGGTCATACAGGAGTTATGCAAACTGTAAAGGGTCTACTTTTATTTCTGTAAGCGTTGTGCTTTTGTAAAATAAAGAAGCACGTATCAAAAATGAACCAAAACCAGTTTATACTTGCCTCAAAGACATGAGAAATATGTCTATAGAAAGCTTAAATAACTACTTTTAAACTAACCAATTCAAGTGGAACACATATTCTCAGATTATGTAATCCGTATGAAATGTGCATATAGGCGCGTCCACTACTGAGGAGATGAGTCATCATCGTCGCCTTCATCTCTGCAGCCGAAAACACAGAAAACATCAATATATTATTCAAATGTTCACAGTCTCCTTCTGTTTTTTCATGACACATTCATAATCATTACGTTTGCCGGTGCGCTGTGGCAAGCTTTATGCGATTAGGCTATGTATTATATAGGCCATAGGCAATTAAAGGCCCATTATTATGATTTGTATGGCGTATTAATATAAGCACGCGAGTGCTACTAGTCGACTAGAAACATCTTTAGTCGAGGGCAGCCCTATTTCAAACTATGCTACACTGTATTCATTATGTCATATTCATGTAATTTTCACTGTGCTGTAAGTAAAATTAGTGTTACCTTGTCTTTATTTGAAAATAATATGATTCAGTGCACACAAACTGGCCCGATTACTGGCCCTGTTAGTTACAGTGTTTACTTCCTTTTTATTTATATTTTTTTCTAACAATTTCTTGATTTTGTAATCATATTACAGTATTTTTCACAAATAAAGTAAGTCTGTTTAATTTTGAGATTTGTTTTGTAATTCATTTTCATATGATTTATTTATAATTTGTTAAATATTAATTCAAATAAATTGGCCGTCGGCCACCATGCTCTCTAAAATATCGACCATCAAAAAAACAGTATCGGTCGACCACTATCAGAGACCCACACATCTTCTTGACAGGCTTAGTGAGCCTCACCCGTGTGCTTTTCCGATTATTGTACAGCCCTAGTTTTGCTATTAATGGCTGTTAATTTGGCCAGGGACAATTCACAGTTGAATAAAAATGAATTTGAGCTTTGCTATGAGATTTACACTAAATCTCATGTTGATCGATTAAGAAAAATTAACTAAATAAATTGCACTGGTTTCTGTATTTAATTGAATCTCAAAATTAATGTAAAAGCACTGAAAGTTAATTTTTTCTCCACTTTAAAGTATAAACCATAAATTAGTTTAAAAAAAATTACTCAAAGTTAAAACATTTGGTATCAATATTTTATGTGGATACAGCATCGGTATCACAAGTATTCATGATTATTTCTGCACATACACCTGCATGTCTAAATTAAAGAGACTGAAAGGATCAGACACAGGCTGTGTCTTAATTCCTGAAGGGCCACAAGAACATGTTTTCTATTGTATGTCTGTAGGTATCGAGTAACATGTCAGCTCCCTGGCTTCATAGTAACTCCCGGAAAAGAACGGTGAGTCTCTCAAATATGCTGATGGTCTTCTCTAGCACATATATTGAGCAGAGATCATTTTACTGTCAGTTTCTGATGATGGCTTTTAATAAAAGGTGTAGTGTTTATTAAGCTGCAGGACAGGACGCAGTTTAGTGACAGAGACTTGTACACACTGAAGCGCTACTGGGATAACGGCATGACCAGCCTGGGTTCTCTGTGCAAAGAGAAGATCTCCGCTGCAGCCAATGAACTCAGCGTGGACACCGAAATTATCAAGGTCAGGAGTCTGTGCAGAAATCATCACTTTTTTTTTTACCTAAACAGATACACAGCATAATACAGTGTTATTTTGCATTGATGTAGATCATTGTACATCATTTTTCCCTCGCAAACAATTTCATTATTCATAATTGGCTAATAGGCTCCCTAAGTAGTTTGTTTGTTTCTCTGGCCGATATGCAGCAGTCGTGGACTATCGAGTATCGAGCATCACAAAAAGGCAAAAGGTTTTGCTAGAGTGTCTTCATCTGAATGTGCATCATGTCAGTGGTATTTATCAAAAGTACTGTTCATTACTTTACATTGCACATTTCCTTAGGGATAAAATCTCATAATTTTATGAGAGTAATGTCACATTTTTAAGAGAATAATATGTATATGTTAATGTAAAAAAATTCACATCAAGAAGTGACATGCAGAGATGATATCTGATTTGGTTTGTCTAAGTTACTGCCAGCTTACTGTTTTAGTTTTTAGTTTTCCTTCACAAAAGTCTGTATTTGATGCTTTAAGTCATATTTTTCATGCATAAAGCATATTATAATCTCACACAATTTGTGCACACTGTTTAAAGTGCCCCTATTATGCTATTTTAAAGGCTTCGAATGTTGTTTTGGAGTCTCCTACAACAGGTTTACATGCATCAAAGGTCAAAAAACACTTTAGCCGCTTTTCCACCATCGGGCCAAACTGTTCTCATTGAGTACTCCGTGCCGATCCAGGCCAGCTGGTACGGTTCTGGTTTCATTTTCTACTGTGGGGCTGATAACGGCCGCTCTTTGGAATGTCATACAAAAGCGTCAGTCGTTCCCTTGGCAACACGGTTTACTAATGATATGAGACATAATAAACATACACTGTTTGTTAATTGGCCAGAGGAGAACTGGCACCCCCGACTGAGCCTGGTTTCTCCCAAGGTTTATTTTTCTCCATTAGGACACCTGATGGAGTTTTGGTTCCTTGCCACTGTCGCCTCTGGCTTGCTCAGTTGGGGACACTAAATTTTCTAATAAATTTAATTACTAAACTAAATTAACTATATCAACTACATTACTTAAATATATATGATAATTGAAATGAGCTGATGACATCACCGTTTTCTCCAGAGCGGCTGTACAGCCCAATCAAATTCTGTTCATTATTTTCCTGTTTAACACTGTGAAGCTGCTTTGAAACAATCTGCATTGTAAAAAGCGCTATATAAATAAAGTTGACTTGACTTGACATAAATAACGACTGCATTATAGAGGATGATCAGATATTTCTTTTAATTTTATTATTAATTTGCGTTTACATCGCTCAAATATTGCGCATAGCCAGCTACAGAGAAACTGGTAGCCAGGCAACGGACAAGTGACCAATCCTGAGTGGCGACGTCACTTCACAGATTCTACCAGCACGATTAGCTAACCTTGCCGAGAATGGTTTGTAATCGTGCCGTGCCGTACCAGGCTCAAGTGGAAACACAACTGGAACCGTTCCTTACCATTCAAAGAGCCGTTTGGCCTGACGGTGGAAAATCGGCTATTCATTTTCTCATATTATACATTGCACATCACCACATTTTTCAATGATTCTCAAAGGACTCGTCAGAGGAATCAGTCTCTCTAAATCCCTCCTTTCCGCGAGCCTAGTCTGCTCTGATTGGCCAGACGGCCCAGTCTGTTGTGTGTTGTCTACCTCATACAGCGCATGTTTCGGAAGCTAAACACCCATTACAATAACTGAACTTCAGCTCCGGAGGCTTTCTAAAGTTCAGCGATTGTACACACTGTAAAGACAGTAATGATGCCATTGCTGTCGATTTTACCATATCAATCTGAGCGAGAGTCCGACGATGAAACATTGGAAGAACTAGTTATTTAACCCGAACCTCCATCGCAAGGATGATTTGCTATTTAGTTTGAGGTTCATTATGAGATGTTGCAGCTGTGATTCCTCACCATCAGCATTAAGAAGAGTACGTCCATCAACAAACCCATGTGTATATTTCTAATATATTGCATTTCACGTGTGGGAACTGTATTAATAACAGTGCATACGTTAGCCGAGCACTAACGTGAATGACTGATGTAACATAAAGTTTGTAAAACAAATCTTGCTGCATCCTTTACTCAAAGTAGTAAGAACGACAGACAATCTGCATTAATAGACTCAGTTTTAGGTGATAGTGGCCCACAGCTGATGAGCAGAAGTATTTCAGTAAGACAGTAATAATGTGAGTTAGCCGGAAACTTACACAATATAAAACCAACACTACGTATTTTGAACACCTTGTAGAAATATATACCTCAATAATTATTCATACTTGCATATGATTCTGAGGAGCAGCTGGTCTGACCCATCTTTCAAGAGCAAGTGCTTTGCAAACGTTTAGGCGGTTCAGATTTGATTCTTTCTTTTGGAAGACAATAACTATTTATCGTACACTTTCCACTTTACAACTTTGCAGAACGTTTACATTCACAAACTGCATGAAAGAGAATATTCGAAAAACCATCATAGGGGCACTTTAAGATTGCTTGAAATTGCTGAAGGAAGTGTCTTAAATTCAAAATAATTAAAAAAAGTTATTAAACAATATAATTTTTATTTATTTATTTCTAAATCTGCCTTAAGTTATCATTAAAAATCCTGTCGTTAGTGACCGTACTGAGAATATCACATGGATATCTGCAAAAAAATGCGACTTAAAACTCTTTCAAAACAAACCTGCACATATGGCAGAACAGATGAAAGAACTACATGACATGACTCCATGAGAAATACATGTGCTACTTGAAGTGTTGCACATAATCAGAGTGTTTAGTGACGTACAGTTTGTCTGTAACATAGTTGACAAATTCACCAGGGAAAACATCCTTGTAATATCAAAATGGTGTTTAATTATTGAGCTTGGCAACTAGCAGATATGTTACAATGATGAAATGTATCAACTGAGACCAATAGTCATTTTATTGAGAAGGCATATTGTTTTTTTGTACTTCGATGTGAAATATACCCTAAATTATAGAATGAGCCGAAAGTAATAGTAGCACACGGCATGTGTTATTTATAATTTAGGGGGAGGGGACGTTCTCATTCTAGAAAGCATTTGATTGGACAACATTTCTCCAGTGCATTGTGAGTCATCATATTTTCTGGGTCCCTGCTCCCAGAGGAGAGAGAGTTTAAGTAGAAGTATATCAGTAAATCTTCTGAAAGTCAATGTTTACATGAGCATAGCCAAAAGCATCAAAACTTGAATTTAATTTAATTAGTGATAATGTCCAAAGTAACTGTTAAAAGGTAATTTATGAGGCTTTATGGATAAACAAAGTTTCACACATAGTTTAAAGATTGTAAAAGTGATAGTTAAAGTGTTTACTTGTTTGTTAAAGTACAATTTGACCAAATCTTCCAGACCCTCTTGATTCTCATTTATAGTCTACCTATAGTTCAAACCCTTTTCTCATATTACAACGTTGTTTCTCTGTGATATGACTTCATTCTCATAAAATGGTGCTCTATAACTTTTATCTCACTTTATTCTCAAAATCCATAATTATATTGCATCAAAATCCTTTGTTATATATATATATATTGTTCATATGTTGTTTCCTTTTTTAAAATCTGTATTTGACAGACATGGATTGGTAACCGCAGAAGGAAGTACCGTTTGATGGGCATTGAAATTCCACCGCCTAAAGGAGGGCCGGTCATGTTCCCAAATCCAACTGCACCTCATTCACCTCACATCCTTGAAGACGACTGTCAGACTCCGGAACTTGGAGAGGCCGGCGAACACAATGACGCTGAGTCACTCTGTTTTTCTGATGGTGGGCAAGATTTTCATGCTATTGACATTACATTGTTAATTACATTGATGTAGAGCTGTACAATTAATCGTTAAAAGATTGCGACAACACCCACGCAATCTTATTCCTAAATGACAGCGATTCGCCTGTGTCTATTAATAACAATTGTATAGATTACATCATTATACCAGTAGGTGACAGCAAGTGACGGTTAAAAATGTATTTGTCTTTGAATCATTCATTCGAGATTCGTTCAAAAACGCTGATTCATCTAGTAATGAAACAAGTGAAGTCTTTATGAGTGAGTCATTGAATCACTCACTCAAGAGATTCGTTCAAAAACGCTGATTAATCTAGTAATGAAACAAGTGAAGTCTTAATGAGTGAGTCATTGAATCACTCACTCAAGAGATTCGTTCAAAAACGCTGATTAATCTAGTAATGAAACAAGTGAAGTCTTAATGAGTGAGTCATTGAATCATTCACTCAAGAGATTCATTCAAAAACACTGATTCATCCAGTAATGAAACAAGTGAAGTCTTAATGAGTGAGTCATTGAATCATTCACTCAAGAGATTCATTCAAAAACGCTGATTCATCCAGTAATGAAACAAGTGAAGTCTTTATGAGTGAGTCATTGAATCATACACTCAAGAGATTCATTCAAAAACGCTGATTCATCCAGTAATGAAACAAGTGAAGTCTTTATGAGTGAGTCATTGAATCACTCACTCAAGAGATTCATTCAAAAACACTGATTCATCCAGTAATGAAACAAGTGAAGTCTTTATGAGTGAGTCATTGAATCACTCACTCAAGAGATTCGTTCAAAAACGCTGATTAATCTAGTAATGAAACAAGTGAAGTCTTAATGAGTGAGTCATTGAATCATTCACTCAAGAGATTCATTCAAAAACACTGATTCATCCAGTAATGAAACAAGTGAAGTCTTAATGAGTGAGTCATTGAATCATTCACTCAAGAGATTCATTCAAAAACGCTGATTCATCCAGTAATGAAACAAGTGAAGTCTTTATGAGTGAGTCATTGAATCATACACTCAAGAGATTCATTCAAAAACGCTGATTCATCCAGTAATGAAACAAGTGAAGTCTTTATGAGTGAGTCATTGAATCATACACTCAAGAGATTCATTCAAAAACACTGATTCATCCAGTAATGAAACATGTGAAGACTTTATGTGTGAGTCATTGAATCACTCACTCAAGAGATTCATTCAAAAACGCTGATTCATCCAGTAATGAAACAAGTGAAGTCTTTATGAGTGAGTCATTGAATCATACACTCAAGAGATTCATTCAAAAACACTGATTCATCCAGTAATGAAACATATGAAGACTTTATGTGTGAGTCATTGAATCACTCACTCAAGAGATTCGTTCAAAAACGCTGATTCATCCAGTAATGAAACAAGTGAAGTCTTTATGAGTGAGTCATTGAATCATACACTCAAGAGATTCATTCAAAAACACTGATTCATCCAGTAATGAAACAAGTGAAGTCTTAATGAGTGAGTCATTGAATCATTCACTCAAGAGATTCATTCAAAAACGCTGATTCATCCAGTAATGAAACAAGTGAAGTCTTTATGTGTGAGTCATTGAATCACTCACTCAAGAGATTCGTTCAAAAACGCTGATTCATCCAGTAATGAAACAAGTGAAGTCTTTATGAGTGAGTCATTGAATCATACACTCAAGAGATTCATTCAAAAACACTGATTCATCCAGTAATGAAACAAGTGAAGTCTTTATGAGTGAGTCATTGAATCATACACTCAAGAGATTCATTCAAAAACACTGATTCATCCAGTAATGAAACATGTGAAGACTTTATGTGTGAGTCATTTAATCATACACTCAAGAGATTCATTCAAAAACACTGATTCATCTAGTAATGAAACAAGTGAAGTCTTAATGAGTGAGTCATTGAATCATTCACTCAAGAGATTCATTCAAAAACGCTGATTCATCCAGTAATGAAACAAGTGAAGTCTTTATGAGTGAGTCATTGAATCATACACTCAAGAGATTCATTCAAAAACACTGATTCATCCAGTAATGAAACATGTGAAGACTTTATGTGTAAGTCATTGAATCACTCACTCAAGAGATTCATTCAAAAACGCTGATTCATCCAGTAATGAAACAAGTGAAGTCTTTATGAGTGAGTCATTGAATCATACACTCAAGAGATTCATTCAAAAACGCTGATTCATCCAGTAATGAAACAAGTGAAGTCCTAATGAGTGAGTCATTGAATCATTCACTCAAGAGATTCATTCAAAAACGCTGATTCATCCAGTAATGAAACAAGTGAAGTCTTTGAGTGAGTCATTGAATCATACACTCAAGAGATTCATTCAAAAACACTGATTCATCCAGTAATGAAACAAGTGAAGT
Source organism: Rhinogobio ventralis (assembly GCA_039654625.1). Lineage (NCBI taxonomy): Eukaryota > Metazoa > Chordata > Actinopteri > Cypriniformes > Gobionidae > Rhinogobio > Rhinogobio ventralis. The sequence continues at coordinate 35,677,246 of CM077198.1, forward strand.
CTTTATGAGTGAGTCATTGAATCATTCACTCAAGAGATTCATTCAAAAACGCTGATTCATCCAGTAATGAAACATGTGAAGACTTTATGAGTGAGTCATTGAATCATACACTCAAGAGATTCATTCAAAAACGCTGATTCATCCAGTAATGAAACATGTGAAGACTTTATGAGTGAGTCATTGAATCATACACTCAAGAGATTCATTCAAAAACGCTGATTCATCCAGTAATGAAACATGTGAAGACTTTATGAGTGAGTCATTGAATCATACACTCAAGAGATTCGTTCAAAAACACTGATTCATCCAGTAATGAAACAAGTGAAGTCTTTATGAGTGAGTCATTGAATCATACACTCAAGAGATTCATTCAAAAACGCTGATTCATCCAGTAATGAAACAAGTGAAGTCTTTATGAGTGAGTCATTGAATCATTCACTCAAGAGATTCATTCAAAAACACTGATTCATCCAGTAATGAAACAAGTGAAGTCTTTATGAGTGAGTCATTGAATCATACACTCAAGAGATTCATTCAAAAACACTGATTCATCCAGTAATGAAACAAGTGAAGTCTTTATGAGTGAGTCATTGAATCATTCACTCAAGAGATTCATTCAAAAACACTGATTCATCCAGTAATGAAACAAGTGAAGTCTTTATGAGTGAGTCATTGAATCATACACTCAAGAGATTCATTCAAAAACACTGATTCATCCAGTAATGAAACAAGTGAAGTCTTTATGAGTGAGTCATTGAATCACTCACACAGACATTTTTTTTTTAAAAATCATTCTAATTAATTAAACATTTTTAAATAGACTGCAGCAATTCATATTTTGTCAGAACCTCTAGTAAATTACATGTTATTTTATTTAGGTTGTCTAGTTGTACTAGTTGTCTGTTCAGAATCGGGGGAGAATCGTGATCTTCAAAAAATCATGATTCTCAATTTATTCAGAATCGTGCAGCTCTACATTGATGATACAGTGTAAAGTGTATTGTTTCAAGCCATTTTAATGTGTAGTAATTATACTTTTGCCTTTTTTCTTTGAAGATGGAGCCAGTGATTATTATCTGAAAGAAAATGATGATATGAATGATGAATCAGATAGTTCCACCCCTGCTAAACATGTGGTATGAGCAAATATTCATTAACGTCTTAACCCAACTCTGACGCAATCTTTGCTAGTAACTCAAACATAAAACTTTCTTTTAGAAAATTGAAATCATCGAAGAAGAGGATGATGATGATGATGACATGTTGACCACAGAGATGGAACAGATGCAAAACCTCTTAGAGTTCAAGGTACACAGAGAACCATGAGAAAATTAAGAATCATACAAAGATTAAGACAAATTCATTTTGCCCTGTATGCTTCATTTAAAAAACAAACAAAAAAAACACTTTTGTTAGGTGATTTTGTCATGTAAAGAAACACAGGCCTCTTTTTCCAACAGCTTAAAGGGATATTTCACCCAAAATGTTGTTCCAAACCGTGTAAGCATGTCTTTCTTCTGCAGAACACAAAATAATAATATCACATAGGTTTAGATGACATCAGGGTGAGTAAATGATGACAGAATTTTTGGGTGAACTCAAGGAACTCAAGGGTGTTTCTGACTGCATGCATGGCGAGAACTTTAAAATGCTTTAATTCCCACCCATCCCCACAGTTCCCACCAGGTGTTCTGCTGTTACTTTGTGCAAAACAGGTCCTGTCCACTCTTTGAAGAGTATTAGGGCACAAGAGGTTGTTACTAAGGATGGCTGGGTGCCTACTATACAATCGATCCCTTGGTTCCAGTGTTCTGGGGCGGCTCCTCTGACACTTAAGGGAATACGTGGCCGCCATTAGCGCTGAGCATGTGCTTATTGATGGAGCATCATTGATGAGACATTCGTAAGTCTCCCATTCTATGCATAGGTCCAGACGGCTGAGGCCTTTCTGTCCAGAGAGAGTTCTTTCCTGGAAGGGTTATCAGGCCTCCCAATCAGCTTTGGTTGAATTTCTGATCCTTAAGTTGGTTCTTTTGGTAGTCTTGACATCACTTAAAAGATTGGGGGATTTGCAGGCCTTGTCAGTGAGCTCTTCTTATTTGGACTTTGCCCCTGTCCTGGTTATAGTCTTATTAGCCGCTTTTCCACTGTCGGGCCAGTGCGAGCCAGGGCTTTCAATGGGCCAGGCTCGGCTAATACCCTCAGACCTGTAGCACCGAGGCCAAAACCACACTGTGTTTCCAACGTCAGGCCAGAAGCTCAGCAGCGCTTCACTAAAACCCGCCCGTAACACGCCTCTCTGGAACAACGTCACACAAACCCATAATTTCACCAACAAATGGAAGTTTTATCAAAAAACTAATCATAAAGAAATCACTGGAAACTTGCGAGATCACAAAAACGAACATGATAAAAGCGTCCATTTATGTCATTTACTTAAAAATTTTAAACCCAAGCATCAATGTTTTACCACAGTTTTACAATAATAAGTGATACATTGATCATAATTAATTTGTGTCAAGATTGCACATTAGTCACACAGAAATAAAGTGGTATTTACCATTATTTCACAAAAGAAAAAGGACAGATGTACTTAATCAGTCGTGTCTGTTTTTGTTTATTTGTAGTCACAGGACAGCATCTGTACATCACATTTAGAAAGAACGATCATTTCTACAAATTTTCACCAAAAATACAACCTGAGGAGCTTTAGCTCTTTCTCCAGTGAGAGTCCCAATACATTTATATTTATAGTTACAGTTACAGCCGTCTCCAGACTGTTCCTGACCACTCCTCAAGCCCGAGCTGGCCCGCTTTGGACCAAGGGGAAACCGTGGCCGTTGGGCCAAGAAACCGTGGCTGTTGGCCCAGAGGAAGCCCCGTCAAGGCCCAATCAAGCCCCGGAAGTGACAGTGAAAACGTGACTGGCCCTGGCACGCAATAGCACGCTCACTTTTATCCCGACAGTGGAAACGCGGCTATTGCACCCAAGGCTGGATTACATTCTGAAGGTGCCTTCCTCTGCCGCTCAGTTGGTTATGTTGCAGGCCTTCTTTCCCCCACCATTCCAACCTGTGGAGCAGGAAAGTGTCACATCTACTGAAGAAAAGACCCAAGAGCAGAAGAATGCTTAACAGTTTTATTGACAAATGCTGGAATATACTCAGCTGGCTCCAGACCAACTCAAGTAGATGATCAAACAGGTCTCAGTTTTAATCAGCAGACAATTATTCACATCCAGGAACGAAGGATAGGAGTCCAACGAGCAAGATGATAAAGACCAGGCAGGCAATAAAACTGGAATTACTAATCAGTTGGAATAGCGTGCGGTAGCCACACTAAAATGTACAGTTCCTCAATGAAGCAGACTTGCAGAGGCAGCAACGAATGTGATGGCCAAACCAGGGAGAGCAATCCGACGTTGGGAGAAAACAGGTGAGACAGGAACCACAACACCAACTAGGCAGAGAACAAAAAAAATGAAACAAAATAATTAACAGAATTTGACTGAATTGCCCAAGCGGCTCATGTGAGCAAACACACTGGCAAGAAACTAAGAAAAGACAAGAGAATAAATAGCAATGAAATCAAGAAAAGACTGAGAACGGGTCTGCATGGCTGCGCTGATTGCCACGTGAAAGAAAGAAAACAAAAACTAAGGACAGAGTGATCAAACCCGAATTCTGACTGAAAGCTATGCCAGTGCCGGGCCTTTAAGTTTTACATCAACCACACTGGCAAGTCATGTAATCTAATTAGTTGTAATAGGATGCTTTTGTAGCCACAAAGTAGTGTATGTCGCATTGGATGAACGATGCAATTTCCCTATCCTATGAGGTGCACGGGTTGTCTTAGGCTCATGGGATTGGGGATTTTTTATAAGGAGTGTAGCCTCCTGTAAGGTTCTCTATTCGCTCATAAAACTTGTGCCAAGTTTTCTTTTCATGGTTTTGGTGGGTTCATTCTGTAGTATGGCGCAGTATTGTTCCATAGTGTCAGCTACTGACTTAGCATCGAGTGAACCTACGAAAGGGAGCGTCTCAGTTACGTATGTAACCCTCATTTCCTGCCCTGCATAGCGTTGCCATACTCTCATTTCATGCCTGCTGTGTCTTCTTTAGAGAAATATGGGGAAGTGATGGGCTTTTATGATTCTGGTGACGCAGCACGTATAGGCCACATGCTTTGTCATTTGCCAATGATATTGGTGTGATTGTACACATGCTTCAGGTACTCGTCACACCTGAGGTGTTGGCCATAGCATCAGCTACTGACGCAGTGTCGAGTGACCCTATGAAAGGGAACCCAAACCTTTCTTACTCGCGTTTATTGGCTCTAAAAACGCATCTGGGAGTATGTTCAGTCAACACAAACCCTGTACCTGAATATGCCTACTTCCATACTATTAAAAAACAGTATGTTAGCCAAGTAGTATGTCCAAATGTAGGGTGAATTCAGGGTGGTTGGGACACTTTTCCCAAGTCATCTCAATGGCAAAAAGTGTCCCAATCACCCTGAATTCACCCTATAGTATTCAAAAAACAGGATGCCCTACTATTTCCTGTGAGATTCTGAACTGTGCATCCACTGGACACTTTCCAGTGTTTTTTTTTTCAGTTGTGAATGGCTGTGTAGCAAATTTTGGACACAGAAATAGACATTCTCAACATAGCGCCAAATCCAAGAGTCACCATGAAAACATACGCTAAGAAGAAGCGTGCTATACTCCTTTCTTTCTTTTTTTAATGCCGATTAAACTCCGGAGCAGATCAAGTTCATAGCATATGTTGCTATGCTAATTAAATCCCCTAAAAGTTACCTCAGTATTTGGAATCGAAAGCTGAGGTTATTCATTTACTCATCCCTACACTTACCCAGGTATGTTGCTTTCTGGAATAACACCTGGAGTATACACTTAACTAGAGACAAGTTGTTTACTTTGATCCCAGTAGATTTGCCCCATTCTCCATCAAATGCAACATGGGTGCAGTCCCATGTTGACTGCATCATCCCCAGACCTGTTTGCTCTGTAAGCAATCCAGCAGAGGGCCAGTGATGTCCTTCAGGTGGGCCAACACCAGTCTCTTAAAGGTCTTCATGACCACAGATGTGAGATCGACAGGTCTATAGTCATTAAGTCCAATGATTTGGGGTTTTTTGGGGACCGGAATAATAGTGGAGCGTTTGAAGCAGCTAGGAACTTCACACTGCTCCAGTGATCTATTGAATATCTTCCTGAAGATAAGGGCCAGTTGGTCAGCGCAGGCTTTTAAACAGGCAGGTGAAACGCCTTCTGGGCCTGAAGCTTTCCTAGTCTTATGTTTTTTGAAAGACCCTGCTTGAGTCCTCCACACAGACCATAAAAGCAGGTTGAATGGCTGGAGGGGGGGTTGTAGGAGGTGTTGGTGTATGTGTGCTGTTCAGAACGGTTGTGGGGTGTTTTTAAAACCTACAGTAAAACACATTCAGGTCATCAGCCAGCTGTTGATTCTCCACAGATCGTGTTGTCTTGTACTTGATAATGCTTCTCAGGCCAGTCCAGACTGATGCTGGATTTTGTAAATGTTTTTTTCAGGCCCAAAGCTGCACGTGGAACAGAGTGATATGCATCCTTTATTGTGGTGTAACAGTGGTCCAGTACATTACTGTCTCGTGTGGGACATGTACCGTGCTGTCTGTATTTTGTCAGTTCACAGGAGAGATTTGCTTTCCTAAAATCCCCAAGAATTATTATTAGAGAGTCCGGGTATCGTTGCTCCGTTTCAGTGATTTGCGCCGCAATCTTAAAGCATAACTCTTTTGATCACGGTTATGACACCCCCTAGCATCAGAAATTGATTACATTTGGTGTGTATTTTCAGAATAAATTTGGAAGTTGCCCACATAAAATGCAAGATACAGGCTAATTAGTCAATATGGATCATCACCAAAAAGATACTGGCAAACAACTTTTAAAAATGTAATAAATAAAAATTATTTTGATTACTTTTTGTATCGTGGAAATGGCCTCTGACAAAGAAGTAGATTTCTGACATTAAATAAAAAATCTTATGACAATGAAAGTTTTTGGGGCACTGAAGGATTCAGAAATCATTCCTCTTCTTGCAGTTCCAGTCCATGCCCAAATGACTTAATTTCTTCTGTGGAACACAAAAACTGTCCAGTTGGGTGAATTCAGCAGAATGGCTGTATAGGGACTCACTTTAATGCCTAATAAAGCACCTATCAGTGTAAATCCATGGAGCATCATTTTACAGGTGTTCTGAATAGTTTTGGTGAAAAACAACCTAACCATGTAGCGCTTCACATCTTCTCTCAATGCACCAATGTAAAAGCAATGTAAAAGCTTCAAAATGAGTCACAATGTGCTGCAGTTGTATTGAATCTATCCAGCTGGATATTCATTAAGTTATCACATTTTGTGTTCTGTAGAAGAAAGAAAGTCATTTGAGTTTGGATTGGAACCGCATGGGCAGGAACAAGAATTCTTTCACCTCTGAATTATTCGCTGTCCCCAAATACAGGCTTCATACTGGTTTGGAACAACATTATGGTGAGTAAATGATGACATAATGTTTGGGTGAACTATTCCTTATATTCTTAAGTTATTAACTGCTATTACAGCACAAGTAAGCACCTCTTTACACAACTTTAATTCCTGTTTAACCCCTTACTGCACACCCCCCATTTTGGAAAATGGGGCATAAATGACATACCCAAAATAAAAAGGTTGCTGCTCATAATCATAAGTCATTCTGAATAGACACATAACCATTAACATATATAGAAATACATGAAAACATAGAAAACCAACACTTGAGAGTTTACAGTTGAAGATTCAGAATTACTCAGACTGTTATTAATATGGAGATGTATAAGCTCAAACATAAGACAAAAATAAAAAATATTAAGAATATATTTTTAAATGTATAAAATTATTTATCTGTGTTGTAGAAACACAATGAAGCTGAAGCCACAAGTCTGCTCATGCTTCATTTCAAATCTGAGGATGTTATCTCTAAAACTATGAATTTTAATAAACATTTTGTAAGACCATGTCAGAGTGAGTTTAGAGAAGGCTGATAAGATGCTAATAAAATATTTTATTGCCCTGTAAACACACATTTGCAGTCTATTGTCTAAGATCTGGCGAGGCGAACTGCTCCATTCACGTTTCAATTGTTCTCACTCGACAAGCTTTTCACACCTCTGCCGGTATGAGACTTAATCTTCATTATTCTTTACTTTGTATTCAGCCATTATTAGCCTTTATTCTGGCATTATGGCTTGCCCAGTCTTCTTGTCTTTCTAGAAAACAAAAAAAAAGAGCATATTCTTGGGACCTTATGTGAATTATTTTTAACAAATTAGTTTATGCAATAGAAGCGGCACTTCACATGAAATGACCTGTTAAAATATGTGAGATTTATGTTTAATTTAAACTGCATAAACAAAAAATGAATTAAAACTATTGTGACAGTTGTGAAGGGGGAGGAGAATTTATATCGCTGGTGTTATTGGTACCGTGTAACCAATCACGTCACGAGGGGGCGGGGCTTTTTAGCATATCATTACTATGCTGCGACGCAGGGGAGTCTCAAGAGAAGCCAGGTTATCCTGGTATATTGGTGAATTATGTATATGATGTATATTACGATGTTATGATGAACTATATGCCTTTCTCACTGACGTTCTAATTTGTTCAGGATGCTGATTTTTAGAAGGCAGACTGAGATGGTGAACGGGAACATGGTTTGTGTAAATTTAGCAAAACATTATTAGCCTTTGATAACGTAGTCAAGCCAAAGGCTAATCATATTAATTACCGTATGTGTCCGATGTTTGTGCAGCGTTTACTATAGTAACTTGAGTACAAGTTGACCAAGTGGATCAGCTATTCTGAGCTGGTGTGAGTGAGTGGAGGCGGGGCTCATTTGCATATTCATGGCGCCGCGTATACTAAATGAAGCAAGGGTGTGGAGTTACATTCAAGCTATTTTAAGGCATGAAGAATTTTTTTCACAGGAAAAAATGTTTAAATATGTAATTTTGGTGATTAAAGATCAAATTTAAGGTTTAAGGGATAAAATTATTGACTACTGGTGGACTTTAAATATTGGTGATTTGTTCCCTCAGAATGAAGAAGTGCAGTTTCTTGAGAATGAGCTGCAGAACCAGAAACAGAAGTTCTCAAAGCTGAAGAGCTTCACCAAAAGCCTGCTGATCGCTGTGAAAAACAAAGACAGAACAAAACAGCAGGTAAGGAAACATAGTTGGGTTAAACTTTTAGACAGCAGTGAAGGAAATCAAATCTTGATCAGTGTGTTTGTCTGTGTTGTCAGGAGCTGTTAGCCAGTCTACCTCAGAAAGTGAATGAGGACTGGGACCTGGGCCTGGAAAACCACAGCAAGTCTGGTGTAGAGATGCCCACCATCCAGAAAGAGTCCTCTGTATCAGAGGAGGAGGGGGACACAGATCAAATGAGATTATAAATACAGGGCAGCTTCCACCTCTTCTGTTACTCACATGTGCCACATAGTGCCTGTGGAAACGAACCAATAACTGTTGGACCCCACAAGTCATTTTCTATAGCATATCAGACTGCCTTGGCCAGGTCCAGTACTATCAAATAAATGCCACTAAGTCAACACACACCTGTGTCTTATTATTTTTATGATGACTGGAAGCATGAAATGTTCTAATTAAGATTATAATTAAACGGGTTCAAACAAGTAAGAGTTCTGTTGTTACCATTACAGTTCATGAGAACTTGCGACCATTGTTGGCTAACGATGCTTTTGGGAAACGCACTCCCGGGATTTGGCCATTGTTGAAGGCTGTGCGGATATTCAGAATGACAGCATGATTCTATAAGCAAGTAACTTGTGTTTCCCAGTTGGTTTGGATTTTAGTTCATTCTCAATGAAAACAGCTCTCTCAATAGAAACCAAAGTGTCAAACTATGCATGTCAGCAAACCACACACAGACTGAAAGACTGTCTGGAAATGAGTAGACTCGACACTCTAGGGCCCCATTTACACTGCATGGTTCAAGTGACCCAATTCCGATTTTTTCCTCTCATGTGGCACAGATCGGATATGACATGTGAATGTGTAAGCAGGAAAAAAACGCATGAATTCCGATATCCTCAGATCGTATTCAGGCCTCACTCATATGTGGTAATAAATCCGATATGATTCGGATATGTGCATTTGCGTCTGCCATGTAAGCGGTGAAATCGGATATTCCCCAGTAAATGCGAGTCGTACGTCATTGAAAAATGGACGGAGGCGAATGACATCAACTCAGGTGGACACGAACTGCGATCACATGACAATAATGGCGCAATGGAAGACGAGAGCAATGTTTTGCTGACCTTTAAAGATTTAATCTGTGTCCATTGCATATTGCGCCATTTTACTTCCTTTTCCGGGTCAGAATGTCTTGGGCTGTTTCGCCAGTGTATAGTGTAAATGCAAATATCGGATACGGGTCGCTTTTAAAAGATGATGTAAGCGGGCCGTCAAAAAAATCAGATATAGTCACCAAATCGGAATTGTGCATCAAGACCTGCAGTGTAAATGCGGCCTAAGTCTTCTGTAGTCACATTGTTATAACCACCTGGCTCTAGCTGATGCAACATAAGGGGAGGCCACACATGGACGTCAATTTAACAAACAAACATTTAACAAATTAATTTAATAAAATCCCGATTTCATGGGCAGGATCTGGCTACTTGACAAATGAAAATCACAAACATGACACTTGTTAATAAAATAATTTTATAAATAATACAATTTTATCTCAAACAAATTAGGAAAATAAAGTGGGTTGAATCCAAAAAGCTCTAAACAAATTTTAGAAGTTTTTCATTGGTTTATCAAGTAACTCTTTTTGGTTTGAAGGATCTATATATTATGACTTGTCTTGACTGCTCAAGGCGTAAAGACTGTTGCTATATGACTGAACTTATTTATGGATCCTAAAATGTTGCATACAATAAGACAAATAAGCTGCTCTGTGTCCAAACCTGTGTCTTGCTTCGTCACATAAAGGGAGTTACATGCAGTCCTGTCAGACAAGCTGTCCTACTTCGCTGTGATCTTCTGATTTTCTAATATTTCCTAATTTAGTAATAGGCCTATTATTTGTTAAAATAGTAAGCAGTAAACAAAATCATATCTGATGCTAGAATATACCGTAGCACAGCGCTGTAGTGTCTAAAACACAGGAAATTAATAAGTCTCTAAAGGCAGAAGAATTCACCTCTGGCACAGTATTTAAAAGTATTTCAGTATGTAATTATTTCAGAAGCCGGGTTTTTGTAAGAGTATGGTTTTGTCATTATGTTGTGCAAGGCTGCCAACTACAGTATTTTAATTTATATAATAGGAATTAATATACACCGATCAGGCATAACATTATGAGGTGAAGTGAATAACACTGATTATCTCTTGATCACGGCACCTGGTGGGTGGGATATATTAGGCAGCAAGTGAACATTTTGTCCTCAAAGTTGATGTGTTAGAAGCAGGAAAAATGGGCAAGCGTAAGGATTTGAGTGAGTTTGACAAGGGCCAAATTGTGATGGCTAGACGACTGGGTCAGAGCATCTCCAAAACTGCAGCTCTTGTGGGGTGTTCCCGGTCTGCAGTGGTCAGGATCTATCAAAAGTGCTCCAAGGAAGGAACAGTGGAGAACCGCCGACAGGGTCATGTTGCTTGACGTCAGTGATTCTTGTAAGCACTTGAGTCCAATAATTAACCCAACTCATGTATTTTCTGTCAAGTTGTACATCAATTGTAAGGTTGTTTTTCCACATATCATATGTGACGCAGGCTGCTATATGAGCATGTGAAGATTCGCATTTCGTTATTTTGCTGGAAAGGCCCTGCCAGTCATTAATTCCCACAGTCCATGATGGATGGTGGGACGGACATCTCCTGTCTGCAAAAAGCCAGCACGGCGCACAATAGGCGCAGTCCATATATTGCGAGTAACACAACCATTTTCGAGGAACCTTACCCATTTTAGAATGTTTCGAATAATCTTTCGAAAAGCATCTGCCATTTTTGTCTCGGGAGGGACCCTCTGGTTTACATGGTCCCAGGTTAAAGGTGCGGTATGTAGAACTGACAGCTAGTGGTCGAAATAGGTACTGCAGTCCAAATTCGAAATATTGGAGAGCGTTGTTTCCCCCGCCCCCTCCTCTTCAGACTCGATGCTCACGCGGGTTGCCAGCTTGATTTCAAAGTAGAATAACTGGCTGTAGCATTGTTTTTCTGAGAAACGAGTAGGTGAATTTAGCATGTTTCCTACATATCTGCAAACATATTATCATATTTTTATGCTTTAGTAAAGTGAAAAACTTACATACAGCACCTTTAAAGGTGCAGTGTGTAGTATTTATGAGAATCTATTAACAGAAATGCAATATAATACACATAACTATGTTTTCAGTGGTTTATAAAGACCTTACATAGACATAAAACTTATTTTTATTAAGCTTTGGATTTGGATTTATACTTAGACATTCTCAAAGACTTTTTGTCAAGGTTTAGATTAGTTAGTTTTTTTATAATGTTGATTTGAAGTGTCAGTTTTTGCATTGATTTTACTACAGTCAAACCTGAACACAGAGGAAGGCATTTTGTTACACATTACATCAAAATTCAATACAAATGTAGCAAAAATGAACAGGTATGCTTTATCACAGCGTAATAAATCTGGGTATGATCTGACTTTAACCTCTTTGAGTCTTTTTACCATATTGTTAGCCACACCAGTTCATTTGTGTGCATATAATAGTGTGGTTTGTGTGTGACTGTGAGTGTGTTTACGTGAGTGTGTGTCTGTTTTCCACTTTTGATGTTTTAGAGTGTAACCTTTTCCTTGCTGTTTGTTTTTTTACTGCATTGTGGCTGAATTATTGATTTTATTATTTTACACATTTGCAAAAACTAGCCATATATATATATATATTTAGATCTGGTGACTGTGGGGGGCATTTTAGTACAGTGAACTCATTGTCATGTTCAAGAAACCAATTTGAAATGATTCGAGCTTTGTGACATGGTGCATTATCCTGCTGGAAGTAGCCATCAGAGGATGGGTACATGGTGGTCATAAAGGGATGGACATGGTCAGAAACAATGCTCAGGTAGGCCGTGGTATTTAAACGATGCCCAATTGGCACTAAGGGGCCTAAAGTGTGCCAAGAAAACATCCCCCACACCATTACACCACCACCACCAGCCTGTACAGTGGTAACAAGGCATGATGGATCCATGTTCTCATTCTGTTTACGCCAAATTCTGACTCTACCATCTGAATGTCTCAACAGAAATCCAGACTCATCAGACCAGGCAACATTTTTCCAGTCTTCAACTGTCCAATTTTGGTGAGCTCGTGCAAATTGTAGCCTCTTTTTCCTATTTGTAGTGGAGATGAGTGGTACCCGGTGGGGTCTTCTGCTGTTGTAGCCCATCCGCCTCAAGGTTGTGCGTGTTGAGGCTTCACAAATGCTTTGCTGCATACCTCGGTTGTAACGAGTGGTTATTTCAGTCAAAGTTGCTCTTCTATCAGCTTGAATCAGTCGGCCCATTCTCCTCTGACCTCTAGCATCAACAAGGCATTTTCGCCCACAGGACTGCCGCATACTGGATGTTTTTCCCTTTTCACACCATTCTTTGTAAACTCTAGAAATGGTTGTGCGTGAAAATCCCAGTAACTGAGCAGATTGTGAAATACTCAGACCGGCCCGTCTGGCACCAACAACCATGCCACGCTCAAAATTGCTTAAATCACCTTTCTTTCCCATTCTGACATTCAGTTTGGAGTTCAGGAGATTGTCTTGACCAGGACCACACCCCTAAATGCATTGAAGCAACTGCCATGTGATTGGTTGATTAGATAATTGCATTAATGAGAAATTGAACAGGTGTTCCTAATAATCCTTTAGGTGAGTGTATATATATATATACATATATATATATGGCTAATTTGTGGTTTGTATCACCAAAAGATTCCCTGAGTTTTTTGTATTTTAGCATATTTCCCATTAATTTCCTATGTCGGCCATTTTTGACCACGAAGGAGCCAGTGTGACTATATTTTCCCCTGACCCTTTGACATATCCGAATCATCTCCATGATTTTTGTGTGTGTTCACATAGCTAATGCGACAAAAGTCACCAAGTGTCATCCCATTCCGATGGAGCAAAATAAATAAATAATTCAAAACGGTAATTTTTGACCGAAGAGGACCAGAGGGTTAAAATCACTCATTTGGGTGCCCCTAGCATTTGCCCATTCCGCGGGCCCCGTTTATATTTTACAAAGGATAGAGAGAACGTGAGAAATAAAAGGGAATTAATTAAAAAAAAAATGCTTGAAGTTGCTTGAACCCTGTAGATTATTCAAATGAAAATGGCGAGTAACACTTGATTTTTTTGCATGTTCATGGGGACATGCTTTCACCCATTCCCCAAACCGAGTGTCGCCTGTAGGGTCGCTGGAATGCTGGAGCAATCATGGAAAATCTTCATCGCCTCCTGATCGCACAACACTTGGAGTAGGCTATTTTATAAGGTAAAGCCTACATTTTTGCATTATTTTGTGCCCTTTATTTAATTATGAGTTATGTGCGTTTTCACAGAACTCTGTCCTATTTCCTTTGCATGTTCATCCCCAAGTGTAGCATAGTTTGGGATGTTAAAGGGTTTGAGCTCCCATCGATGGGGAAATCCTCCGCTGGGTTGCGTCACAGTGACGTCAGCGCTGCCGTCTTCAGCTCGCGCGCACAGAGACGGCCATATTTGTGGGAATAAACGAGCGGAGCGTCCCGCGCGGTTTGTATGGTCCTGCAAATCGCCCGCGTCTCTCAGTTTTCATGCGCATTTAATGGTCACACACGACGCAGAAATGCCTCACGGAATAAGCCTCTAGTTCAACCACATGATATCGTTCGGCCCCGCGCAGGAGTCCTCGCTCAAAATGGAGGTGCAGAGCGTTAGCAGTGAGGTATGTCACATATATGACAGCGTTCATTGACCAGTGTTAATAATCGGCGATGTTAGCGACAGCTTTGTGTGTTTTTGGTGATGTGAGCGAGCGTGTCCCTGTCGCGCGGACGTGCGCGCGCGCGCGCGCAGTGTGGAGACTCGCGTGACGACAGCGTTAGCTCGAGCGGTTAGCATGAGTTAAAGATGCTACTCGTGATTCCTGCCCAACATTAAAGCAAATGACGCTCCTATCAATGACATAGTGTTTGTGAAGTTCGTGAAACACGAGCGTGTGAATGTTACGTGCGGATGATGATGATAATCGCGATTAGCCTGCGCTTGTTGATCGGATTCACCTTATGAGTCATGACTAAAGCGCGCGCACGCGCACACGGTGTCATCTGCCCTCGTCTGTTAGTTACACACGGATTGAGCTGTCAACATGAATATCAGACAAATATGTGCGATATTTTAGTTTCATCTGCCGTTTATGCATCCGTCCATCTTTCTGGTTTTATGTCTGTTATCCGTTCTAAACTAAACATCGGTCTATTTCTCTTTCTTTATATTTTTCTTCAGCTTGGAGATATTTTCTATACGTAAATATTAATTTTCATAATGGCTTTCTGTTTTGTTTTTGTACTAATATTACGTGTGTGACTGGAAGTATTTTGCTAATCGATTAATCTGTTTTTATATATATATATATATATATATATATACACTCACCTAAAGGATTATTAGGAACACCATACTAATACTGTGTTTGACCCCCTTTCGCCTTCAGAACTGCCTTAATTCTACGTGGCATTGATTCAACAAGGTGCTGAAAGCATTCTTTAGAAATGTTGGCCCATATTGATAGGATAGCATCTTGCAGTTGATGGAGATTTGTGGGATGCACATCCAGGGCACGAAGCTCCCGTTCCACCACATCCCAAAGATGCTCTATTGGGTTGAGATCTGGTGACTGTGGGGGCCATTTTAGTACAGTGAACTCATTGTCATGTTCAAGAAACCAATTTGAAATGATTCGAGCTTTGTGACATGGTGCATTATCCTGCTGGAAGTAGCCATCAGAGGATGGGTACATGGTGGTCATAAAGGGATGGACATGGTCAAAAACAATGCTCAGGTAGGCCGTGGCATTTAAACGATGCCCAATTGGCACTAAGGGGCCTAAAGTGTGCCAAGAAAACATCCCCCACACCATTACACCACCACCACCAGCCTGCACAGTGGTAACAAGGCATGATGGATCCATGTTCCCATTCTGTTTACGCCAAATTCTGACTCTACCATCTGAATGTCTCAACAGAAATCGAGACTCATCAGACCAAGCTACATTTTTCCAGTCTTCAACTGTCCAATTTTGGTGAGCTCATGCAAATTGTAGCCTCTTTTTCCTATTTGTAGTGGAGATGAGTGGTACCCGGTGGGGTCTTCTGCTGTTGTAGCCCATCCGCCTCAAGGTTGTGCGTGTTGTGGCTTCACAAATGCTTTGCTGCATACCTCGGTTGTAACGAGTGGTTATTTCAGTCAAAGTTGCTCTTCTATCAGCTTGAATCAGTCGGCCCATTCTCCTCTGACCTCTAGCATCAACAAGGCATTTTCGCCCACAGGACTGCCGCATACTGGATGTTTTTCCCTTTTCACACCATTCTTTGTAAACTCTAGAAATGGTTGTGCGTGAAAATCCCAGTAACTGAGCAGATTGTGAAATACTCAGACCGGCCCGTCTGGCACCAACAACCATGCCACGCTCAAAATTGCTTAAATCACCTTTCTTTCCCATTCTGACATTCAGTTTGGAGTTCAGGAGATTGTCTTGACCAGGACCACACCCCTAAATGCATTGAAGCAACTGCCATGTGATTGGTTGATTAGATAATTGCATTGAGAAATTGAACAGGTGTTCCTAATAATCCTTTAGGTGAGTGTATATATATATAATATTAGGCTATGATGTACATTATAAGCAAACAAGGGTTAAGTTAACTGATTAAAACAACTAAAAATGATAATAAAACAAAAGCACAAAATGTTAACTTTATTCACTCGTTTGAACATAGTAATTGTATTACATTAATGGGCTATTCCAACAATAGTGCCTTTTACTGTTACTGCTCT
This sequence comes from Rhinogobio ventralis, assembly GCA_039654625.1. NCBI lineage: Eukaryota > Metazoa > Chordata > Actinopteri > Cypriniformes > Gobionidae > Rhinogobio > Rhinogobio ventralis. The sequence goes on from CM077198.1 coordinate 35,693,379, forward strand.
CATGAATATATTATTACTTGTGTTACATGTAAAATTTTAAACCTGCACTTTATTTCTAACAACAAAATGTTTATTTAAAGGATTAGTTCCCTTCAAAATGAAAATTTCCTGATATTTTACTCACCCCCATCTCATCCAAGATGTTCATGTCTTTCTTTCTTTAGTCGAAAAGAAATTAAGTTTTTTGAGGAAAACATTTCTCCACATAATGGGCTTCAATGGCAACCACCGTTTGAAGGTCCAAATCAATGCAGTTTCAAAGGAAGGGCTTCAGAGGCTCTGTACGATCCCAGACGAGGAACAGGGTCTTATCTAGAGAAACCATCGGCCATTTAAAAAAAAAAATATATATATACTTTTTAACCTCAAATGCGCGACTTTGTTGTTGTTCTTCTTCACGGCGTATGACGTTATCACGTTGGAAAGTAGGGATGCTCCGATCAGCATTTTTTGCCACGATTCCGATATCTGGGATTCAGTATCGGCCGATCACGATCCGATACAAAAATAAAAAAAGTGCTGAATTACCTAATAAACAGTATGCCTCACTGTGTGGAAGAGATGGATCATTCTTTTGTGAAAGGCATCAGGCAAGCTTTGTAAAATAAATTTACAAACGGACACAAATGTAGGAGGGCATTTTGGAGGGCACACCAGTGCATTAATAGCTTTACTAGGAGACATTCAAAGAATAAACAGGAGTCAGGCTAACTCCTTCATCAATGACTCATGTCATGTATTCATGAAAAGCAAGTAAATATATTTATAGATAAATCTATAAAATTATAAGACATTTCTTTTAAATTTATAGCGCAGCTTTTTAAGAGGTAGCAACGTATGATAGCTAGAACAGAACAAGAAAGGCTATCAATCTTTCATTGCGCAAAAGTATTATAATATGAAAGGCTCCAATACAGCGGCACAAAACGCGTATGCGTTTCCCGTGCGCAGGATGATGCGCTTGAAGCAACACAGCACAGCGCTCCATCCGCACTGAAGTTCAAAACACAAAGAGAGAGATATTGATGTTTAATGTAATGTACTGCATCTATGCAATAGTTTGAGCCTTTTCTTTTAACAGTTTTATATTTACTGTGCACGTGAGAATTATAGCGCTCTCTACTCAAGTGTTGTGTGTGATCTAACAGACACCTGGGAGAAAGTAACATGAATTAGAAACCGCAATAAACTTCAGCAAGATAAAGTCCTTTTATGCAAAACCATATACTTTTTATCTACAGATCAAGTGTAATAACGGGAACATGAAATCATCTTGGAGAGAGTTTTATCTTGTTGACTGTCTTAACCGAACGCGACACACAGTTTGAAAGCTGAATGGACAATGACTGACAGCCGCAGCGGAGGGAAGTTTTATTGACTTAAATATTCATCTCACATTGAACTATGGAAAAGCTTAATGGTGCTTTTTAATGTTTTTGTGCCTTTTGTGGGGCTTAACAATAACAGAATATTATACGCACAATATCGGATTTGGATCTGTCTCCTCTGACCGATACCTGATCCGGCAAAAATGGCAGTATTGGAGCCGATACCCGAGCTGAGTATTGGATCGGAGCATCCCTATAGGACAGGTCATGGCCGTGATGTACGTGGAAGTACTGACCCAGTGCCGAAAAACTCCATCTCATGTTCTCCTCCAACTTCAAAATCGTCAGACATCGTTGTTTTACCTTTATTTTTGTAAAGGCCGTTTGATTTAGTCTTTGCACGTTCGTTTTAACACTGGGTCGGCACTTCCACGTACGTCAAGCGTGACCTTTCCAACGTGATGACATCATGCATCGTGAAGAACAACAACACCGAAGTCGTGCATTTGAGGTTAAAAAGTATATATATTTTTTTTTTTTTAGAAAATGACTGATGGTTTGTCTAGATAAGACCCTATTCCTCGTCTGGGATCGTGCAGAGCCTCTGAAGCCCTTCCTTTGAAACTGCATTTGAAACTTCAGCCGTTGGTTGCCATTGAAGTCCATTATGTGGAGAAAAATCCTGGAATGTTTTCCTCAAAAAACTTAATTTCTTTTCGACTAAAGAAAGAAAGACATGAACATCTTGGATGAGATGGGGGTGAGTAAAATATCAGGAAATTTTGTGTCGGGGGCATTAAACTCATCTGTCAAAGCACGACAGCGCAAGACGCGGTAAACGCTTATGATTTTATTTGAAGAGCTTATAATAAATAAAGCATTCTCATGTTTCGGCTAACTTGGCTCATGTACCTTTCCCGCAGCAGCTCACTCTTTTGTCCGCTATTATTTTAAAATAAATTATTTAAAAAATAGTCTCTTCTGCTCACCAAGGCTGTATTTATTTGATCCAAAATACAGCAAAAACAGTATTATTGTGAAATATTTTTACAATTTAAAATATATTTTAAAATGCAGTTTATTTCTGTGTTGGCAAAGCTGAATTTTCAGCATCACTACTCTAGTCTTTAGAGTCACATGATCTTCCAGAAATCATTCTAATATGATGATTTGCTGCTCAAGAAACATTTCTGATTATTATCAATGTTGAATACAGTTGTGTAAAATTTTCAGAAAACAAAACTTTTGAACGGTAGTACAATGTTACAAAAGCTTTCTATTTCAGATAAATGCTGTTCTTTTGAACTTTCTATTCATCAAATAATCCTAAAAATAATATTTTACAGAACTGCTTTCAACATTGATAATCATCATATTAGAATGATTTCTGAAGGATCATGTGACACTGAAGACTGGAGTAATGATGCTCAAAATTCAGCTTTGCATCACAGGAATAAATTACATTTTAACATATATTGAAGTAGAAAACAGTTATTTTACATTTGTAATAATATTTCACAATATTACAGCTTTTTGTATTTTTAATAACATAAATGCAGCCTTGGTGAGCAGAATGGAATAAAAACATAAAAAAAAAAAATCTTACCATTCTCAAACTTTTGACTGGGTGTGTGTGTATATATGTGTGTATATATATGTGTATATGTATATATATATGTATATGTATATATATATATATATATATATATATATATATGTATATGTATATGTATATATATATATATATATATATATATATATATATATATATATATATATATATATATATATATTTATTTATTTATTAGGGCTGTATGTGTGTACTGTGTATAATTATGTACACATTTAAGAAATATTTGCATGTATATATTTATATAATTTATATTATATATAAATATTTTATATATAAATATAAAAAACATTTCTTAAAAATATGCATGTGTATTTATATACACATAATAATTATACACAGTACACACGCATATATTATGTAAACACAAACTTTTATTTTGTATGTGGTTAATCGCGATTAATCGATTTGACAGCACTAATATAAATAAAACCGTATATCAGTATGGCTAGTAAACTAAAAAATGTACTAGCCAATGGCGATTATATTGTCAAGGTGTGCGTAGAGGGTTGCAAGAACTAACACAAACATCTTTAGTAACCATAAAGTGATCAGAGTTTAAAATAATGTCTCCCACTTGAGTTTGCATTCCCTCTGTTTTTGACCAATTAAGTATTATAATTTTTTTTTGAATATATTACAATATATTTCTTAATTAGTTTTTTCTTGTAACTGTTGTACTGTAAAATATGAAATTTGAGTATTTAATAAAATAATTGTATAGTACAAATGTAAAATTACAATGCTAATAGTTGTCTTAAAGGTGCACTATGTAACATTTTTTCAGTAAAATATCCAAAAACCACTAGGCCAGTGTTATATATTTTGTTCAGTTGAGTACTTACAATATCCCAAATGTTTCCAACTATTTGTAAATCATGAGAAAATTGCTATTTTAACCAAGGAACCGGGACGTGTGAGGGAGTCGCCGGTCAATTGCGCCATACCTGCGTTACCCTCGGTTTGCGGTTTTATTCAGCAGAAATGCTTTACTCTTACTGCAGTGTGCAACAAGTGTCATAGCAGCCGCCGAGCGAACGCACAGAGTAACGTCATAACACATTTGAGTGTGTTGAAAATGATATCTAATATGATAAACAGAGCTGCGTTACCCGGAAAAGCGGAAATGGCGCCGGCGACTGTGGCATAATAAAAGTCCCGCTGCTCGCGAGGCGTGTGTTGCGTTCATCTTATTAACAATCGCTCCAGCGGCCTTGCTCAGCTCCCACAAAACTCGGGTCTGCTCTGCTTCATACTACAGTAACGTTAATAATCGCATCCTAGTCCTATCCCGATTCTTTTCCACCGGCTGTGAGACCACATGTCCCAAGATTCTGCGCTCAAACTAGGCGTCATCACACCAAGCCTTTTTTTTGAATGGGCGACCTCTAGCGGACAGAAAAGTTACATAGTGCACCTTTAAAGGTGATAGATGTAAGATATAATCACAATATATTTTCCAAATTGATCGATATCAATATTTATCACGATATATAATTTGATAATGCTGCCAGCTTGAAGAGTATCCTAGTAAGATGATGACTAACGCCTGGAGAAACCAGAGGATTCAGTAATTGCATTTTAGAATAGTTTATTAAAAAATGGATTAACATAACATCAATTTTGAGTTTTTTCTGCCTTGAAACAATAGAAGTTCGGTTCCCTTGTAACTTATTTGGGTTAAGGTTTTGGAAACTACAGTTACCATGGTAAGTACACAATACTTACTAACAAGACATGTTAATAAAACATATGGACACTGATCCTGATGAATAGAATGAACATCATACTTGCATGCACATTCTTCCCAGCTAACTAACAACATACTAGTGTTGTCACGATAATGCAATTTCCAACTTCGATACGATACCTTGAAAAATATTGATATTCAATACCATTTTCGATACCACAGGGAAAACGGCCATAAATACCACCAAACAGATCATTTATCATCTCATAATTGTATGGTAATTTTGTTGTAATAATCACTGATCGCACTTCTAACGAATGTCACTTCAGTTCTACTTTGAGTATGAGACGGAACAACATAATGCACTGTAAAAGGTTTTTCCACAAACCCAACTTTTTAATTGAGTCATTTTAACTTCTACTTTAAAATTGTTTTTTCATCTGAATAATGAACAGATTAATCGATTATCAAAATAATCGTTATCTGCAGCCCTAAAGTCTCTGTTTTTACAGAGCACTATGTTGAGCGTGTGAACACGATGGCCAATCAGAGGTGTTTAAGAATCCGTTCAAAAACGTTGGTATCATCACATTTTTTTAAATTTCAGTACGGACTTGGTACCAAAGTCTGTACTTTTTTTGACAGCACTAGTTGCTAGGGTTAGGTACTGAAACCCGGTGCCAATATGCCAATAACCGGACCGAATCAGAACGCAGATTTCGGTTCCTCATTTCGGTACCACTTAAATTCAAACGTGCTTTCGCGCTTTGGCTGGCGCCGAGCCAGAGACAGACACGCTCAGCACTCGTCACATATCACAACTATTCAGTGTTTTCAACCACATAATGTTTATTTTAGGTTCCAGACATTTAAATGCACATACGTACTAGCAACAAACACACACTGATGTCTATGGAAGCGGCAATAACAATCCTTTCAGTTATAATTTGGCGACGTGTCTTATTTATATCAGATACACAGTATATAGTTAACTATATAGTTTACTCTATTCTTCTCCCAGTTCCCGGTCACTTACTTTCATGTATTTTGTGAGATGTGGATGAAAATACGTGATGTAAATCCAACAGATCCGATTCTCTGAGGCGCAAACTAACATGGCGGTACCTGTCATGCATTATAGATGAACTAACACACATTCACTTACACACAAATGGATTTCTGGGGCATTTTTACATTTGTAAGGGCAATTATTTTTTAACTAATTGGATGTATGCATCATCTTTTATGTCAAATTCTTACATTTTAAGAATATGAAAAGACAGTACCACCTAGCATTCAGAAGATATAAGGATTCTTACAAAAAGGCCTAACTTTTGAGAATTGTCTGATATCAGTGTTCTTGATGTGGATCTGTTTCTTGGTTTATGCCAGTTCTGATAATCTCATTTGCTATTTTCCAACATTTTTCTCATCTGCTGTTTTGAATTAAATAAAGATTTTTCTCTTTGTCTTTTGTTGTTTGATTAACATTGACACAAATGGCTGCAGGTTTATTAGGTGTCACTTTAAGACCTAATGCACAGATCCAGTATACTGATACACATGCATTTTTCTTTCTCAATGTTCACTTAAGACAACGGTTTACAAGAATATTTTGACAATGTTCGGTGTATTTGTCTGTTCAAGCGCAAGAAGACGTGAAAGAGAACTCAAATCAGTGTTTGTGCACTATATGAGAAGCTGCTTTCTGTGCACAATCTTCGTCTCACAGAAAACAGCGCACGAGTACCGAACTGAGTTCTCTTTCGCGTCTTCTTGCGTTTGAGTGGTTTCAGATCACATTAACGTGCCCACAGGAAGCGATTTTCGATTCCCAAACCCACACACTGTGATTTGCGGGTCCGACTCCCATGATCATAATAGAGGATGTTGTCAACTAATTGGAAAAAAAATAATAGGAAAAAATAAGCGTTGGTAGCAGCCCTAGTTTGGTGTATATGAAAGATTACGGTTTCATGCTGCTGTATGTGAAAACCATAATGTGATGTTTTTGATTTCAGGTTAATGGGCATCAGATCATGGATGAGCCAATGGAGGAGGAGTCCTACACACACTGTGTGAGTAACAGTAAAATACTGGTGCTTGGCCTGTGAACCTCTCAGAAGTGTGTAATCTAGATCTGTTTTGAGTTTGTCACTTGTCAGGATGTCTACAGTTGTGTGTGTGTGTTTGTGTGTGCAGGATGAGGGGGCTTATAAAGAGATTCCCATCACTCATCATGTGAAGGAGGGCTGCGAGAAGGCCGAACCCAGCCAGTTCGAGCTGCTCAAGGTTTTGGGACAAGGCTCCTTTGGGAAGGTCTCTGCTTCTTTTACTTTGTGTTAATGGTAGGGTTGCAGCAGTACACTAAATTCATGGTTGGGTACAACAAGGAGACCAAAGAACTTGTATTGACTATTATACTGCAACAGCTCTTATCCTGAAGGTGCTCGTTTTGCACATGACTTCACTATGCATGTGATCCCTCTGACTAAACTATTTGACATAAGCACTAAAGTAACTAGTAAATGAAGACATTAGCAGTGTAGAGTTCAGTTGCATTATGGCTCCTGTACGACTGGGAATGCTCGCATCTAAACCGTTTTGAACAGGACAAATTGTCTGAATAAAAAAGTTAATTAAAGTGGTATTTTCAGATACAGGTCTTATTGTTGAAGTTTCAAATCTTTTTCTCAACATCAAATCTCGAATAAGTCATTAATTCACGACCGCTAAAAAAAGTACGTGCTATATAGTATGAGTGTGTGTAGTATGAATGTAATCTGGACGTACTACATCCGCCATGTTGTCATTATCATGTGACCTACCAGTGTCCGTTGCGTTGCTTCACTGCCATTCATAAATCCTCTCCCATCGTATGCACACTTCAGAATCGTGCCAGAAGAAGTAGGTCATCTCTTTTATGAGTACTGTGAATTCGGACACACTTCTTTTGTCACATACTGTTTATCGCCTACTATATAGCAGGGAAGTATGTGATATCGGATGCAGTCATTGATTCGCTGGTTCTGGTGTGTTTGATCAGGATTGGAGCTGTCCTGCGGAGTTGCCCCACCCCTGGTCTAAGCATTTCTCCTTCATATGTAAAGGTGAAGGAATAGCCATGCCTGCGCCTTGTCTGAGAAGTGCTATTTGTGTCACATGTCTGTCTGTTAGCAGAGACTGAAAACGCAACAATACTCGGTGTATCTGAATAATCTGCATCAATGCTGCATGTTCCAGAATGTTTTTGTTCAACACATCGCGTACCAAGATACTTTGTGTCATTATGTGCAGTGTTGGGTGTAACTCATTCCAAGTAATTTGAGTTACGTAATCAGATTCCTTTGTAACTAGTAACTAGTAATGCATTACTTCTAAATTTACAACAAAATATCTGAGTTACTTTTTCAAATAAAAAGTATCTGGGGACAGTATTTTGAGCTCTCCTGCCCCCATGTTGAGAGAAATCTGGAGTAAGTGCAGAGGCGCTGTGTGTAAACATGATGGTTATTGTGGTTCTAGCCTAAATGTGAGCATGCATTTACTCATCTCACTTGCAAAAAAACTCAAAATTGATAAAAACCGTGAAATGCAAACTCAGAATGTTACTTAAACCTGCAATAATTAAATGTATTAAATGACACAAATATACTTGTGTATACTTTTACCCAAAAATGAAAATTGTCATAATTTACTCGCCCTCAAGTTGTTCCAAACCTGAATGAGTTTCTTTCTTCTGTTGAACACAAAAGAAGATATTTTAAAGATGTTGGTAACCAGACAGTTGATGGAAAATACTATGGAAGTCAATGGCTACCGATGCTTTTCTTTGTGTACACTCGCAATAACTATAAAAATTTTGTGCCTTTGTAAAATAAGAAAAACAAACAGGATGTGCTTTCGCCGTCTCGGCCTCTGTGAACTTGAGCGTGTAGAAAAAATAAACCAAAACTCAGTGTATACTTGCCTCACAGACATGAGAAATATGTCTATAGAAAGCTTAAAATGTCAAGCGATTGTCAACCAATTCAAGTGGAAAACATATTCTCAGATTATGTAATCCGTATGAAATGTGCATATAGGCGCGTCCACTACTGAGGAGATGAGTCATCATCGTCGACTTTATCTCTGCAGCCGAAAACACAGAAAACATTATCAATAAATTATTCAAATGTTTAGACTGTCTCCTTAGACTGTCTCCTTCTGTCATAATCATTACTTTTGCCGGTGCGCTGTGGCAAGCTTTATGCATTCACTTGATTAGGCTATGTATATTATATAGGCAATTAAAGGCCCATTATTATGATTTATATGGCTTATTAATATACACGTGCGATTAGTCAACTAATCACTTAAATGAACAACTACTAATTGACTAGAAACATCTTTAGTCAAGGGCAGCCCTACTATAAACACACTATGTACGTTTCAGAACCTAAAACTTCCTTGAATCTGAGTCGTTCTGCACTTCCTGGATATCATTATGTCACGTATATCAACATCAGTATTCTGTCCATGACCCGTCTGCTGACGGCCGGTAGGTGAAGTCATGAGGAGCGTGCAGGACAGCCCTGAACCTTTAAACTACCACCAGGATGCTGTATAGTTGGGATGAGGTTTCTTTCATTGAATGACAAATGTAACCAAACAGATCTGTTTTGAGCTCTTCCACTAGTCTTCTGGACCATCAAAGCATAGAAGGAAACGCTGTAGAGAAGAAGCTAAAAGAAATTACATGCAGCAACATCTTTTCATACGCTTTTATGGACAGGAAAGGCCATGAATAATGCCTCATAATATTTCAGATATAGATATTCTTTATAATGAATTATTTATAATGTTTTGCACATTATAAATAATAAAAAGGTCTGCACTATTTTCCTCATATATTACTTTGCAATGTGGAAAGTAAAACCGGCCTGTACTCTTATTTCTTTCTTAATTTTTACATAAAATTGAAAACAAGTAATAAATGCCACAATGCAGTGAAAAGCAGTACCAAAAAATTATCAAATGAATCTAAACTGCATTAATTCAACAGATTGTAGCTGATCTACTATGCTTCACTAATTCTAAAAAATAAAGTTAGTAGGGAAGGAGAAGTATTACAGTGCCCTGAAAACAGACCACTTTATTCCTGGTGTAATCAGTGGAATAATTGATTATTAAATCAGGTTACTATCAAATGAATTAATCTGGATGAGTTGGTTTCAGTTATTAATGAATATAGTATATATTATGAATCTAAGAAAGACATTTTGTTATGTAGTATATCTTTCATAAATAAAATTAAACGTATTGAAATAGTGGCCTGTTGGAATTTTAATTACTTTGTTACTCAAAAACAGATTCTCCATGATATTGATAATGTATGATTTTTAGTGTGGGGAAAAATTAATTGTGATTAATCGCATCCAAAATAAAAGTTTGTGTTTACATAATAATTGTGTGTGTACTGTGTATAATTATTATGTATATATGTATGTATATATATGTATGTATGTATGTATATGTATATATATATATATATATATATATATATATATATATATATATATATATATATATATATATATATATATATATATAGGGAGTGCAGAATTATTAGGCAAGTTGTATTTTTGAGGATTAATTTTATTATTGAACAACAACCATGTTCTCAATGAACACAAAAAACTCATTAATATCAAAGCTGAATATTTTTGTATCAATATTTTAAGTAGTTTTTAGTTTTAGCTATTTTAGGGGGATATCTGTGTGTGCAGGTGACTATTACTGTGCATAATTATTAGGCAACTTAACAAAAAACAAATTTATACCCATTTCAATTATTTATTTTTACCAGTGAAACCAATATAACATCTCAACATTCACAAATATACATTTCTGACATTCAAAAACCAAACAAAAACAAATCAGTGACCAATATAGCCACCTTTCTTTGCAAGGACACTCAAAAGCCTGCCATCCATGGATTCTGTCAGTGTTTTGATCTGTTCACCATCAACATTGCGTGCAGCAGCAACCACAGCCTCCCAGACACTGTTCAGAGAGGTGTACTGTTTTCCCTCCTTGTAAATCGCACATTTGATGATGGACCACAGGTTCTCAATGGGGTTCAGATCAGGTGAACAAGGAGGCCATATCATTAGATTTTCTTCTTTTATACCCTTTCTTGCCAGCCACGCTGTGGAGTACTTGGACGCGTGTGATGGAGCATTGTCCTGCATGAAAATCATGTTTTTCTTGAAGGATGCAGACTTCTTCCTGTACCACTGCCTGAAGAAGGTGTCTTCCAGAAACTGGCAGTAGGACTGGGAGTTGAGCTTGACTCCATCCTCAACCCGAAAAGGCCCCACAAGCTCATCTTTGATGATACCAGCCCAAACCAGTACTCCACCTCCACCTTGCTGGCGTCTGAGTCGGACTGGAGCTCTCTGCCCTTTACCAATCCAGCCACGGGCCCATCCATCTGGCCCATCAAGACTCACTCTCATTTCATCAGTCCATAAAACCTTAGAAAAATCAGTCTTGAGATATTTCTTGGCCCAGTCTTGACGTTTCAGCTTGTGTGTCTTGTTCAGTGGTGGTCGACTTTCTGCCTTTCTTACCTTGGCCATGTCTCTGAGTATTGCACACCTTGTGCTTTTGGGCACTCCAGTGATGTTGCAGCTCTGAAATATGGCCAAACTGGTGGCAAGTGGCATCTTGGCAGCTGCACGCTTGACTTTTCTCAGTTCACGGGCAGTTATTTTGCGCCTTGGTTTTTCCACACGCTTCTTGCGACCCTGTTGACTATTTTGAATGAAACGCTTGATTGTTCGATGATCACGCTTCAGAAGCTTGGCTATTTTAAGACTGCTGCATCCCTCTGCAATATATCTCACTATTTTTGACTTTTCTGAGCCTGTCAAGTCCTTCTTTTGACCCATTTTGCCAAAGGAAAGGAAGTTGCCTAATAATTATGCACACCTGATATAGGGTGTTGATGTCATTAGACCACACCCCTTCTCATTACAGAGATGCACATCACCTAATATGCTTAATTGGTAGTAGGCTTTCCAGCCTATACAGCTTGGAGTAAGACAACATGCATAACGAGGATGATGTGGTCAAAATACTCATTTGCCTAATAATTCTGCACTCCCTGTATATATATATATAATACACACACACTCACCTAAAGGATTATTAGGAACACCTGTTCAATTTCTCATTAATGCAATTATCTAATCAACCAATCACATGGCAGTTGCTTCAATGCATTTAGGAGTGTGGTCCTGGTCAAGACAATCTCCTGAACTCCAAACTGAATGTCAGAATGGGAAAGAAAGGTGATTTAAGCAATTTTGAGCGTGGCATGGTTGTTGGTGCCAGACGGGCCGGTCTGAGTATTTCACAATCTGCTCAGTTACTGGGATTTTCACGCACAACCATTTCTAGAGTTTACAAAGAATGGTGTGAAAAGGGAAAAACATCCAGTATGTGGCAGTCCTGTGGGCGAAAATGCCTTGTTGATGCTAGAGGTCAGAGGAGAATGGGCAGACTGATTCAAGCTGATAGAAGAGCAACTTTGACTGAAATAACCACTCGTTACAACCGAGGTATGCAGCAAAGCATTTGTGAAGCCACAACACGCACAACCTTGAGGCGGATGGGCTACAACAGCAGAAGACCCCACCGGGTACCACTCATCTCCACTACAAATAGGAAAAAGAGGCTACAATTTGCACAAGCTCACCAAAATTGGACAGTTGAAGACTGGAAAAATGTTGCCTGGTCTGATGAGCCTCGATTTCTGTTGAGACATTCAGATGGTAGAGTCAGAATTTGGCGTAAACAGAATGAGAACATGGATCCATCATGCCTTGTTACCACTGTGCAGGCTGGTGGTGGTGGTGTAATGGTGTGGGGGATGTTTTCTTGGCACACTTTAGGCCCCTTAGTGCCAATTGGGCATCGTTTAAATGCCACGGCCTACCTGAGCATTGTTTCTGACCATGTCCATCCCTTTATGACCACCATGTACCCATCCTCTGATGGCTACTTCCAGCAGGATAATGCACCATGTCACAAAGCTCGAATCATTTCAAATTGGTTTCTTGAACATGACAATGAGTTCACTGTACTAAAATGGCCCCCACAGTCACCAGATCTCAACCCAATAGAGCATCTTTGGGATGTGGTGGAACGGGAGCTTTGTGCCCTGGATGTGCATCCCACAAATCTCCATCAACTGCAAGATGCTATCCTATCAATATGGGCCAAAATTTCTAAAGAATGCTTTCAGCACCTTGTTGAATCAATGCCACGTAGAATTAAGGCAGTTCTGAAGGCGAAAGGGGGTCAAACACAGTATTAGTATGGTGTCCCTAATAATCCTTTAGGTGAGTGTGTATGTATATATGTGTGTATATATGTGTGTATATATGTGTGTATATATGTGTGTGTATGTATGTGTATATATATATATATATAATTTAAGAAATTTGCATTTGTATATAAATGTAACTTTTTTTATATACATGCATGTGTGTGTATTTTTATATATACATAATAATTATACACAGTACACGCATATATTATGTAAACACAAACTTTTATTTTGGATGCGATTAATCACGATTAATTTTTTGCACTAATGATTTTCTTTCTTCAGTGGAACACACAAAAAAATGTCTTAGTGTGTTTCTGTCCGATTGTTGTTTTTGGACCTCATTGACTTTTGTTAATTGTATCAATATATTCATATTATATTTCCAATATAAGAAATATTCTCCAGTTTAAGAATCTTGACTGGTTTAATGAGCGTCACCCATTGATGACCGACAATAATTTTTCCATGTTGTGAACAATCGAGTTCTGTTATCATGTATGCTGATGTTAGGGGAATTGTATATCTACTTTCTTGTGTCTGTGTAAACTGGAAGGTGATCTGTGAACTGTCCTGACCTCAGGTGTTTTTGGTGCGGAAGTTAATGGGTCCGGATGCCGGTCAGCTTTATGCAATGAAGGTGCTCAAAAAGGCATCTTTAAAAGGTCAGTGATGGTCTTCATTAGTGTGAGTAACACATTTCTGTGATGGCATACTCATGTTTATTCATCATTTGTTTGTGTATGTTGTGTTGCAGTGAGGGACAGAGTTCGCACTAAGATGGAGAGAGATATTTTGGTGGAGGTCAATCATCCTTTCATTGTGAAGTTGCACTATGGTAAGACTCAGATGATTTGTATCATCTGAGTAATAGTTATTGGGTTGTTTGCTCAACTCCCAACACGTTCGACAAGGCGTAGCTTCGTTTCATTTAGTGTAAGGGAGCAATTCTAATGTTGCAGACAATTTGCAATGAAAACATGAAATGTACTTGTTGGTATTGTCTTATTTTGTGTGGTTTTAGAGCCCCAAATCAGGATTTTAGAACATTTCTAAAGTATAAACAACAAGGCAGTAGACCCAACTTAATTTTTAAAGACCAAAGCTTTACTGAGGTACAGCCTCACTTTCAGCCTCACTTTGGTTTAGTCAGTCCTGTATGCAGCTCTGTCCAATGATCATTTGAGCCAATTTTGGTGGGAGTAGTGGGGAAAAAACAAATACTACACATTCCAGACTTTATGCATGGCATAGTAAGTTTCACCTTGTTTGTATGAATGTTGTTTCATAAACTTAGAAGTCCAGTGACTTTGTAAATCTTACCCTTATAAATTCAGAAAGCATGTTATGACTGTGTATGTATATATTCCTCAGACATTGTCTTGTCTATCTGTAAAATGCTAACTGATGACATGTAGTGCCAGGGCTCGACAATAAGGACTGCCGGATGGCCCGAGGCCAGCAAAACGTCACAAAAGTTTATCATTTGCACGTTTTTAAGCCATGCCATTTTAAATATTCAAGCGCAAGAAGACGCAAAATAAGTCAATTCAATAGTGTGAGAAGTTGTGTGTGTGCGCGCACATCTGCAGCGTGCGTCCGGAAAGCTCTCTTTCACGTCTTCTTGCTCTTGAACGGACATATTAACACAAAATTATATCCTAGTAAACATAGTCTGTTATATCTATAATGTGTAACAGAATATTGGGTCCGTGCATCTCTAAAGTGACCGCTAGGGCTGCATAATTAATCGAAATTAAGCCGCACACGATTTGGCAAAGGCTGCGGGGTTTTTTTATGCGCCGCTTGTCAGTGAACCACGGCTCTGTGATCAGTAGTAAACGCTGCTCCATCTAAAAGCCAGAGGGCGCTTTCCCACAGAAACTCAAATGCGCCCCACAGAAGTACAATAACGCACTCCATTGCAGGAAATCCCTATTGACATCATACTACCACTGAGGCTGAATAAACAGCAGATTGAAACGCTTTGATTAAACATGACTAATACACACACGACTGCGACAATATATGGTTTATCGGAGTTCTTCAAGCCTTCTCGGATATTTTCATGATAATAAAGTATATTTATACTTCAATATATGAAATATGTTGTGTGCATTATTCTGTGTAAGAAGCCACATCATCTCACAGAATGAAGTGAGTTTGGAGTAACGACATGCACGTTAAATGCACGTTAGTGCTTTCAGATGGAGTTACTACTGATCACAGAGCCGTGCTTCACTGACACGCCGCACGTAAAAAATAATCGAAGCCTTTGCGATTTCATAATCGGTTTAAGCGCTGTTTCAAGTTAGTTGTGATAGCAGCCTAATAAACCTGCTGCTGTCTGTGTTTTAATGTTAATCAAATGTTAAAAAAACGAACAAAGAAAACAATCTCACTCAACTGCTCTTGAATGAATAACTTTAGTAATTTGAATAAGGATTAATCTATATTTAATTTATACTATGCAGTGTTATTTTACATTTGATCTTTCATTTTACTATAGACTATTTGTGCTATTGCTCATAATTTCATTATTTGTTCTTTTTTTATTACTGACAGTTTACTTGTCTTTAACAATATTTGAAATTTATATTTGTTAGACTAGTAGTTTTTGGTGTTGCAACCTTGCGTATTAAGGTTATGGAACAATGAAAACAATAACTAAGCTTATTTTATTGAATAATTGCTTTGAACCACTGGCCCGACCGAACCAGTAGATAAAAAATCCTTAGCGTTGAGCCCTGAGCGTCCTCTTTTAAAGCAGTGAAATACAATAATCAACAGTTGTTATAGTGGTGAATGCCTTGTGTAGTGAAAAAAATTACTTCAATACCGTTCATATAGTGTTATTGGAACAAATTGAAACCGGTTTTGTTCCTTTGCTTTATTTATTTTACATTACATTTCCATTAATTCCCCAGGATTGACTTCTAGGTGTGATTTGACTGATTTTTTTTTTTTTCTCTCCCGCACTTATTTACAGCCTTTCAGACAGAAGGGAAACTCTATTTAATTTTGGATTTTCTCAGGGGTGGGGATGTATTTACTCGTTTATCCAAAGAGGTAAGCATCGTGTGATCTTCTCTAACAGTTTCTTTGTCTGATTTATGATGTTGACGTTAACAGACTAACAGCTCCTCTTATAACTGTTTTGTATTGCTATTTTTCCCCCCCAACAATTGATTGTTTGTAATAATGTCCAAATGTCTTATAAAGTGTAATGTCCTCTGCCAAATTTTCACTTGTGTTCATTTGCAGGTTTTAAAAGCTTTAGAGTATAAAGCCTATTCTCACCCAAAGCGATGCAAACCAGAAAATGACTGTAATCCCAAATTTGCACAAAAATGATATACAAATAACTTTCATTTACATGCTTGAATGCTGGACTCATTTGACTATATTTGACAAAATACACCTCTCTTGTTAAACTGTACTCTTACAGTCTTAAACTTTGCTTTCACAGTCAGTGTGTTGGGGTGCATAGATGAGAAGTTGTCGCAGTGAAAATTTGTGTTCATTAACAGGCCTTTGTGTGTCTCAAGAACTTTTTCTATTTATTTGTTTGTCTATTTATTTATTGTATGTTTTCTGTGCTTTCTTAACAATGTCGATTCATGTGCTCAAATCGCCAGGAAAATTTATTGTTTACCTTTTTATTATTTATAATGTGCTAAACATTATAAATAATTAATTATAAAGAATATCTATATCTGAATTTATTGTTTACCCAGAGTTTACTGTGGCTCTGATGTAGCATTTCATCAAACCACTCCCTTATATTAGGGAAGAGGCATATTTTAATACAGCTTCTGTGTGGCATTTCCTCTTTACACAGAATTGCTAGGTTTACATGCAACCAAATAATTAGTAATTAGTAATCTGTTTGATCTCGATCTCAATTTGATGGGATTGATAATAATCCTGTCAATAATCTGATCAAAAGGAAATAATTAAGAAAAACTGCTTCAATCTGACTATTTTCTTAATCAGATTGACAAATA